>CM044005.1:49570743-49585743 GCA_024085815.1 Flaveria linearis
AGATCTTTATTCCCAAAATATAGGCGGCTTTACCAAGATCCTTAATGGAAAAACAGCTTCCAAGCCAAGCTTTTACACCTTCCAAGGTTGGAATGTCGTTTCCAAGTAGTAAAATATCATCGACATATAATAAAAGAAAAGTAATAGTGCTCCCACTAGCTTTCTTATATACACAAGCTTCATCAGGGTTTTTGATGAAGCCAAATTTCTTTACTTCATCATCAAAATGGTGATTCCAACTCCTCGATGCTTGTTTCAATCCGTAGATTGACTTCTTTAACTTGCATACCTTGTTAGGATGTTTTGGATCGACAAAACCTTCAGGCTGTTCCATATGGACATCTTCCTCAAGATATCCATTAAGGAAAGCGGTTTTGACATCCATTTGCCAGATCTCATAGTCATAATATGCAGCTATGGCAAACAATATCCTGATTGACTTTAGCATTGCCACAGGCGAGAAAGTTTCATCATAATCAACCCCTTGAGTTTGAGTAAAACCTTTTGCTACAAGTCTAGCCTTATAAGTATACAAGTTTCCATGCATATCGGTTTTATTTTTAAAAACTCACTTACTTCCAACTACCTTGGATTTAAGAGGTGGTGTAACCAATTCCCAAACTTGGTTATCATACATGGATTGCATCTCAACGTTCATGGCTTCTTGCCATTTGTCAAAATCAGGCTTTGACATTGCATCATGGTATGTGGTTGGTTCATCCGAATCTACCACATAGCATCCATCCATGAAAAATCCATACTCTCAGGAGGAACACTAGTTCTACTAGATATGCGAACGTTTTATGTATCTTGATCATCCACATGATCATTCTCAACATCCTCATGTTGATTGCTAGTATCAACCAAATGTGTATCGTCTTGTGAATCTTGAACCTCTTCAAGTTCCACTGTTCTTCCACTAGTTCCTTCCGAAAGGAACTTAGTTTCCAAGAACTCTGTCTTTCGAGCAATAAACACTTTCTGCTATGTTGGATCATAGAAGTAATATCCAATACAATCTCTAGGATATCCAATAAAGATACACTTTGTGGATTAGGCTTCCAGTTTGTTTTGAGTGTATTGCTTAGGATAAGCCTCACACCCCCAAACTTTTAAATATGACAATGATGGAACCCTTCCATGCCATACTTCGAAAGGTGTCCTTTCCACTTTCTTGGTTGGGGCCATATTTAAAATACGGGCCGCGGAGAGCAAAGCGAAACCCCAAAATGATAGAGGCAGTGTACTTCTAGCCATCATAGATCGAACCATATCCAATAGAGTCTGATTCCTCCTCTCAGTACACCATTATGTTGTGGTGTTCCAGGTGGAGTAAGTTGTGAGACAATCCCACAACTTCTAAGATACTCTTAAAAGTCACTACTTAGGTATTCACCTCCTCTATCGGTACGAAGAATCTTGATCATTTTGTTGAGTTGATTTTCTACTTCATGTTTGATGGTTTTGAACATTTCAAAAGATTCATGTTTGTGTCTTAACAAGTACACATACCCATAACGACTATAGTCATCGGTAAAGGTAATGAAGTATCTTTCACCATTCCTAGTTATTGGTTTAAAAGGTCCATATACATCCGAATGTATGATCCCTAATAAATCTTTTGCCCTTTCATTAGTCCCACTAAAAGGGGCCTTTGTCATTTTTCCTTTTAAACAACACTCACATACATCAAATGAATCATTTTCATTAGTTTTCAAAAGGCCATTCTTTTGAAGTTTTTGCATACGATTCTTGTTTATGTGACCAAGGCGACAATGCCAAAGATAGGAATCACTCAAATCTAATTTGAGCTTTTTGGTGGTTGCTTGGTACATTGAGCTATCATATGTCGTGTTATCATGAACCAATTCATAAATACCATTACAAGGCGTAGCCTTAAAATAAAACACATGATTCAAACAAACATGGATATCATTGTCAATAAATTTAAAATCATAACCACATTGTCTTAAAAGGGAAACTGAAATAATATTGCTAGTCAAACTAGGAGCATACAAAACATTTTTCAAAATAACTTTCAAACCACTTGAAAGTTGCAAAACATAATCTCCTTGGGCTTCAACTTCAACTTTTGCTCCATTTCCCATAAAGAGACTATCATCACCCTTTCTGTAATGCTTATTTCTTATGAACCCCTGCAACAAATTGCAAATATGAGTTCCACATCCGGTATCGAATACCCATGTGTTAGAAGAAATAACATTTAGCTCAACAAGTATCATAAAAGTCATACCTGAGGTTTGCCCCGCATCCCTCTTGGCTCTCAACTCTTTGAGATAGACCGGACAGTTTCGTTTCCAATGGCCTACCTCACCACACTCAAAACACAGATCATCTTTAGCAACCTTTTGCTTATTTTCTTTGGTTCCACTTTAGCCTTACCTTTCCCTTTCCCTTTAACGTGTCCCTTCCCTTTGGCAACACTTGCCCTAGGGTCGGGGAGGTTCCTTTTCTTACTTCCTCCTTCATTGATCATAAGGACCGATAGAACCTTTCTACCCATACCCGCCTTGGCCGTTTTGAGCATTGAATGAATCTCACCAATGCCCTTGTCCTATCCATTCAGGTTATAGTTCATAACAAAGCTTTCAAACTTCTTGGATAGGGAGTTGAGGATCAAATCCGTTGCCAACTTGTTGGAGACATGACAGTTAAGCCTTTCAATGCGATCAATGTGGCTCTTCATCTTAAGAACGTAATGATACCGATTGGGTCTCGTCCATCCGACATGCATGGAGTGCTCGAACTGTTTCGAAGCGTTCCACCCTTGATTGTTGTTGGAACATTTCCTTTAACTGGGTGATCATGTCATAGGCATTGTGGTTCTCAAAGTCCTTTTGTAAATCGGGAATCATACTCGCTAGCATAAGACATGAGACTTGTACAGAGTCCTCGGTGTACTTGACCCACTCGTTAAAGGCCTCTACGTCATTCTCATCGGGTTGATCGGGAATGGGATCGTCTAACACATAGGACTTCTTTTCTTACTTGAGAATGATTCTCAAGTTTCGGTACCAATCCATGAAGTTCCCATGGTTAAGACGTTCCTTCTCGAGGATGGTTCTAAGTGATAAGTTATGGACGGTCGGGTTTGCGTTGTTGTTGTTTGCCATCTACAATTTTACAAAGTTCAATTTTAGTATTTTTAATATCAATGTATTTTAATTATTAATACCCTTTTATGTCTCATAGATAATTAATAATTAAAATCTAGAATCCAACGTTACATTTAAATATCGGTTAGGTGACCTTTATCCCTTTATTTAAATTAACAAGGTAGTCAACGTTTGACAATTGTAACCTATTACAAGTTCTAGTGTATGGGATCGGTTTAAACATCTTATGTTAGTTTATCCCATCAACACCTTTTGTACGTCATGCTTCGGTGATCCTAATGCATGAGTTCCAAATCAAGTTGTCCTACTTAGACGCACGTGTGATTTTACAAATATAAGTGGTTAGGTGACCTTTATCCCACAAATATGGTAATTTCACCTCCACTTCACAAGTATCTACATTTATGGCTAGGTGACCTTTATCCCATAAACAAGTTGCAAGTGAATCGAGTGTTGTTTAAGAGTATGGTGTTAAACTTGTTTTGAAAAGGTTTTTTATAGTTTCTAAAATTCTAGTTTTTAGAAAAACCTTTTATACCATACAATTTGTATGCATTCAAATGCATGGCATTTTATGAAAAACTATTTTCATGGTTCCTTTTAATAAAACTTATTTTTATTAAATCATTAACTCTTAATAAGCACGTTTTATTAATTCCTTTAATGATATTAAAGAACCAATTTTATGCTTGTTTTATCTTAGTTGTTTAACTAGTTTATTAATTTTCAACAAAATGTCAAACACAACCAAACAACCAAAATAACAACCAAACATACAATATAAGTGCATAACCATAGCCAACTATTTTGACCACACTTGCTTGCCATAACAAGTGTGTCAAGAGGTCATTCCTAAGGGTAAAACATGACATGAATCTTGTGTCGGTGAACTCCCACTTGAACCCGCATCCATATGCCTAAAGTAACCTTTTGTGTTGTGATTTCACCATCTTCTTTAGGCATCTTCTTGGTCATCCAAAACAACCCTAAAGAACAATTACATAGAAAGACCTAATACATTTTTCTAGAAACATAAAGTGCAAACTAATCTATTTATTATATACCAAATGAAACAAATAAATTATATGCCTTTATAACAACAAATGAAATCACAACCACAATCATCCAAACACAAGGTCATGGCTAGGTTATATGCACCAAAATACATCCAAATATGTATACTATAAAACGAGAATGACACCCTTTTTAAACCCCAAAATTTCAGCCAACATTAACTAAATATAAGGGGTTTTTGTCCAAACAAACAAGCCATCTTATGGCATTAATTTTTGAAGATCATTACTATCCATATTAAAGTATTATCTTGAAAAACAAAGGGTTTGCCATGGATGAAATTTCAGCCCACTGGGACCCGAAAATTTCGTTTTTGAAGCATGTATCCATGTAACCGGCTCTTGATGCCATTGTTGGGTTTTGTAGATCTTTATCAAAGTCATATTAACCATTAATATGTCAAACGCAGCGGAGTTATAATCAAAAACCCATTTTGATATTAGTTAGTTTATGCATCAAATACATATGTTAAAACAAAACCCATGAACAAAGGATCTTTATATGAAAGAACATGCTATCAAAACACATAACAACCACAAGAACTACCTCTTAGAATCGTGGATTTGGAAGTGTAGAAGATGATGTTTGAAAGCTATTCTTCAACCAAGAAGACCTCAAGCTTGCATACCCCAAGCCACCAACTAAACACCTTTGGAAGCTAGGATCCTTAACACTTTTTCTTAGCTTTGAACACCCTTGTTCCAGCCAAGTTTTTCACACTTTTTTTGCCCTCTTTGTTCCGAAAATAATGAGAGAAAAAGGGAGAGAAAAAACTTGATTAACTTGAGAAGTGAAAGTTGTGTCTTGCATGTGGGTTTCTCCATTTAATTAAGCAAGTTCCAACATTGGGTGGCCACCTTTTTCAGCCATTTAGGCCGAGATTAGGGGGTCCAAAGAGGGGCTTCCATTTTCAAATTTGCCACCCAACTTATTTGTTACAAGTTTTATTTAAATCCTTTTAAACAAACTTGTAGTTTTAGACAAGTAACAAGACATGTCATATGAACTTAATAATGTTATTTAACCTATTAAATAACAATATTAAGTATTCTCTCAAAATAAATAAACCCATGTTATTTATTAATTTCTCAAGTGCATCTTTTTAGAAAACCATTTTCTAAATGTATTTAGTGTGGTTATTTATTTAATTGATCAAATCAATAAACAAATATTGCAGGTGTTTGTCTAGCTTGTTGTTGGGTATGACCCGACTTGGATCATATCACAATAGCCACATCAATTTAATATGTATCTTGGGCAGACCGAATCCTACAATTATGTTTATTAATAAAACCATTTTAAGTTACAAATATCATTACTTGCACTTTCACCGCTTATATAACTAGCCGATTAAGGCCGTTTTCAACCGAAGCAAAATTTGGGAACTCGGGGGCTAAGTGCAGGACCAAATGTGACATTTTGCCAAACTAGGGCTGGGTATAAATACCCATGTTCCAGCCCTAGCCTTCATTACTTCATCTTCTTCTTTATCATCCTCTTCTCCACTTTTCTCCTCCTCCTTGCACCGAACCGCCCCGTTTCTTCGCGTTTTCACCGACAAAGCCTCGGCTACAGCTGAGACTACTCCTTTCTTGTAGGTAGACGACCTTGGTCATCCCTTTTCTTGCTCGTTACTGCTGCACTTTTAGGGTTTCAGGTGCTCGGGGACAACCCGAGTACATGAGGTCGCGTGGGAGTGTGTGTTGCCTTTCTGCGTGAGGCTGCTCTGCACATCTACAGTCGCGATTCTGCTATTCAGGCTACTAGGTCTGACGTACGACTGAGCCGTGCGACTGGGCGTGTCGTGGGACTGAGTCGTGCGACTGCGTCTATCGTGCAACTGAGTCATGCGATTGTGTGTGTGTCATGCGATTGAGTCATGCGATTGTGTGTGTGTCGTGCGATTGAGTCAGGCGATTCTGTGTGTCGTGCGATTGAGTCTATGCGGAAGAATGTGTGCGATTGTGCGTGTGTCGCACGACTGAACGCTGAGTCGTACGAATGAAGGTTCATTCGTACGAATGAAGCTGATTCGTGTGAACGAAGGTTGATTCGTACTCATGGATGTTGAGTCGTGCGACTAAGGGTTGTGTTGTACGACTGAAAGCCGAATCACACGAATGGAGGTACATTCGTACGAATGTAGCTGATTCGTACGAATGAAGGCTGATTCATGCGGATGGAGTGTTGAGTCGTGCGTCTGGTCCTGTCGTGCGATTGTAGTTGTTGTGTGTGAGTTTGATCTTGTGTGTGGTGTGTGTTTGTCGTGTGATGTTAAGTTGACATCGACACGGGTACCATTGCTAATGACAATCTTTAAAAGTTGACCCTATCAAACTTATTAATGTTATTCCAAATCAAATCAACATAACATTTTACAATTATCAATAACCGATTTTTAACCACTAATAACTACTAAATATCTCTCTGATAACAATGAAATTTTTACACAAACTTCATCGGCAATGGAAACGATTTCTAGTACTTGGATCAACATAAGATCTAACACGTATGTCTGCTTGTGTGCGTTACATGCGACCGAACCAATGCAACCCGAACCGACCGAACGGTATTACTTACTTTATACGTATCATTAATACTTAACAATAACTGTCAATAGGTGTTTGACCGTTTACTACATACAACGTTTTGAAACTTTGATTATTCATACTTACCACTTAACAAGTGAGTTTCGTGGCCCCTTTTTTTGCTTTTACAATATTTCAATCGTTTACAAACATGGGGAAAAGTATGCTCACCCACTTTCTTATGCTATACAATTTACATACTTGGAATCAACGTGATACTGTGTTGTGAGTACTTATCTGATACATACATGAGTCGCTGTGTGCTACTTTCTTTACAACCATTTAATTCCGGTGTTGGAACCGACGGATAGGTATTGGTAGTACTAGTGGGTTGACACCCCCACCCATGCATGTTGATATACTAGTTACTACCAACGGTGGCTAGGAACGAGCCCTTGAGTGAATATATTCTGATAAGTTGCTATGTGTACGTCATTAGGTTTGGTTGTAAAGCTCATGGTTATGTGATTTTGCTTACTTATAACTGTATGCATGGTATTCCACAACAATTACTATACAGCATCAAATACTTATTTACTATTTAAACCTGCGAGCTCACCAACAATTTTATTGACCATTTTGAGCATATCTTTTCAGGTGACAATGCTAATTGAAGATCTAGGTGTGCTGCCTTAGTGGAGACCCTAGGATGCATTTTTGAGACTAAACATACTTGACAAACATTCATTTTGAATCATTGTTGTAGTCTATTAAACAATCTTCATACTTTTGATACTTGTTCCCGAGTTGTGGGAATTACATTACAATGTTAATATTTTGGTTATGTGAATCAATTACAAGTTTATGCTTATGGCTATGTTGTCATGAATATTAACTAAACATGACACAATTCTCCTTTGTGACGGGTGTCGTCATGACACGCCTTATCAACAATTACATATATTGCATCTCTATTATTAACAATATGTTATGACGATCCTATCTCGTTTACATCCCCATGTTTCCGCTCTCAGCGGAGGTGTGACAGACTGGTATCAGAGCCATTGGTTATAGAGAATTAGGCAAATAACTTGACCTAGACTATAACCTAAGAACCTTCATGTAGAATGCATGCTAGGATTAGCTTGCATCTGATGTTACATGTATGTTCCTCTATACTTGTTCTTTCACTTTACACTTGCTCTTTATCTCTATGTCTTGTTATCTGACCATCCTGAGGAAAGTACTATTAATCTTACTCTTTCCACACGGGATGCCTTCTACTAGAATCTTTTGTTCCTATGCGCGCCGCATTATACTGTTAGGTTGGGATACCCACCCTGAAGGGATCTTCATAGATCACGCGAATCGTTGATCCTAGATACTGAGTCCGACCCTGAGATAGTTATGCCTGAAGTCCCAAAAGAAGTAGGGATAGGCAACTTTGTTAGACTAATTAAGATTATGTGCTTGGATTCTATTTGTTTGACGGACTACTATTGGGATACTACTGAACATGGACATGAGAACTTACACGATCTGTGCACTATGAATGGCGTCGATACTGTGATGTTAGCTTGGGTAGGTGAAGCTAAGGGTGACCATGCAAGGCAAATTACCATTACGGGTGCACACGTAATTGCAATTTGCAGTGCATGTGAAGCCTGGTGAATCTTACCGTGAGGTAACGATCATAGTTAGTACAAGTCTTCCATTCTATACCTTAGGACACTAGAATCATAAATCTAGTAAGACCTTGTTAATGATGGTAAAACATTCGTGATCTCTACTATTGCTTAAGTCCTGTTCTACTTGGAGCCTTTATGGGATTTCAATTATGATATTAGTCTTACTCTCTATGAAACCTTAGTCCGCCTAACATTTCAGTAACTATGGAACAGATTAAATGCTTAGAATGAATGTAGATTTCAAAGAGTTGTAGGAAAGTGATGATACACTCTACACATACATTACGTTGTTCATTAGGATGATGTTAAGGAAATCGGATGTCATGTAACCAGTTTAAGCATCGTTCTCGGTATATCGTGGATGTGGTGGGAACGCTGCGGGGAACCCTATATATAAGCATCATCGGCATACTAAGAACGTGCTTAAACTAGGCTACGTGATGATGTCGATTGACCGAAGCATGAAATGTTGGAACTTGATAAGTGGAGTTATACGTGTATCTTAAAGTGACTAAAGTTTACATGTTTACTCCGTTTATGATTAGAAGATGCCGCCTTGAAGAGTCACCAGCAGTACAAATCACGAAGGTGACACTCCACGGGGCAGAGGAAGAGGTAGGCCACCGAGGACAGGTGGTGGTCCCGCCGGCAGCAATCAGGGAACTGAAAACCCTGATATAGCTGCCATGATCGCTCAGCAGCTAGCCACACTGATTCCTACAATAGTGACTCAAGTGAGCGATACTCTTCTGAATCATAATCTCCACGGGGATAATGATACTAACAATGAGCATAACCAAGGAATAGGGGAAGATACTGAGAATGGTGGAACAGCGGGTAATGAAACTGGGGTTGTTAATACAAGACAGGGATGTTCTTACAAGGAGTTTGTGGCCTGCAAACCGAAAGAATTTGATGGGAAAGGGGGAGCGATAGCTCTAACTAGGTGGCTTGAAAAGATGGAGGCCGTCATTGATATCAGTGAATGCTTAGACAGCCAAAAGATTAAGTGTGCCACGTGTTCACTACAAGGCAAAGCACTAACTTGGTGGAACACACAGATTCAAGCAAGGGTATGAGAATCAGAAATGCAGATGACTTGGGATGAGTTTAAAGCATTGATCACTGAAGAATACTGTCCACTCAATGAGATGCAAAAGATGGAGCTGGAGTTCTGGAATCATGCTATGGTAGGAGATGGGCACGCAGCTTACACTGATCGTTTTCATGAGTTGGCAAGACAGGTTCCATATCTGGTGACTCCAGAATCAAAGAGGATTGAAAGGTATATTTGGGGACTTGCGCCTCAAATACAGGCGATGGTAACAGCAGCAGCCCCTCCTACTATTCAGAGTGCGATTCTAAAGGCTGGTACTCTAACTGATGAGATGGTGAGAACAGGGGTCTTAGGAAGAGGGGCAGAGAAAAGAAAAGATGTTGGGGAAACAAGCAGGTCGAGTATAGGGAAGTTTGACAAACGGGCCAGGACAACCAGGAATTTTGTGGCCATGACGCAACGCAAGAGGGAATACGTCGGGCCACACCCCAAATGTGATAGGTGTAACTTCCATCATCCCCCAGCAATGTCGTGCCAGGTGTGCGTGAACTGTAGATGCCCGGGGCATCTAGCGAAAGACTGTAGAGTGGCGCCGAATCTGGTGGCACCGATCAATGCGGTTAACCCCGCCGGGAATGCCAGGGTCTGTTATGAGTGTCGAAACCTGGGTCACTACCAGAACATGTGCCCCAGACTGAATCGGGCGCCGGGTCAGCAAGGAAACAACCAACCACCGGTGATGGCCATAGTCGGTAATCAAGGCCAGGGGAATCAAGGAAATGCTGCCAGAGGACGTGCCTTCGTTATAGGAGCAAATGACGCTCGTCAGGACCCGAATGTCGTTACGGGTACGTACTTGCTCAATCACCACTTCGCAGCTATATTATTCGATACTGGAGCAGACAATAGTTTTGTATCTTCTGAATTTGCTCACATGCTTGCCTTGAACCCTAGTAGGCTAGAAACTAGCTTCTCCGTCGAAATGGCCAATGGTAGAGTTGTACAGGCCGATGAGATTATTAGAAAGTGCTCCATGATATTGGAAAACCATGCCTTCGACATAGACTTAATACCTTTTGAGCTGGGAAGTTTCAATGTGATTGTGGGAATGGATTGGTTGTCAAAACACGGAGCTGAGATTGTATGTTGGGAGAAAGTAGTACAAATTCCCATGCCAGATAGGGAGGTACTCAAGATTCAAGGAGAACGACCGGGAAGAACCCTAAAGCTTATCTCTTGCATGAAGACACGTCGATGTTTACGAAAGCAGTGTTACGCATTTCTGGCCCATGTAGTGGAAAAGAAAGAAGAGGACAACAAGTTGGTAGATATTCCTGTAGTACAAGATTATCCGGATGTATTCCCTGATGACTTGTCGGGTTTGCCTCCTCCACGACAGGTGAAATTTCGTATAGAGTTGGTTCCTGGAGCTACGCCGGTAGCAAAAGCACCGTATCGGTTGGCACCATCGGAAATGCAAGAGTTATCTAGTCAATTACAGGAACTACTGGAGAAAGGTTTTATTCGGCCGAGTCAGTCACTATGGGGAGCATCGGTATTATTTGTCAAAAAGAAAGACGGGTTGTTCCGTATGTGCATCGATTATCGCGAGTTGAACAAATTGACCGTGAAGAACCGATATCCTCTTCCCAGAATCGACGATTTGTTTGATCAGCTGCAAGGAGCCTCTTATTTCTCCAAGATCGACCTTCGTTCAGGATACCATCAACTAAGTGTTTTCGAGGACGACATACCGAAAACAGCGTTTAGGACTCGTTATGGGCACTATGAGTTCTTAGTCATGCCGTTCGGACTCACTAATGCACCAGTTGTGTTCATGGATCTGATGAATCGAGTGTGCAAACCTTACTTGGATAAGTTCGTTATCGTATTCATAGACGATATACTTATCTACTCCCAATCGAAAGAGGACCATGAGGAACACCTTCGGGCAATACCGAGTCTATTACAAGAAGAAAAACTTTTCACAAAGTTCTCGAAGTGTGAGTTTTGGTTATGAGAAGTGAAGTTTTTGGGGCATGTGGTGAACGAAAATGGGATTCATGTAGATCCCGGTAAGATTGAAGCGGTGAAGAAATGGGATGCACCCCAAACACCTTCAGAGATACGGCAATTCTTAGGATTGGCCGGATACTATCGTCGCTTCATTGCGAATTTTCAAATATTGCCCAACCGTTAACCCTGTTGACTCAGAAAGACAAGAAGTTTGATTGGGGACATGCCCAAGAACAAGCGTTCCAAACGTTGAAGGAGAAGTTATGCAACGCACCGATATTGTACCTCCCAGACGGAACTGATAATTTTGTGGTGTACTGCGATGCTTCATATCAAGGGTTGGGTTGTATGCTAATGCAGAAGGATAAGGTAATTGCCTACACCTCACGACAACTTAAGGTGAATGAAAAGAACCATACAACTCATGATTTGGAGTTGGGCGCTGTAGTATTTGCACTTAAAATATGGAAGCATTACTTGTATGGAACCAAATGCATCATTTACACGGATCATAAGAGCCTTCAACATATTCTGGATCAGAAAGAACTCAATACGCGTCAGCGACGTTGGGTAGATCTACTTAGTGATTATGATTGTGAAATCCGGTATCATCCGGGGAAAGCGAACGTGGTGGCTGATGCTTTAAGCCGCAAAGAACGTGTGAAACCACTACGTGCTCGAGTGTTGGGGTTGACTATTCAAACGAATCTGAAAGCTCAGGTACAAATTGCACAAAATGAAGCATTAAAGGAAGAAAACCTTGCTGGAGAAGAATTCTGAGGGTTGGATAAACAGATGATTTGCAAGAATGATGGTATACAGTACTTCATGGATCGTATATGGGTACCAAAATAGGGAGGTGTATGTACCTTGGTCTTGGATGAAGCGCACAAGACACAATATTCTGTTCATCCTGGTGCAGACAAGATGTACCACGATCTTAAAGATCTGTACTGGTGGCCAGGCATGATGAAAGACATTGCTATGTATGTAAGCCGATGCTTGACGTGCTTGAAAGTTAAAGCTGAACATCAGAAACTGCCACGATTGCTGCAGCAACTGAAAATTCCTGAATGGAAGTGGGAAAACATAGCCATGGATTTTATTACCAAACTTCCTAGAACGAGTAGTGGGCACGACTCGATATGGGTTATAGTGGGCACGACTCGATATGGGTTATAATGGATCGGATGACAAAGTCAGCTCATTTTTTCCCGATCCGAGAGGATTATAAGATGGAAAAGTTGGCTATGTTGTCGTGACAGGTGACAATTACAAGTTATTACAAGTAGCCATGGATTTTATTACCAAACTTCCTAGAACAAGTAGTGGGCACGACTCGATATGGGTTATAGTGGATCGGATGACAAAGTCAGCTCATTTCTTCCCGATCCGAGAGGATTATAAGATGGAAAAGTTGGCGAGATTGTACATAAAGGAGGTCTTGACAAGACACGGAGTGCCGATGTCAATCATATCCGACCGTGACAACCGATTTACTTCACGATTTTGGCAAACACTGCAGAAAGCAATGGGCACTCAATTAGATATGAGTACCGCCTATCACCTACAAACAGATGGTCAAAGTGAACGAACAATAGAAATGTTGGAAGACATGCTCAGGGCTTGTGTAATCGACTTCGGTGGTAGCTGGGACACTCACTTATCATTGATTGAGTTCTCTTACAACAACGGCTACCATACAAGCATTGGATGCGCTCCGTTTGAAGCATTGTATGGGAGGAAATGTAGATCTCCAGTTTGTTGGGCAGAGATTGGTGAAAGCCAACTGACAGGCCCGGAGATCATTCAGGAAACAACCGACAAGATTTTCCAAATCAAAGACAGACTAAAAGCTGCCAGAGATCGCCAAAAGAGCTATGCTGACAACCGTCGGAAGCATCTAGAATTCAATGTTGGGGATTGGGTTTTACTCAAAGTCTCTCCTTGGAAAGGGATCGTTAGATTTGGAAAGAAAGAGAAGTTAGCCCCAAGATACGTAGGACCATTCGAGGTTACAGAAAGAATCGGTCTGGTGGCTTACTGATTAAGGTTGCCACAAGAACTTAGCGGTGTACATGATACATTTCATGTGACGACCCTTAAAAAGTGTTTGGCCGACGAGTCTCTTCATATACCAACTGAGGAAATCAAGATCGATGAAAAGGTTCATTTATCGAAGAACCTATAGAGATCATGGACCGAAAGGTCAAACGACTAAGGCGCAGCAAGATACCGATCGTCCGCGTGAGATGGAACTCCAAACGAGAACCAGAATTCACGTGGGAATGGGAAGATCAGATGAAACTCAAATATCCACATCTATTCGAGGATGACACTCTTGGACCTAACACCAGTTGAATTTCGGGATGAAATTCTCTCAACTGGGGGATACTATGACATCCGTCACCAAAAGGTCCGTCATTTAACGTGGATTCCGTTAACTTTTCTTTAAACGTTCATTCCTTAGCTTTATAAACTATACGTGTGGATATTATACTTACTTTATCATCGTTGTGCTTGTGACATTATCGTAAACGTATGCTACATTCAAAACTTTTACAGCTTTCATCGTCGATTATTATGGTTATTAATAAAACCATTTTTAAGTTACAAATATCATTATTTTCACTTTCACCGTTAATATAACTAGCCAATTAAGGTCGTTTTCAACCGAAGCAAAATTTGGTAACTCGGGGGCTAAGTACAGGGACCAAATGTGATATTTTGTCAAACTAGAGCTGGGTATAAATACCCAAGTTCCAGCCCTAGCCTTCATTACTTCATCTTCTTCTTCATCATCCTCTTCTCCACTTTTCTCCTCCTCCTTGCACCGAACCGCCCCGTTTCTTCGCGTTTTCACCGGTAAAGCCTCGGCTACAGCTGAGACTACTCCTTTCTTGCAGGTAGACGACCTTGGTCGTCCCTTTTCTTGCTCGTTACTGCTGCAATTTTAGGATTTTGGGTGCTCGGGGTCAACCCGAGTACATGAGGTCGCGTGGGAGTGTGTGTTGCCTTTCTGCGTATTCTTCTTGTTTGTACATGTTAGAAATATGTTTCTGTAAGTCCTTGTGGTGTAAATCTCATGCATGGAGTAGCCGGAGGCTGCTCTGCACATCTGCAGTCGTGATTCTGCTATACACGCGACTGGGTCTGCCGTGCGACTGAGCCGTGCGACTGGGCTTGTCGTGCGACTGAGTCTACGACTGTGTCTATCGTGCGACTGAGTCATGCGATTATGTGTGTGTCATGCGATTGAGTCATGCAATTGTGTGTGTGTCGTGCGATTGAGTCAGGCGACTGTGTGTGTCGTGCGATTGAGTCTATGCGGATGAATGTGTGCGATTGTGCGTGTGTCGCACGACTGAACAATGAGTCGTACGAATGAAGGTTTAGTCGTACGAATGAAGCTGATTCGTGCGAACAAAGGTTGATTCATACTCATGGATGTTGAGTCGTGCGACTGAAGGTTGTGTGGTACGACTGAAGGCCGAATCGCA
>CM044005.1:49590743-49938243 GCA_024085815.1 Flaveria linearis
TTACAGATGTCATGTTAAATCCAAGGACACAGAATGATCATTCCTTGTTGATTTAACTTAATCAGGCCTTAGACATCTTGCTCTCAACGAATAAGAGGAACAAATTCCATCTTGACTACATACGTTTCTCATAAACACCTCGTGTCACACCTGAACATAGCCTTACGTACTGTCCATTATTTTAGGGTAGTGAACAACTAGCTCAAGGTATAGCATTTGGTGAATATCAAAAACCAATATGTATCTCAGGTCTGAGGATACCAAATGATATTCGCCTTTTACTCAAAATTACTTATGATCAATCTATGTAGTAAAATTTGAGATGCGGGTCAGTCCAATATTTGTATCCCATAAATATCTATGAACTTTGGCAGCAACCAATTGCTCTATATTCATCCTTATGAATATCCACCAATCCAAATTCATAATTGAAAGGATCTAAGACCTCGTTTGATCAATTAGATTAGGATATGCAGTGGAATTGTATAAGAATTAGACAAATTTAAGCAAGAACACAAATGATAATGCAATGGAACAGTACGGTTATAGAGAGAGAAAGTATTTCTGCAAAGAGGAATATTTTATTCAATCACACGCTTCGGCCATACAAAATTAGGTCATCCTCCCTTATATAAGGAAGGTGACGTCAGCTGACGTCACTTGATAGTGACATCTAACCGTTATTACAACAACTACTGAAAGATAACTAAACTACTGAAGATGTCTTACAACAGCTGACATCTTCTTACAAAAGCTAAGTGTAAACTACTATAACTACTGAACTACAACTACTGAACTACAACGTCTGAAAAACAGGCTCTTCAGACGTTTTACAATAAGTAAACTACTGAAAGAAAGAAAACTACTGAAACTCAAGTAGAAAACTACTGAAAAGGAAAACCATCATAATAACTAAAGAATACTACTTCAGCTGTTGTGGCAACCTCTGAAGTCTTCAATACTTGTAGTCTTCAGCACTTGAACTTCAGCTGATGTTTTCAGTACTTGAACTTTAGCTGATGTCTTCAGTACTTAAACTTCAGCTGATGTCTTCAGCACTTGAACTTCAGCTGATGTCTTCAGTTGTTGTCATCAGCTGATGAAGCCTTCAGCAGTTGTTGTGATGTCTGTGGGACTTAAAGGTTTTTCTGATCAGGCTCATTGGTTCTTTTGGTCCAACAAACTCCCCCTGAACCAATGCAGCCAAAACCTTTAACTTTATTGATGTCCCACTTATTAGGCAGAAAAGTTTTGTCTTTTTCTTCTGGATCAGCTCAGAAATGACCAAAATTAGCACAGACCAGGGAAGAGGTTTCAAAGATTTGTTTGGCAAAGGATGGATGGGAACTCTGTCTTGGGGAACTGGACACAGAGCTATTACCCCATCCATTGAACCTACTTCCCAACTATGAGTCTGTAAGACTCTCTCACATAAGCCTCAAGTAATACTAGTTGATCCTCCTTGGTAAGGTCTTCGGCTTCCCCCTCAAAAAAATGATTCAGGCCCATAATACTTAGAGAGGTATTTGACCTGCTTCCCATTTCTTAACTCAACAGTTGTGATTTGTCAATAAGCAAATTCATCAGGGTGATTACCCTCTAGCAGCAACTGGAGTTCATTTTGTCTGAATTCCTCAAGCCTCTTGTATACTAACCCCTTTTTCACCATTTTGTTCTCCAACAGCTTTTGTGGGGGAAGTTTAGCTTTATAGGCTTTCTTCAAGTCTTCTAGGATCTCCCAGGATGAGATTACAATGGCCAGCATGATCACTGCATCTACGATCTTTTTCACTTGGCCATTGTATCTATGTGGAATGTCTTTCTTGTGAATCCTATGATTCACCCTGGGATCAGGCCAAAAGCTTAATCTCTCCTGATATTGAAAAGTTTGTTTGAGAGCATATAACCTCTAAGCATGTTTTCTCATGGCTATAATTGATGAAGTTTGAGTATAGACTTTGTCAACCATTCTCAACACCTCCTCATCATGTAGTCTTTGCTGTTGCTCTTCTTCAATTTTCACTTTTACAGTTTCCATCTGAGGAGCAGGAGTGATTATTGATGGTTGACTTTTGGCCTTAGGCAGTGTAATGACAGCTGGAATAGGCGGCCTGTCCTCATCCTCATCATCATCTTCTTCTTCTACTTCAAGCCTTAACACCCTTCTCTTCCTCTTCTGGGGTGCATCTTTGGCTATTGGTTTCTTGGGAAAGGGAGTTGGTTTTGAGGGTTGTGATGTAGGTTGTTTTGGTGTGGGAGATTGGACAGGCTGTTCTAGCATTTTTGTAAGCGAGGCTTTGGTGTGCTTGGCTAGATCAGTCCTGCTTCCAGCACCAGCTTCATTCAGGGCTTCTATGATCACCCCTTTAGTAAATACCTCAGACGAACAGATCTTGTTGGTTATTTCTAAGACACTGTCCCTGGACCATGATTTGACTTCAAGGATTGATCTCCCCAGATACTTCAAAATGAATCTTGCCATAGCTTCAAGTCTCTCCTTCTCCTTTTCACTATAGCAAGACCATCGGTGTTCAATCTCCTGAATCTCCAACCTCCTGATCTCAGAATCAAGTTTTGTTGTATCAAAGCCTTGCCTAAATAGCTGATCAACGATTTTATCCATTGACCTGCTGTGTTGGTCATTAGCTTTCTTGATCATATCATCTAGATTCCTCTCAGCAGGAGTTTTCTCACTTTCATCACCCTTCTTTTTCTTATAAGTGACATGAAAGTCCTTCTCTTTCTCAGCCTCCTTCTCCATCTCCTTCTTCTTCTCCACCTCTTTCTCTAGCTCTTTCTCTTTCTCTTTCCCTTTTACCTCTTCAACTCTTTTTCTCTTGATGACTTTCACTGACTCCCTCTTTTTGGTTGCATTGGTTGTAGGGGTTTGAATGTCAGAAAGTTTCTTTGACATAGCATCATCAATCAGGGTTTGAATGTTTGAGGAAAGCCTCTCATCAAGGATTTGATTCACAATATCAGTGATGATGGGAGTGATGAGAGGCAGGGATGTTCTAAAGATAGCAACCATTTGCTCAGAGGGGTTCTGTCCCTGAGAAGTGGTGCCAGAAGCAGAGGCTGGTGGATGAGTTTTTTGGAGTGGCTCTGTGTATGGAAGACCTTCAGAAGAAGGTGCCATCTGTGGGTGAATGTTGGCAGATGGACTTGATTCTTGAGAGAATTTGGCAAGTAGTTGGTTAAATCTACTTACCTCTTCTTCAAGAATAGTGTTCTGGGCTAGAACATCATAAAAGAAGCCCAGGTCATCATCAGTGTTAGCTGAATCACCTGACCTCCTGATTGTAGCAGGATGAACATGTGCTGAGTATGGATCAGCATGCACATGTGCCCCTTTGTCTTAGAACTGGGGACTTCCTGCCTCAGGATTAAATCCTTCATCAGTAGTTGCCTCTGGTGAGGACTTAGAGATGTTACCAACCTCACCCTGTTCATATGCTAAAGCTAGAAAAGTGGCAGCCGCACCAGATGTTTTGATCTCCTCTTCCATACTGGGAGATAGAACATTGTAATCCCTATGCTGTGGGCTCTCAGCAACACTTGGATCCTCCCTCTCAGTGGTTGAGGTTTGCCCAGTTATAATAGGTGCCTGGGGAGAGGGAGGAGTATTAAGCTGAGTCAGCACTTTTGTAATTATAATGGTTGGACTTTGTGGGGCGGTTGCAATGGGAGATAGGGGTGAATCTGTTTGCACCTAGGGAGAGTGGTGCTCGTTAATGGTAACCTTCTCAAGTGAGATAGGTTTCAGAGATGTGGCTGCCCCGGAAGTGGTTGCTTCAGGATCCTGTTGAGAGGATGCCTGAGCGATTATGGCTGGTAGAGTCCTTGTAACTACTGGGGGATTAATACCAGTAGCTACTTCCTGCCTTTGTTGTGCAGGGGCATCCTCAGGGGACTCAACTCCCTGAGTAGCCTTTTTGGGCGTTTTGGTTTTGGGCTTGGTGGGGACTTTGGATTTGGAGAAGGAGGCTATGGGTTCCCGCTGCTTGGGTTTTAGCAGCTTGGCAGCCTGTTTAAGGTTGGTGTCTGAGTTGTGCCTGGAGTATTATTCAGGCAATACAGCCAGAGCAGGGACTTCTAGGCCACCAAGGCCCTCAGATTTTAATTGTTTTTCGATAATGGCCATAAAAAACCTTGGATATAATATCCATCTGTTAGCCATAGGTTTGATAGCCATATCTTTTAATTCTAAAAAGATTATTTCAGAAAAATTTAAATTTTGTTGCTCAAGGATAGAGTATAATACCTACTACCACCTTGATGACCTTTGATCCTATGAAGATGATTTGGTAGCAAGGCAGACATTGACCATGTGAAAAATAAGTCTTTCAGGATCATGGAAGTGCTTCTTTAGAATTGTGGAAGCACGGAGGTCGCCTTCATATCCATACTGGGTGAAAGATAGGTCGATGGTGCCCTTACGATATTCAATGGCAAAGGTGGCATCATTCAGATTTAGGGTTTGTCGAATGATGTCAGAAGTGATGACCACCTTCTGTTGATTGACAAACGACTGGAGAATGACCTCGGTGTCATTTTCACCAGTGATAATGGTGGCGTTTGTCTAGAACTGTACGAGGGATTCGACGTGGATGATTGGATTGAGAAGAAAGGCCGTTTTGTAAGGAGAGGTAACCATCAGATCGATGGCGGCATCGAACTTGTTCTAAAAGGGTAATTTTGTGAGGTAGGCTACACAATTATGGCAGGGTTTGAGCTGCATGGTCGCCATTAATGTTAGAGAGAAGTTTCAGAGTTTTTGAATGTTTAGGTTGTGAGAATGAAAAACTCTAAAGTTAGGGTTAGGTATTTATAGGGTATGGTTATGAAACGGCTGATAGAAAACGTCTGAAGGTTTTGGTGTTAGTCATCAGGTGTTTGAAATGACTAATGACATGGTTTTAACCTTCAGAGGTTGTAAACAACTGATGACTTGGTGTTAGTCATCAGTAGTTGTAAACTACTGAAGACATGGTTTTGGCTTCAGTTGTTTTGATATGAAACAACAGTAGTTTGAATCAGCTGAAGAGTAAATTTACTCATCAGCTGTTTTCGTCAATTCAGATGTTTCGTTCTGACCTCAACATTTACTCATCAGACTTTGTATGATTTTCAGATGTTTCATTGGCCATCAGCTCTTTGGAATATTTATTCTTCAGCTCTTGTGAACAAATGTTCAGAAGATCTGTTAAAATAAATTATTTTTCAGAACTTGTGAATAAATGTTTACTTTAGTACTTGTGGAAGATTACTCATCAGTACTTTTAGACAAAATTTGTTCTTCAGTACTTATTTGTTAGAGAAGGCATCAGAAGGTATAACCTCATCAGTAGTTGTGACTGCATCAGTTCTTTTCAACAAATAATGTACTTCAGTACTTTGAAATATTTTAATCTGCAGTAGTTATGAAAAATGCTGAATACTAAATAACTCATCAGTACTTATTTTTGACTTTTGGATACTAATGCTCATCAGTACTTGTGAGCTGAGAGCAGTAGTATTAGTCAAGTTATTCCAGCTGCAGCATACCAAGCCTCAGGACCTGATTTTGAAAAGTTGCACTGTCTAAAGGCTTAGTAAATATGTTTGTAAGCTCATCAGCACTAGGAACAAACTTTGGATCAATCAGACCTTTTTCATAACAGTCCCTAATAAAATGATCTCTGATCTCAATATGTTTGGTCCTAGAATGCTAGACTGGATTCTTAATAATACAAAGAGCTGAAGCACTATCCATTAGTAATAGAGTCTTAGTCTCTGTAATGCCATAATCCAATAATTGATTCTGAAGCCAGAGTACCTGAGATGTACAACTTGCAGCAGCAATGTACTCTGATTCAGTAGTGGATGTAGCAATTGAAGTTTGTTTCTTACTCTGCCAAGAAGCTAAACAATTGCCTAGAAATTGGCATCCACCAGAAGTTGATTTTCTGGTGACTTTGCACCCTGCATAGTCACTATTAGAGAAAGCAACTAATTTGCAAGAGTGCCCAGTGGAATACCAAAGTCCTAGAGATTTAGTTCCTTGCAAGTATCTAAAGATACTTTTGACTGCAATCAAATGGGATTCTTTAGGTGCAGCCTAAAATCTAGCACAGACACAAGTTGTAAACATAATGTCTGGTCTAGAAGCTATAAGGTACATCAAGGAACCAATCATAAATCTGTAAAGGGTTTCATCAACCGCTTTACCTTTTTGATCAACATCCAGTTGTGTGGAGCTGCTCATGGGAGTAGAACAGGGCTTTAAGTTTTGTAAGTCAAACTTTTTCAAAAGATCTTTTGTATATTTGGACTGATGAATGAAAGTTCCATCAGCCCTTTGTTTGATTTGCAAACCTAGAAAGAACTGTAATTCTGCCATGACACTCATTTCAAACTTTTGTTGCATTAACTTTGTAAATTCATCACACAACTATGGATCAGAGGATGCAAAAATAATATCATCAACATAAATTTGAACAAGTAGCTTATGCTGTCCCACTTTCTTTATGAACAAATTTTATCTATGCAGCCTCTAGTGAAATTATTTTGAAGAAGAAATTTGATAATGTTTCATACCAGGCTCTAGGAGCTTGTTTCAACCCATATAGAGCCTTATCAAGCTTATACACCCAATCTGGATGTTTATTATCCTCAAAACCTGGTGGTTGACACACATAAACCTCTTCTTTTATTTTACCATATAAAAATGCACTTTTGACATCTATTTGAAAAACTTTAAGATTGTGGAAAGTAGCATAAACTAAGAACAATCTGATTGCCTCCAGTCTGGCTATAGGGGCAAAGGTTTCATCATAATCAATACCTTCTTCTTGTGCAAACCCCTGTACAACCAGTCTGGTTTTATTCTTGACAATTTGACCCTTTTCATCTGTTTTATTCCTAAACAGCCATTTAGTGCCTATTGCACACCTACCTTGCGGTAAAGGAACCAGCTCCCACACTTGCGGCTTTTTGAACTGAAGAAGCTCAAGTTGCATGGCTTCAACCCATCCATTGTCTCTTAATGCAACATGATAGTTCGTTGGCTCTTGCTAACTGATGAAGAGAGCATAGAAGCAGAAATTGGACAACTGACTTCTAGTTAAGACTCCAGCATTGATATCACCAATGATCTGAGACATTGGATGATTGTTTAGTTCTTGATAGATAATAAGATCTGTGCAAGTGTTTGTAGGAGATTCAGCAGCAACAGATGTTGATGGAAATTCCTGAAACCATATAGGAGATGGCAACTCAAATGAAGTAGATGATTCAGAAATCTCATCAGCATTTTTTGTGGATGGAGCTGCTGAAGCTACAGGAGCATCAGGTTTAGATGACTCAGGCAGTTGATCACTAAACCTGAAAGGGTGAGTACTATCAGCATCATCATCAGTACCACCAGGTGGAGAACTGTGTGCAGTTGGTGATGGATTAACAGGAACTACAATAGCTGGAGATTGATAAGGATCATATTATAGTATATCCAAATCAAATAGCTCCATAGGGTTTTGTGGAATTTTATCCTGTGGAGATTTATTAAACTTCACATGCAAAGTCTCTTCAACCATCTTTGTTCCGCAGTTGAAAACTCTGTATGCCTTGCAAGTAGATGAATATCCAACAAAGTACCCTACATCCACCTTTGATTCAAACTTATGAAGTGGATTCTTTATGTTAAGAATATAACAGGGACACCCAAATGCTCTAAAAAATGAAATCAAAGGGGCCAAATGATGTAGCACTTCACAAGGAGTCTTCATCAACCTCTGATTTACTAATGCTCTATTCTGCACATAGCAAGCTGTGTTGATAGCTTCAGCCCAAAAGGTAAGTGGCAGTCCTGAATCAACCAACATTGACCTGGCAGCTTCAATAAGTGTCCTGTTCTTTCTCTCCACCACTCCATTTTGTTCAGGAGTTCTTGGAATGCTGAACTGCCGCTTGATTCCCTTTGATAGGTAGAAGTCATCAAGTGTGTGATTTCTAAATTATGTGCCATTATCACTCCTCACACACTTGACTGGAAGGGAATACTGTTTCTCAACATAAAACACAAAGTTCATAATAGCTTGTGCAGCTTCATCTTTGGAGTGCAAGAAGAAAGTCCATACAAATCTGGAGTAATCATCCACAATTACCAGAAAGTATTTCTTCTTTGCCATGCTCATCACTCTTACAGGACCAAAAAGATCCATATGCAACAATTACAAGCAGGAAATGGACTTTGGCTCTTCTATTGGAGGGAATGAGAACTTGTGTTGCTTCCCTTTTAAACAAGCAGAGAAGTTGTCATCACATTTGAACTCCTTCATTGACAATCCTCTTACTAAACCATGGTAAATCAGCTGATTAATGTTTTTGAGATTCAAATGACCAAGCCTTCTATGCTATAGAGTAGATTCCTGAGGAGAAGCCTTGGAGAACAGGCAAGGATGGCCTTTTAGATCGATTTTCTTTAACAAATCCAAGGCATATACTCTTCCTGTCCAGTTGGCCTTCAGGAGAGTATGATCATCCAATACCTTGTCAATCAAACTTAGAACTTTGGAAGACAGGATCCTGCAGTTCTGACTGGTGAAAAGGGAAATATGGCCTTTATCACACATTTGACTGACACTCAAGAGGTTATACTTGAGATTCTCCACACGGTTAACATCATCAAACCTTATTTCACCATTAGAAACAAAGCCTTTGCCGATGATGTAACTCTTAGCATCATTGACAAAAGAAACAAACCCCTTCTTTCCTTGAGAGTAGTCATTAAGAAGAGAGCTGCTCCCTGTCATATGCATGGATCCTCCACTGTCCACATACCAGATGCTTCTTTGGCATGCTGAAGAACCCTGCATTCATCACAAGAAACTAGTTAGCTTTTGAGACCCAAACCATTTTGGTTTTGGGTCTGTTCTCATCAATAGATTTCATACTAACTGGTTTGTCATGAGGTGCAGCCTGTGGTGATGGAGATGGTGTAGAAAAGGGTTCCTTTGTTTTAGGCTTAGGTTTCCTTTTCTGTGGTTTAATCACAGGAACATCTATTTGGTTGACTCTCCCCAATAGATGTTGAACCATCATAACAAGTTGTGTCTAATTGTTTGCTAAAGCCTTCTGCTCATCAGACACATCAGTACTTATTTTGATGGATTCCTGTGTTGCACCATCTTCCTGTGAACACTTTCAGCTGTTTCCTGATTAACCCATTCCTTTTTGGATTTCTTTAAGAATTTTGGGGTTTCAGGTTGAGATGCTGCTGGTACAAACTTGGTTTCAAACTCAACTTTCATTTTATTAATTTCCTTTTTAATGTTCTTATCTTGGTTGAGTTTGGAACCCTTTCTATACCAACAATCATCAGTGAGATGATTGAATAAGCCACATATTTCACATGGCTTTTTCTTCATCTTTTGTTGATCAACTGCTAAAGAAGATGAAACTACTAAATATTTGTTCTTCAATACATTCTTCCTTTCAGTACTTGTGGTAAGTACTAAAGGATTCTTAACTACTGAAGATTTGTTCTTTAGTAGTTTTCTATCAGTACTTGCAGTTTTCTTCCTTTTAGTACTTGCAGAGTTCCTGATAAATTCTTCATCAGTTTTCAAACCCTTTCTACTTTCAGTAGTTTAGGTTTGTTCTTCAGGTGTTGTAACTTGCTCTTCAGTGCTTTTAGTACTTTGTGAGACAACACCTGAAATGATTAATTCTTTCTTGATCATGTGACTGTCAGCATTTGACCTCTCAAATTTATCAATATTAGCTGATTGGTTTTCGGAGGTATTAATGCTGACTTCATCTTCTAATTCTTGTGCATTATTAGAGGATGAATCACATGATGAGGTGGATTGGTTATTGCTTTCTCCTTCAGATTCTACTAACCTGGGAGTAAAATCTGTAGGAGGAGCAGTGTGATTATAACCAATTCCAAACTTCATATTAGAAGCTGATTGCTTGCAGAGAAGCATTTCAAAACCCTTGCAGGAAGTTACCCAGCGTTCACACTCTACCTGGGTAGATGCAAGAGTTTCTTTGAGGTCCTTATATTCTCTAAAAGAACATCTTCCTTAGCCTTATTATCAGTGATTTGACATTTTAATTTGTAAATCTCATCATTCTTTTCATTTAGCACAGACTCAAACTCAGCTTTTCTTTGGAAATTATGTTCTCTAGCTCAAGATTTATGTTAATTAAAGCTACATTTGCTTCTCTAATAGATGCAAATGTGGCTATGCATGATTCAGAAATAACTTGGCCTTGGCCTCTGAAGATACCTGTGATGTTGAAGCATTTGAGGATGAATCATTAATAGACTCCAGGGCCATAAGAGCAACATTTCCAAAAGGATTGTCACCACCATGTTGACCAGCACCAGGGAACAGTTGTTCATGATGACCAGACATATCATCTGGTCGACTGCTCCAGTCAACAACACCAGGGGTGAAAAAGCTATGATGTGGTTGAGATTTAGATTGTTGATGAGATTGAGATGGTTGAGGCTCAGGAACGGCATGTGGTTGTTGAGCAATGGGTGGTTGAACCTGACTTGTCTGAGGCATGTAGAAGCTGGGGTAAGGATATGACATAGAACTTTAAGGAACAAAATATGCAGGTGATGATTGAGCTTGTGTTGGATGACCAGAACTGGTGGAATGTTGCCCTTTGTTTTGTGAGTTATTACCTGGGAAGGTCACAAAGGGTGCAAATGAGTTAGATCCAGATGATCTATACTCTCTTGCAAAGTGTCCAAGCCTATGCCACTTGTGACATCTCAACTTGCTCTTGTCAAAACCAACATTGGTTTTGCCAGAGAGACCTGGGAATTTCCTACCAATTCTTTTGTACAAATTTTGAGATCTGATATTGATCGTTGCCATTTGGCTCAAAATATCCATCTCTTCCAGATCATCATCCGGAATTCTTTTCAAGTCCTCCATTAAAAAGCACAAATTATCACCACTACCACCTGAACTACTATCCACACCAACAAAAGCATGTTCTCCAATGTTAGTAGAGAAATCAATATGCTCATCATACGAACCTTCTGATGCAGCATACTCTGACTCCTGACCTATCAGTGCAGTATTGCCTGATACAAAGTTATCAGTGAGCTTTCCAGATGAAGACAACTCCCTTTTCTGTTCTATTTCTCTTTCAAATGTCAGCAGTTTCCCATGAAGTTGGGTGAGAGATAGAGTGCTCAGATTTGCACTGGAGCGTAGGACAATAGTGCATGTGTCCCATCTCTCAGGAAGGGATCTGAGGAATTGGTTGTTCATCTGGCTATTTGTATATTCTTGTTTGACCATTTTCAGTTCAGAAATCACACAGGAAAATCGCTCAAACTGTTGAGTCAGAGACTCACCCTTCCTATGAGAGAATGTCTCATAATACTGGGCAAGGATTTTCCTAGTATTTGCCAAGACCTCATCAGTTCCTCCAAATTGTTCTTTCAAAGAAACCCAGAGGTCATGAGCAGTTTCATGATGCATAAGCCCGGAATAGATTTTATTAGGCAGTGCCATGGCCAGAATTCCATGGGCTTTAGCATCAATATCGAACAGCTTTAGATCTTCATCCGAATACTGATCAGGTTTCTTTGGAACCTTCTCATTTGTTTCCGGAGTACTCACCATAGGCTTGTATGGTCCATGCACCATAGATTTCCAACATCCTGCGCTATTGATAGACAGGTGATGGAGCATACGTCGTTGCCATATGTTATACTCACTCCTAACAAGCATCGGAGGCTTTGTTGAGGAGCCAGTATTGTGAGGATCATTGGTTGGTGTCGACATTTCACAAATTCAAACAAATTCCAAGTAATTTCAACAAATCTAGCTCAAAACCACGTAGAACCTCAGATTAATTGACCAGAAGCAACAGAAACTCAAACTCTATAACCGATTCTTGCAAATTTGCTAATTCGATCAAACGTAGATATCAAAAGAGCAGTTTCAGTGATCAATTGTTAAATCGATCAATGACTAACCTGCTCTGATACCATTTGAAAGGATCTAAGACCTCGTTTGATCAATTAGATTAGGATTTGTAGCGGAATTGTATAAGAATTAGACAAATTCAAGCAAGAACACAAATGATAATGCAATGGAACAGTACGGTTATAGAGAGAGAAAGTATTTCTGCAAAGAGGAATATTTTATTCAATCACACGCTTCAGCACATACAAAATTAGGTCATCCTCACTTATATAAGGAAGGTGACGTCAGCTGATGTCACTTGATAGTGACATCTAACCGTTATTACAATAACTAGTGAAAGATAACTAAACTACTGAAGATGTCTTACAACAACTGACATCTTCTTACAAAAGCTAAGTGTAAACTACTATAACTACTGAACTACAACTATTGAACTACATCGTCTGAAGAACAGGCTCTTCAGACTTTTTACAATAAGTAAACTACTGAAAGAAAGAAAACTACTGAAAATCAAATAGAAAACTACTAAAAAGGAAAACCATCATAACAACTGAAGAGTACTACTTCAGCTGTTGTGACAACCTCTGAAGTCTTCAATGCTTGTAGTCTTCAGCACTTGAACTTCAGCTGATGTCCTCAGTACTTGAACTTCAGCTGATGTCTTCAGTACTTGAACTTCAGCTGATGTCTTCAGCACTTGAACTTCAGCTGATGTCTTCAGTTGTTGTCATTAGCTGATGAAGCCTTTAGCAGTTAATGTGATGTCTGTGTGACTTAAAGGTTTTTGTGATCAGGCTCATTGGTTCTTTTGGTCCAACAATAATAATCTTACACTCATACTTGTTCCCACAAATATGAACGACTATGGACATTTAGAGTAAACTATTTACCCATGGATTAAACATGCTAAATTGGAACATTTATTGAAATATTATAACCAAATAATTTTATTCAAGTAATAAGAGAGTTCCATATACCCAAATACGAAATTACAGATCAAATCCAATCACTAGAATATCGAAGTCCCATGGCACAGGTATGACCTTCATGCTTTGCCTTTTCTAGGAGCTTCGTGCGAGGATCCGCAATATTTTGATCCGTGTGAACTTTGCGAATACATATATTTCTTTTCTCAACTTCAACTCGTATGTAGTTGAATCTCCGCTCAATGTGCCTGGTCTTTTGATGAGCACGAGGTTCCTTGATTTGAGCAATCGCACCCTCGTTATCATAAAAGATCTCTAGTGGGTCCTAAATGGAAGGGACAACCCCTAGATCGGCAATGAATTTCTTCAACCGTGCAGCTTCTTGAGCTGTCAATGAGGAAGCGACGTATTCAGATTATGTAGTTGATAAACCCACCACATCCTGTTTAGAGCTCATCCAAGAGACCGCTCCTCCATTCAGAATGAAAATGTATCCCGATTGTGATCGTGAATCATCAAGATCGGTTTGGAAACTCGCATCCGTGTAACCTTTTACAACGAGTTCCTCATCACCAGATCCATAGATTAGGAACATATCTTTAGTCCTCCTTAGGTACTTAAGTATGTTCTTAACAGCCATCCAATGACTGTTTACAGGATTTTGCTGGTATCGGCTTGTCATTCTTAAGGTGCATGAAATGTCCGGCCGAGTGCATATCATTGCATACATGATGGATCCAATAGCAGATGCGTATGGGATTGCCTTCATTTTATCTTGCTCATCCTTTGAGCTTGGACATTGAGTCATACTCAATATCGTTCCTCTTTGAATAGGTACCGTGTCTTTCTTAGAGTTCTCCATCTTGAACCTTTTCAAGATCTTATCAATGTATGCACTTTGATTTAAACCAATCAACCGCCTTGATCTATCTTTATAGATCTTTATTCACAGAATATAGGCGGCTTCACCAAGATCCTTGATAGAAAAACAACTTCCAAGCCAGGTTTTTACACCTTCCAAGGTTGGAATGTCATTTCCAAATAGTAGTATGTCATCAACATACAATACTAGGAAAGTGATGATGCTCCCACTAGCTTTCTTATATACACAAGCTTCATCAGCGTTCTTGATGAATCAAAATTTAATTACTGCTTCATCAAAACGGTGATTCCAACTTCTCGATGCTTGTTTCAATCCATAGATTGATTTCTTTAACTTGCATACCTTGTTAGGATGTTTTGGATCGACAAAACCTTCAGGCTGAACTATATAGACATCTTCCTTAATATATCCATTTAGGAAAGCGGTTTTGACATCCATTTGCCAAATCTCATAATCATAATGAGCAGCTATGGCAAACAATATCCTAATGGATTTTAGCATCACAACAGGTGAAAAAGTTTCATCATAGTCAACCCCTTGAGTTTGAGTGAAACCTTTTACTACAAGTCTAGCTTTATAAGTATCCAAGTTTCCATTCATGTCAGTTTTCTTCTTGAAAACCCACTTACTTCCAACCCTTTTTGAGTTAAGAGGTGGTACAACCAAGTCCCATACTTGATTGTCATACATGGATTGCATCTCAACGTTCATGGCTTCAAGCCATTTGTCACAATCCAAATTGGACATTGCATCACGATAGGTGGTTGGTTAATCGGAATCTACCACATAGCATCCATCTACAAAAAATCCATATCTTTTAGGTGGATTACTAATTCTACCAGATCTGCGAACATTTTGTGTATATTAATCAACCACTTGATCATTCTCAACATCCTCATGTTGAGTGCTAGTGTCAACCAAACGTGTATCAGTTTGTGGTTCTTGATCCTCCTCAAGATCCACAGTTCTACTGCTAGTTCCTTCTATAAGGAACTTAGCTTCTTAGAACTCAGCTTTCCTGGGAACAAACTCCTTTTGTTGCATTGGATCATAGAAATAGTATCCCATAGAATCTCTAGGATATCCAATGAAGATACACTTAGTGGAATGGCTTTCTAGCTTGTTTGAGGTGGGAGTCTTCATATAAGCCTCACACCCCCACACCCTCAAATATGAAAATGATGGAACCCTTCCATGCCATATTTCAAAAGGTGTCCTTTCCACTTTCTTGGTTGGGGCCAAATTCAAAATACGGGCCACAGAGAGCAGAGCAAAACCCCAAAATGACAGAGGTAATGAGCTTCTAGCCATCATAGATCGAACCATATCCAATAATGTTCGATTTCTTCTTTCGGATACACCATTGTGTTGTGGTGTTCCCGTAGGAGATAGTTGTGAGACAATCCCACAACTTCTAAGATGGTCCCTAAAAGCATCATTCAGGTATTCACCTCCTCTATCGGTATGGAGAATTTTAATTGACCTTTTGAGTTGATTTTGTACTTCATTTTGAAAGATTTTGAACATTTCATAAGCTTCATCTTTGTGTCTTAACAAGAACACATACCCATATCGACTATAGTCGTCAGTAAAGGTAATGAGTTATCTTTTATTGTACCTTGTCATAGGTTTAAAAGGACCACATACATCTGAATGTATGATACTTAATAAATCCTTTGCCCTTTCGGCTTTGCCACTAAAAGGTGCCTTGGTCATTTTACCTTGTAAACAAGACTCACATACATCAAATGAATCACATTCACTTGGTTTTAAAAGACCATTCTTTTGTAGTGTTTGTATTCTTTTCTTGTTTATATGACCAAGACAGCAATGCCAAAGGTAAGTGTTACTCAAATCTGATTTGAGTTTCTTGGTACTAGTTTGGTACAATAAGCTATCATTCAATGTATTTTCACGAACCAATTCATAGATACCATTGATGGGAATAGCTTTAAAGTAAAACATGTCATTCAAAGTAACATGGATTTCATTTCCAATAAATGATAATACGTATCCAAAATGTTTTAATAGGGCTACAGAGATAATGTTCCTAGTCAAACTAGGAGCATACAAAACATTGTACAAAATTACTTCCAAACCATTTGGAAGTTTCAAGATGTATTCACCACGGGCTTCAACTTGAACTTTAGCCCCATTGCCCATGTAGAGGCTAACATCCCCTTTGTTGAAGTTGCTACTTCTTTTGAACCCCTGTAACAAATTGCAAATGTGAGTTCCACATCCGGTATCTAATACCCATGTGTTAGAGGATATTAAGTTTAAATTAACATGGATCATGTATATTGTATCTGAGGTCTGCCCGGCATCCCTCTTTGCTTTCAACTCTTGGAGATGGACAGGACAATTTCTTGCCCAATGTCCAATCCCCCCACACTTAAAGCATGGGTCATTGGTAGCAACCTTTTGCTTTTTCTCTTGTGCTTTGTGTGGCACCCTTGCCACCCCTTTCCCTTTTCCCCATACGGGTCCCTTGCCCTTGGCAACTTTTTCCTTGGGTGCGGGAGAGCCCTTTTCTTGTTCCCACCTTCATTGATGGTGAGAACGGGTAAAACCCTTTTACCCATGGCCGCCTTGGTCGTTTTGAGCATTGACTGAAGCTCACCTATGCTTTTGTCCCAAGCATTCATGTTGTAGTTCAACACGAATGTCTCGAACTTTTTGGTAAGGCCATTGAGGATCAAATCCATGGCCAATTCCTTCAAGACGGGACAATTTAGCCTTTCGAGGCGGTCAATGTGACTTTTAATCTTAAGTACTTAGGATTGTAAGGATTCCTAGAATCTGATGCAGCCAAAACACTCTTGCAACAGCTGAAGGTAATAGCTGATCACAACCGCTAAAGACATCAGCTGAAGACATCAGCTGAAGACATCAGCTGAAAGACAACAGCTGAAGGTAACAGCTGATCACAACAGCTGAAGACATCAGCTGAAGACATCTGCTGAAGACATCAGCTGAAAGACAACAGCTGAAGGTAACAACTGATCACAATAGCTGAAGACATCAGCTGAAGACAACAGCTAAAGACATCAGCTGAAGACATCAGCTGAACATAACAGCTAAAGGTAACAGCTAAAGACATCAGCTGAAGACATCAGCTGAAGACATCATCAGAAGATATCAACTGAAGACAAAGTCTGAAGACAGTTTTCAGTAGTTGTCACAACAACTGAAGAAGTACTCTTAAGTAGTTGTAATGATCTTCTTTCAGTAGTTATCACAACATCTGAAGAAGTATTCTTCAGTAGTTATGCTAGTCTCATTCAGTAGTTTTATGCAAATGATCGTCTTCCTGCATGCTGCACAGAACATGAAGTAGTATTGGTACAAAAGTTTTACACCACTTAAGAAACATTCTCAGTGTAAAATCTTTTGTAGCCAAGATCAATGTCTTCTGAAGCCAGAAATGAAGTCTTCCTTAGCTTCAAGAAAAAGTCTTCCGAAGCCAAGAAACCAAGACAGATTCTTCCGAAGACTTTTATCATACATGCTTTTATCTGATGTACCTTTTCTGATGAAGCTGAACCACTTTGCCGCTGCCTACTCTGGTTGGTCACCAACTTATATGGGTTGGTGAAAAGGTCCATGCTTTAGGAAAACTGTACATTGAGGTCTTGGGTCAAACCTTTCTACTTTATGTACCTTTATCGTTTTTGTAATATATTAGGATGTGAGCTATGGCATGTCATAGTCACTAGCCAAAAGACAATCTGCCTTTTGACTTTACATGGATTGTGTTGTCTAATTCATGTATCTAGCTGGCCTTCAAAGTATGGCCATCTGTAGGTTGTATTATATAGTATCTCAAAGTCTTGTAATGTAATGCATGCTGAATACTTGTAACTTGAATTTGAGAAGCAATATACAACATCCTTGAAAACCAACCACTAGTGTTGTTATCCTGTTCTTTCTTTCTGAGTTTACTTTTGTGTTCTTAGTATCATCATAACCGGTTCCCCATTTGATCTGTTAAGTGTTCTAATACACTCTCCTCATTGTGTTGTTGTGTTGTAAAAGTACAAGCCCCTTCACCCGGTCCTGCATTTGGTATCAGAGCATCCAGGCTCTTGATATAAGATCTCACCATCTTAAGATCCCTCACACACACAAAATACTTAACAACTCAAATGGCAGCTCTTTCTACAGCTGATATGGAAACTGGTACTATGACCAAGTCCCCCCTGATCACTCCTGAAGATTTTGACATATGGTGCACAAGAATGGAAGGCTTCATCAAGTGTCAAGATTCAAGGATGTGGGACTCAGTTATCAATGGTCCCTTCATACCAAGCACTACTTCTGCTACTGGTAATCATATCATCCCTAAAGATGTAGATGATTACTCAGAAGAAGACAGGAAGAGAATACAGCTTGATCAAAGGGCCATGGCTTGTCTTCAAACTGCTCTTCCAAACTCCATATACAGAGACTTCAAGAAGTGCAAGACAGCTAAACATCTATGGGAAGCACTGAAGCTCATGTATGAAGGATCCAAGGAAACTAAAAAGAACAAGAAGGATCTCTTGAAGCAGTAGTTTGAAAACTTCACCTTCAAGGCAGGTGAGACACTGACTCAACAATACTTCAAGTATGTTGAAATAGTGGACACTCTAGTGGATATTGGAGTAACTCTTGAGAACAGAGACATAGTAAGGAAGTTCATGTCTTCTCTTCCTAAACTATGGACACATTATTGTGTTGTGATCAAGAGAACTTCGGATCTTAAAACTCTTACCCTTATAGAGTTGTATGGTATCCTGAGTGCATTCTAGATGGAGATGAACATGCAAAATTCCTCTGGTAACTCCAATAACCAACTGAGTTCAACTCTTCATGTGAATGAAAGGGAATGCATTAAACCACAACATTAGTTGTTGTGCTACCCTGACACCTCACAGAAGAGGCCTTTCATCACTCTTCCAGAGACACCAAGAGAAAGCTACACTCAAGGAAGTCCCTTCCAAGAGACAAGCTCTTCTCATGCCTTTATCTCAGCTGATGAAACCTCTGGCAACCTTCTCTTCACTCTTGAAGACTTGGACTGTATCCATCCAGATGATCTGGAGTATATGGAGATAGTTCAGCAAATGGCTCTTCTCACACACAGGGCTAAGAAGTTCTACAAGAGGACTGGGAGAAGATTTCCAAGCAATACATCCAGTGGAAAGTTTGGGCTGGACAAAAGCAAGGTAAAGTGCTACAACTGTAACCAGATAGGGCACTTTGCAAGAGAGTGTAAGGCACCAAGAGTAAATGGTGGCCAGACACAAACCAGACCAAACTACACTGAGAAAGTTCACCAGAATGAGAACCCAAAGCAACAGGCTACAGTTGCTGTTGAAGAGGGAGGCTTTGACTGGAGCTTTCAGATAGAAGATGCATCTCCAAACCAAGCTCTTATGGCAGATCATGATGAAACCAAGGTATTGGAAAATCTTTGCTCTTCTGAATGCATTGTTAAAGTTAATAGATACAGGTCATATAACTTAGAGTTGAGATCTGACCTTGAGTCCTTAAACAACTTGAAAGCTGATTTTAAAAGAGCTGAAAATGACTATAAATTTAAAATAGAAGATTTAGAGAAAACCATTTCAACTCTTAAACATGAGCTAACAAATTACAGGACTCAAATCAAAGATCTCATAGCTAAGTTAACTGAATGCCAAGCTGAGGTTGTGATCAGCAAAGCTAAGGTAGAAAATTGTGTTCTTGAAGAAGATACCTTCAAGAACATAATATCCTCATCCTTGCATGCAAAAGTGTATTATCAGAACAAGCAGGGACTGGGATCTAGTGAGATAGCTCCTCCACACACCATCTTGTCTGTAAGATCTCCTAGGTGTGGAACTTGTGAAGATGAGCTTCCCCTCATAGATCCTTTGACTAAAGAGGATGAAGAGGAGATGGTGAAGAATGACTTTGGTTTGAGTGGAGAAAAGCATTCTGAGAAGGGTCACCATTCCTCTGAGGAGAGTAAAGCTGTTAGGATGACCAAGTCAAGGTGAAAGAACTTGATCAGGAAAGACAAAAGAAAATCAAGGAAGGCTCAAGAGATCAAGGCTACTTTTGACTCTAAGCAGAAACAAGTCTTCATATCTGCAGGGTTTGAAGTAGTTAAGACTGATGACATGAATTCTGGTTCATGTGCAACTCATCTCAGCGACAAGAAGAAGACTGATCTGTTGTGTGTTATTACTACACAACCTGGACCATCCAACTCCAAGAACAGTTCTCAACCCAAAAGAACTGTCTCAGCTCCTGCAAAGGTTAAGATGGAGAAGGGATGTGACCAAAGTCAGTGCTCTTCCATAAAGAAGACTCTTGGAAAGAAGAATCTGATGTGTGTCATGTGTGAGAGTACTTGTCATTTGGCTAAGGATTGTCCATAAAATCCTAAGGGTATTTTTCACATGATAAACAAAGAGACTTCCAATAATTCCAAGATGAAGAAGAAGGCAAGTGGAAAACTACCTTCAGAAGAAAATTTGGTCTCTGAAGAAAGGAATGCTTCCAAAGTACTGAAGCTTGTTGCAGTAAAGGCAAGATATTCCAAAGGACCAATCATCAAAACTTCTAAAGTCTCAAAAGCTTCTGAAGTTTTGAAGGTCAAGTCTAAACTTCTAAAGGTGGTGTGTAAGTCAAAGAAAGACCAAAAGACTGAAGGTTGTTCTTCAACAACAGCTCAAGATCCTTAAAGCACAACCATAGGATTTATCACTATTGCATTGTCTTTAACTATTTTGAATGAGCCCAAGACCAATGAGGCTTGGGTTTCCAAATGTAACTAGCAATCTCTTTGTGCAGGAACAGTTACAGACAAACAAAAATGTGTGGATCATTGACAGTGGTTGTGCCAGGCACATGACAGGCAATAGGTCACTACTCTAAAAATTTGAAAGAATTGATGGAGGACCAGTTGCTTTTGGAGGAGAGGCAGGTGGTTACATTACTGGAAGGGGCAAGGTCACAAATGCTAAGCTCAGCATTGACAAGGTAAACTTTGTCAAGGTGCTTGGATACAATCTTTTGAGTGTATCTCAATTTTGTGATCAGAGTCATAACATGCTGTTTACTAAGCATGAGTGCATTGTTCTCAAGCCCGGGGTGGTCATTCCTCATGAGCACATCCTACTCAGAGCCCCCAGGAAAGGGAACATGTACAAGATGGATTTGCAAGAAACATCTCCCTCGGGAGAAGTTTCATGCTTTCTATCTAAAACTAATAGTGATGAATCTTTCCTTTGGCATAAAAGAATGTGCCATGTAAACTTTAAGAACATGAATAAATTGATTAAGAATGATTTGGTAACTGGAATACCAAAAAGACAGTTTACAAGTGATGATCATTGTGTTGCATGCCTGAAAGGGAAGCAACACAAGGTATCTCACAAGCCTAAGGAAAGAAATTCCATCACTACACCCCTACACTTATTACATATGGATCTCTTTGGCCCCACCAGTGTAATGAGTTTAGGAAGGACCTCTTACTGTCTGGTGATCACAGATGACTTTACAAGATTCATATGGGTCTTATTCCTTAGAACTAAGGATGAGACTCCTGAGATTCTGAAGAATTTCATCTTAAAGATTGAGAATCAATATGATCACAAGGTCAAAACCATAAGATGTAATCAAGGAACTGAATTCAAGAATCAAATACTTGATACATTTTGTGATGAAAAGGGTATTACAAGATAATATAGTGCTCCCAGGACTCCTCAGCAAAATGGAGTTGCTGAAAGGAGAAACAGGACACTAATTGAAGCTGCAAGAACTATGTTGTCTGACTCTAAACTGCCCATCACCTTCTGGGCAGAGGCAGTCAACACTGCCTGCTATGTGCAGAACAGAGTTTTAATAGTTAAGACACATGGTAAGACTCCTTATGAACTTTGGCACAAGAGGAAACCTTTCATTGGTTTTCTCAGGTCTTTTGGATGTCCTTGCACCATCTTGAATACCAAAGATCATATAGCCAAGTTTGCTGAGAAATCAGATGATGGACACTTCATTGGATACTCTTCTTAAGCTAAAGCTTATAGAGTATACAATCTCAGAACTAGAGTAGTTGAGGAGTCAGCCAATGTGACTTTCAATGAACACACTCCCAGTGTGAAAGGTTCTGGTCCGGATTGGCTGTTTGATCTTGACTTAGTTACCAACTGTTTTAACAAATCTTGTGAGAATGTTTCAGGATCCACAGATATATTACCTACAGGTGATCCTGATCCAAGAATTGAGCTTAGAAGATCTTCAAGCAACATATCTCCAGCTCTAGTGGTAACTAATCCTGCAAATGAAGCTTCTACCAGCACATCAATGACAAATCTTGCTGATACATCTGAGTTACCTTCATTTTCTAGTTTTGAGGCACAAAACTCAAATGTAGGAACTTTAAATGTTGGAGGACATGGTGGTGGTGACAGTGATCAGGAATTCCTTGATGCTGAGAACCATCCCATTGAAGAAAATCTCAATGATGTCACACACTCATTGGATCAAGTTAATCTTGATAGGTGTACTGCTGTAGAGGGTGAATCCTCCTTGCCAGATCAAAATTTCTCCAATTTGGATCTATCTAAACAACTTGTTGTGATTCCTCAACTAAGGATCCACAAGTCTCACCCCTCTTCAAACATCATTGGAGATGTTGGAACTGGTGTAAGAACAAGAGGACAGTCTCATAATGCCAATATCTGTCTTCACTCTTGTTTTTTATCCCAAATAGAGCCAAAGAAGATTGATGAAGCTCTAAAGGATGGAAGTTGGGTTGAAGCTATACAAGAGGATTTGCTTCAATTCAAGAGACAAAAAGTTTGGAACCTATGTCCTCTTCCTCATGGAAAGACTACCATAGGTACAAAATGGGTTTTCAGGAATAAGAAGGATGATAGAGGACTTGTCATCAAGAATAAGGCTAGACTAGTTGTTCAAGGGTATACTCAAGAAGAAGGGATTGACTACACTGATGTCTTTGCTCCCGTAGCAAGACTTGAAGCTATCAGGATATTCCTAGCTTTTGCTGCATCCAAGAACTTCAAGGTCTATCAACTTGATGTCAAGTGTGCTTTTCTTTATGGAGTGATTGATGAAGAGGTGTATGTCAAACAACTACCTAGTTTTGCAGATCCTAATCATCCTGATTATGTGTGCAAGCTTGACAAAGCTCTCTATGGGCTACATCAGGCACCAAGAAAGTGGTATGAGACTCTATCTCAGTATCTCTGTTAACATGGGTTCAAAAGAGGTACTATTGATGGAACTCTCTTTATTAAAGGAACAAGAAATGACATAATGCTAGTTCAAGTGTATGTAGATGATATCATCTTTAGGTCAACTAATCTAAAGCTCTGCAAAGACTTTGAGAAGCTGATGAAGGATAGATTTGAAATGAGTGCCATGGGGGAACTCAATTTCTTTCTAGGGATTCAAGTGAAGCAAGTTGACAATGGTATCTTCATAAATCAGTCAATGTATGTACAAGACATACTTAAAAGGTTCAACATGACTGAATGTAAGGTTGCTAAGACACCCATAGCTAGAAACCACTCCCTTGGAGCTGATCTTGAGGGGGAGTGTGTTGATAAACATCTCTACAGGGCTATAATTGGGTCTCTTATGTATCTTACAGCTAGCAGGCCAGATATTATGTTTGCCACTTGCATCTATACAAGATATCAGGCCAACCCCAAGATGTCACACCTAATCACAATCAAAAGGATTTTAAGATACCTTAAAGGAGCCCCATCTCTTGGCCTTTGGTATCCAAAAAATTCTGACTTCAATCTGTATGCATATACAGATAGTGATTATGGTGGATGCAATATGACTGCAAAGTCTACATCAGGAGGATGTCAATTTCTTGGTGGAAGGATAGTCTCTTGGCAATGCAAGAAACAATCCTGTGTATCTGCATCAACTGCTGAGGCTGAATACATTGCTGCTGCAAGCTGCAGTGCTCAAGTGATTTGGATTCAAAATCAGATGCTAGACTATGGATTCAACTTCAAAGAGACTCCCATTCACATAGACAACAACAGTGCTATCTCAATCACAGAAAATCCAGTGCAGCACTCAAGAACTAAGCACATCAACATCAAGTATCATCTGATTAGAGATAATTTTGAAAAGGGATTAATCAAACTAATCAAAGTTCATACAGATGAACAATATACTGATCTGTTCACTAAAGCTTTTGATGAACAGAGATTTAAATATCTTATATCAGCTATTGGGATGATCAACTTTGAGTAGCTTTTCTTAAAAACTTAATCATGTTATTTCTAAAAACTATGTGTGTTCTATGTTGTCTATTCTATCACTTTAATAAAGCCCCCGTTTCTCTTTAAAAGAAAATTGTTCAAAATCTTTGAAATATTTTTTGGAGGCAAAATTTGCTTTCGGAAGCTTTCTAGTCAAAACTTCCGAAGCAAAATAACCTTCGGAAGATTTTTGGTCAAAACTTCCAAAGTTAAATTATCTTTGGAAGATTTTTTTTTATTCTAAGAAAACTACCTTTTGGGCAAAAAACAAACTACTTTTTAGAGGTGGGACCAACACAATGGATTTCAAAGTTTATTCTTTTCCATTAACTTTGTCTCAAATCTAAATTCATACAAATATCTAACGGTTACACCTCTTTCCTCTACCTGCTCCAAAATTCACCCATACCTCAAACCTAATCTCTCTGAAACCATTTTTGTCTTCACCATTTCTTCATCCTTAAGCTTTTCAAAAATTGCCAACATTCCAAACAGAAACAACCAAAACTTCTCCATGCAACTCCATAGGCAGCACAATCAAGTTGCCTTGTTGCACTCTGAGAAAGATGATAGTTTCTCAGAGGTTTGCCGTTTTCTTGCTCTATCCAACTACTACACATCACTCACCATTGATCCTATTCTCTATGAGGATCACCTGCTTGACTTTTGGAGGACATGTCAAGAGGTTATTATGGATGGGGAGAAGGCACTATCTGCCATAGTGCAGGGGAGGACAGTCTTTATCACTCCAATCATCATCAACACCCATCTTCAGCTGGATGATGAAGAAGGTGAACTGTCTTTCCCAAAGGAAGCTTTCAACTATTCCTTTGAGCATATGGGCTATGAAGGAGATTTCTCTGTAAAGACCTTCAGGAAAGGGAAGGTCTCATCCTAGTGGAAATATCTACTCCATGTAGTGATTCACAGCTTGTCCAACAAGCATGGTGGGTGGGACCAGACTCCTGAGGATCTCTCCTTTATAGTTCATGGAATGGTACAAGGGGTCAAGTTCAGGTACTCACAATTTGTATACACAAACTTGCTTGCTAACCTGGACTCCTTAGAATACTATATGTTTCCTAGATATGTTCAACATATTCTCAACTGTGAACTTGGATCACAGTTGAGGGAAACAAATACTATTCTTAAATTGGGACAGATGAAGCCAGGCATCTTTAAGATTATGAAGAAGCCAACTATAGGCTTCTCAGGGGTAGAAACAGCTCTGGTCCCCAAAATGTTAGAGCTCATTGCTCAAGGTGACAACCTAGCAACACAAGCTAGTGTTGAACCCACACCTTCTACACCTCAACCACCAAAACAGCCTCAAATCACCCTCACCTACCAAACAAAATCCAAACAAATCCCTGCTCAAGCTATTGAGTCTGTGCAGGTCCCTATATACTCACCCATACAGGAAGAAGTGGATACTAGAGCTCCCACTTCTCCTAAGGAGCAAACCACTCCCATCTCTTTAAGAATTAGTGCTGATGTTTCTCATGATCAGCCTGATGAGCTCATAAGACCAACTGCCTTAAGCCTTCACTCTGAGTCTCAACACTCAAGTGAACCACCTTTAGGGGACAGTTACCATCCCCAGCCTTTGGACATAAATACCCAAATTCCCAAACTTGAATTCTACACTGATGAGGACTTAGGCTTCAGTGAACACCATGAATCTCTCTACTCTTCACCTACTCAAAGAAAGAGGAGTGTTTCTGAATTCCCTATGTCTATCCCACATTAGTCACCCATTGCTGAGGTGGGTCCTTCTGAACCTGTTCAGGGGATCCATATGGAAGAGGCTCTCACTTCTGCAAGTGATTACATTATTAAGACCTCAACCATTGCAACTCAGCCCATTGACACTTCATCTGAGGCTGTCAATGAGCAGAGGAAATCCAGCAGCCAAGAACCCCACGCTGGTGATGAGAATGAAGACTTAGGTCCAATTCTCTCACCCCCCCCATGATTCTTCTGTTGAAGATGAGCGGAATCTAAGACTAAAGGTGCAAAAACTGTCAAAATTATGCACCTACTCAGTCTCTAAGGTTAGTCATCTTGAATTTCAAGTGACTACCTTAAACGATAGGGTCAATGATCAGCAACTTGAGATATCTTATCTTAAGGAACAACTAGCTAGGAGACCTTTAAGAAGAGCTCAACCAGGAACACAAGAACCTGAGGATGTGGTTGACTTAACTCCTAGCTCACCTATACAAGAAGGTGATGCTACCACAAAGGGGGAGAAAGTCACTACAATCACAAAACCTGGGAGTTCTTCAAGGAGTATGGACATTGAGGACTCACCATCCTCTCTTGTAACTGTACCTACTCAGCAACCTCCTCAAGTTCACATTGATATGAATATCCTAGACTACTTGTTTCAAAGTATCTTTGGGGAGGGTGTATCAAGGCAAGAAGCTAAAGAAGATAGACCAAGGAAATCAGGTAATGTCATTAGTCAACTGGATGTTGAGGCATACCTTGAGATTAGCTTCAAAGGGAAAACCTTGACTGAAGGCCCAGTGATAGAGCCTGAAAGTCTTGTCTTATAATCAATTGAATAAGTGACAGAGATTGAAACACCTATCACAACAACAACTACTTCAGCAAATCAACCCCTCAGTGAAACACCTGCTGGTGAAGGTGTATTACAGTCTCTCTTCGGCCAGAGCTTAGATGCTGCACCAAGCAATGAAGGCCAAAGCTCTCTCCACCCAGTGTCACTAAGGTCTGTGGGTGACAAGGGGAAAAGGGTTCTAACCCCTGAGGAGATTGAGGAGGAAGAAAGAGAGAGAAAGAGGAAGCTAAGGGGAATAAGTTCCACACAGTCTTCAAGCTTCATGCAAGCTGCAATCAGGGCTGCCCCCAGACCAAACACTTAAAATGATGAGTTGAGGGCAGTCAGGATTACTTAATTACAGACCAGGAACTATGACATAGATGAGATTATCTCTCTCCCCTTAGAAGATTTGAATGATCTGGCTGACATGGAAATGTCAAGAGAGAGGAAGGAAGCTGAAGATGCAAGAATTCTTCTTGAGAACAAAGAGAAGAAAAGAGAACAAAGGTTATACAAGTATGTTCCTACTCTCTCGCCAGTTCAAGAAAGTCCTGTGCAAGAGGCTGTGGCTGCTACACAAGAACCTCAGGTAGATAAAGAAACAGATAGACAAAGAATGTTAGACTACCTGAGTGTCACAGGCCTCTACCAGGCAGAAGCACTTCTTTCTTTGCCCTTTGAGTACATTGAGTTTGAGTATCTCAAACAACTTGAACTTCAAGTACTCAAAGAGCAGAAGACATCAAAGAAGAAAATGAGGGAAGAAGCTGCTAAGTCAAGAGCTCTCATTCAGAAGAACTTAAAGAAATCTGCTGATAGACAAAGAATGATGAGCTTCTTGAAGCTGTATGGATTCTCCGAAAGGAGACTTGGCCCTGTGTCTCTATCCACTATGGATGAGCATATCAGGGTAATCAAGTAGAAGATCAAGAGTGGAGAGCTTGCTGACTTGCACACTCCTCCAAGTCAAGCTCTACCTCAAGTAGAGGTTAAGTTTGAACAACAAGAGACAACTCAAACTGAACGTCCAGCTTCATCTTCTGATCCACAGCAGGGTCAAAGGCCAGCCTCTTCAACTATTGACCAACAGCAAGGTCAAAGGCCAGCCTCAACATCTGACCTACAACAGGGTCAAACTCCCTCTCATTCTGAACCTATAAGGGAGGAACACCCAACTGAGAAAGACACAAGTGATCTACAAGGTGCTGCAGACCAGTCTTCTTAGTTAAAGACTGCAAAGAGGAAGAAGAGGATGGCTTCTAAATCTGATGCAAAGAAGAAGAAGAAGTCAAAATCAACCTCCTCTGATCCTCAGGATGAATCAGAGCATCCTAAGGAAGTGCAAGATGAGAAAGCCCAAACATCTCTAATTCAAATGGCTCCTTTTGAGTTGATTTTGTTCTTCATTTTGAAAGATTTTGAACATTTCATAAGCTTCATCTTTGTGCCTTAACAAGTACACATACCCATATCGACTATAGTCGTCAGTAAAGGTAATGAGGTATCTTTTATTGTACCTTGTCATAGGTTTAAAAGGACCACATACATCTAAATGTATGATACCTAATAAATCCTTTGCCCTTTCGGCTTTGCCACTAAAAGGTGCCTTGGTCATTTTACCTTGTAAACAAGACTCACATACATCAAATGAATCACATTCACTTGGTTTTAAAAGACCATTCTTTTGTAGTGTTTGTATTCTTTTCTTGTTTATATTACCAAGACGGCAATGCCAAATGTAAGTGTTACTCAAATCCGATTTGAGTTTCTTGGTACTAGTTTGGTACAATAAGCTATCATTCAATGTTTTTTCATGAACCAATTCATAGATATCATTGATAGGAATAGCTTTAAAATAAAACATGTCATTCAAAGTAACATGGATTTTATTTCCAATAAATGATAATACATATCCAAAATATTATAATAGGGCTACAGAGATAATGTTCCTAGTCAAACTAGGAGCATACAAAACATTGTACAAAATTACTTCCAAACCATTTGGAAGTTTCAAGATGTAGTCACCATGGCTTCAACTTGAACTTTAGCCCCATTGCCCATGTAGAGGCTAACATCCCCTTTGTTGAAGTTGCTACTTCTTTTGAACCCCTGCAACAGATTACAAATGTGAGTTCCACATCCGGTATCTAATACACATGTGTTAGAGGATATTAAGTTTAAATTAACATGGATCATGTATATTGTATCTGAGGTCTGCCCGGCATCCCTCTTTGCTTTCAACTCTTGGAGATGGACATGACAATTTCTTGCCCAATGTCCAATCTCCCCACACTTGAAGCATGGGTCATTGGTAGCAACCTTTTGCTTTTTCACTTGTGCTTTGGGTGGCACCCTTGCCACCCCTTTCCCCTTTCCCCATACGGGTCCCTTGCCCATGGCAACTTTTGCCTTGGGTGCGGGATGAGGCCTTTTATTGTTCCCACCTTCATTGATGGTGAGAACGGCTAAAACCCTTTTATCCATGGCCGCCTCGGTCGTTTTGAGCATTAAGTGAAGCTCACCAATGCTTTTGTCCCAAGCATTCATGTTGTAGTTCAACACGAATGTCTCGAACTTTTTAGTAAGGCCATTGAGGATCAAATCCATGGCCAATTCCTTCAAGACAGGACAATTTAGCCTTTCGAGGCGGTCAATGTGACTTTTCATCTTAAGTACATAAGATTGTAAGGATTCCTAGAAGTCTGATGCAGCTAAAACACTCTTGCAACAGCTGAAGGTAACAGCTGATCACAACAGTTGAAGACATCAGCTAAAGACATCTGCTGAAGACATCAGCTGAAAGACAACAGCTGAAGATAACAACTGATCACAACAGCTGAAGACATCAGCTGAAGACATCAGCTGAAGACATTAGCTGAAGACATCAGCTGAAAGATAACAGCTGAAGGTAACAGCTCATCACAACAGCTGAAGACATCAGCTGAAGACAACAGCTGAAGACATCAGCTGAAGACATCAGCTGAAGACAACAACTAAAGGTAACAGCTAAAGACATCAGCTGAAGACATCAGCAGAAGATATCAACTGAAGACAAAGTCTGAAGACAGTTTTCAGTAGTTGTCACAACAACTGAAGAAGTACTCTTAAGTAGTTGTAATGATCTTCTTTCAGTAGTTATCACAACAGCTGAAGAAGTATTCTTCAGTAGTTATGCTAGTCTTCATTCAGTAGTTTTATGCAAATGATCATCTTCCTGCATGCTGCATAGAACATGAAGTAGTATTGCTACGAAAGTTTTACACCACTTAAGAAACATTCTCCGTGTAAAATCTTTTGTAGCCAAGACCAATATCTTCTGAAGCCAGAAATGAAGTCTTCCTTAGCTTCAAGACAAAGTCTTCTGAAGCCAAGAAACCAAGACAGATTCTTCCAAATACTTTTATCATACATGCTTTTATCTGATGTACCTTTTCTGATAAAGCTAAACCACTTTGCCGCTGCCTACTCTGGTTGGTCACCAACTTATATGGGTTGGTGAAAAGTTCCATGCTTTAGGAAAACTGTACATTGAGGTCTTGGGTCAAACCTTTCTACTTTATGTACCTTTATCCTTTTTGTAATATATTAGGATGTGAGCTATGACATGTCATAGTCACTAGCCAAAAGGCAATCTGCCTTTTGACTCTACATGGATTGTGTTATCTAATTCATGTATCCAGCTGGCCTTCAAAGTATGGCCGTCAGTAGTTTGTATTATATAGTATCTTAAAGTCTTGTAATGTAATGCATGCTGAATACTTGTAACTTGAATTTGAGAAGCAATATACAACATCCTTGAAAACCAACCACTAGTGTTGTTATCCTGTTCTTTCTTTCTGAGTTTACTTTTGTGTTCTTAGCATCATCATAACCAGTTCCCCATTTGATCTGTTAAGTGTTCTAATACACTCTCCTTATTGTGTTGTTGTGTTGTAAAAGTGCAAGCCCCTTCACCCGGTCCTGCAAAGATGAAACTGATTGGTCGTCATCCATACGACATGCATGGAGTGCTCGAACCATTTCGAAGCACTCAACCCTCGCTTGCTGTTGGAACGTATCCTTCAGCTGGGTTATCATGTCATAAGCTTCGTGATGTTCATACTCCTTTTGGAGATCTGGAGTCATGCTTGCCAACATAAGGCAAGACAGTTGGACGGAGTCCTCAGTGTACTTCAGCCGATCGTTATAGGCCTCCTCATCATCCTTAGTAGGTTGATCGGGGATAGCGTCGTCTAAAACGTATGATCGTTTCTCTTGCTTGAGAACGATTCTCAAGTTTCGATACCAATCAATAAAATTGTTATGATTTAGACGTTCCTTTTGGAGAATCGCTCGTAAAGATTGGGCAGACGTGGATGAATTATCATGATTATCATTGTTATTGGTGGTCATCTACAAAATTTAACGAAGATCAAGTTTAGTATTTTCGATATTGTTATTTTAATAATTAATACCTTTTAAGGTCCTTTTCATATTAAAATCTAGAATCTAACATTACATTTAAATAGTGGTTAGGTGACCTTTATCCCACGATTTAAACTAATAAGGTGGTCAATGATTGACGGTTGCAACCATTTGCAACTTCTAGAGGTATGGGATAGACTTGAAACATCATATGTAATGTCGGCATGTTAATCCCATCAACACCATTTGGAAACCACATCGTAGGTGATCCATTTGACATGGTTTGCAAATCAAGCCACCCTATTTACACACACGTGTAAGTTTGCCAAAATAAGCGGTTAGGTGATCTTTATCCCACGAATATGTCATTCTCACCTCAAGTCACAAGTTCCCTCAAAATGGTTAGGTGACCTTTATCCCACTAAGAGTTCCCGAGTGACTCAAGTGTTGTGATAAAGGACGGTGTTGATCTCATTTTTAAAATATTTAGAGATTTCATAATTCTAGTTTAGAAAACTCTATTTACTTATATTTTCATGCTTTCAAATACAAGATATCCTATGGTTCATTTTTAATAAAACCTCTTTTATTAAAACCGTTAATCCTTTTGAATAACTTTTATTAATATATTAATGATTAAGAACCAAGAAAATTCAGCTTGTTATGATTATTTATTTAGATTGTCTAGTATATCCACATATCAAACAATCAACATAAAATGGATAATCAAACAAGCATATATAAATCAACCATATGTGCATAACCATAGCCACTATGTTGACAACACTTGTTTGCCATCACAAGTGTTGTCATTTGGTCTTTCCTAAGGGTTAAACACAACACAAAAGATGAGATCTCCAAAGACCCCCACTTGAAGTTGCATCCAAGTGCTTCAAGTCCTTCTCTTTGTGTCTTCCCTTTGTGCTTCCAACTTGTGCATCTTCTTTTTTACAAAATATATATCCTAATACAAATTTTTCTAGTAAAAGAAAACACACTTAATATATCTATTACATCACCATTGAATGAATAAATAAATTACATCCCAAAACTAGCACAAAAGAATAATATTATAGCCCAAATGAAATCAACCAAAACAAACATCCATTCCAAACCAAATCAACACAAGGTCAAGGCTAGGTTATGCACCAACATAAACAATGATCATATCATCCAAAAAACAATGAATCCCCATTAAAAACCATGAAATTTCAGCCAACACAAACTGAAATTTCGGGTTTTCTTTTTGTCCAAACAATCAAACAATACAACATACATGTCATTCAAAGTTTAATCACAAGCATGTGTGATATAACTTTAAAAGTTTGGGGATTCATAATACATGAACATAACAGCCCCTAAAGGGGTTTTAATGTCCATGAAACGATTTTTTTTAAGGACAAAACAAGATAGCTATCCACATAACCGGCTCTAGATGCCAATGTTGGGTTTGTTAGAACATGAACATAGTTTAACCATTTAAACATTGTGAAAAACGCAGCGGAAATGAACTTTATAACATGGTTTATAAACTGAAATTTCAGGTTCTATTTTGATGTTATAAGTTATAAACAAACCCAAGAACAAAAGGATATTTTATATGTGAATGATGCTAGCTATAAAAAACACAAACAACACATTATGGACAGCCACAAAGAGGGCTGCCATAAACTACCTTTCAGTAGCAAATGCGATGAAAATGGAGGATGATATTGATCAAGAAATCGACCAAGTCACCAAAAGAAGGTCCTCTCAAGCTTGTATACCCCAAACTCTATGGCAAACACTTCTTGTTAGGGAGAATAAACACAAAATTCACTTCCAAAAACCCTCTTTTGCTGATGCTGCTGCCGTGAGTTTTAGAGGAAAGAAGGAAAGTGTTTTGGTGTTCTTTGCATGTGTTGAGAGTGGTGCAAGTTGAGTGTAAGACTAGTTATTGATGGGGTTTACAAGAAAGCAAAAGGACCAATGAATGCAAGGGGGGGGGGGCGAATTTTAATCAAACAGATGGTTTTCCCCTTTAAACTTAATCACCCATTAATTTAAACTAGTCTCATATTATGTTGTACAATTAACATTTTATTGTATAACTCATACACCTTTTTTTATTATTTGATGTTATCTAACTAACTTAACTAACATTACAAATAATATTCTTAAACAAAATATCATAATAAGTTGTTCCATCTCATATGCAACTTATTTAGAAAACCCATTTTCTAAATTGGTGTAAATATTTAATTGCATGATCATATTATCAATTAAATATTAATTGGTGTTTGCTAAGCTTGTTATTGGGTATAACCCGACTTGGATCATAACGTACTAACCGCATCAATATTTTACGTGTATTGGGCATATAGAATCCTACAATTTTTACCCCTCATTTTCACCAATATGAAGATGATGAAGGTCATGCACAGCTCCGCCACATATCATTTTTATTTTTTACCCCTTTTTCTTTCCACCATCGAGTCATGGGTCATCTCCTTTTTTCACCGATTTGGGATTATATCAAATATAATTGTTTTAGGTATATTTTACGGGACTCCAATATAATTAAGGAAAATGAAGGGTCACCGAATTATACACTTTGAAATTTTAAAATCAAGTGGAGTCTGCGATGGTCTTGGTTTGTCGCTAAGGTTAATAGGAGGTGGAGAAGGAAGGTTGGGTGACTTGATTATGGTCTGACAACTTAAGATGATGGTCGGATGCCTTCAAAAGTCACCTATGAAAACAAAGTGAGGCAAAAGAGACGATGTTGCTGCAGGAAATTTTCAAATATCGTTATCCACTCGAACTTCCAATTGCCGAACGCACCATCCCACTTAAATTTAAAGAGTTAAAGCATATATAATTAATTAATCACCTTACTTTTGTTTCCTAGAAATGCCATTTTTCTTCTTTTTGTATGACAAGAGAAATTTTAAAATCAAACTAAAATCACTACAGAAAACACAAATCATAAGACTAAATTCAAAGCTGACATCTATCAGCTCAAAAATACAATCTGTGCTGTCAACCTAAAGTCATTGAGATGTTTCTCATCGTAAGATTCTCATGGGTAATAGTTAATAGATCTTAGTATGAAAATCTTGAAGAGGACGTTATTTCAAATAATAAACATATACCATCTTATATTCTTATTTAAGAATGTTACCAAACCTTAATCTAAAAATTTTTAAACTGAAACATATAAATGCTAGATCAAAAGTGTACCATAGTCCAACTCAAACCTAAAGTCAAATTTGATCAAGCAAAATTACTTGTTTATATGAAAAAAAAGAGACAATGTTTTCTCAATCGAATTATTACCCTTTTCAGAATTTTGTGATCCCTGTAATTTTATATGAATATTTGATCAATTGCATATGGAATAAAACCATTATGTTTGAAATGGTATGCCGGGTAAAATCTAAACCGGAGAGATGGTGGTGCTCCGTGCAGAAAAAAGGGGTACAGATGTTGTGTTCGTCGGTTCTGGTAGCTCTTCACATTGATGAAAATGGGTGTAACGATGTTATTGTATTTTAGGATGAAGCTTGAGATAAAAATGTTTATTTTATTAATTTGTTGAAAATGAGGTTAAGTATGTCATTTTATAGAAAAATCACCCATTTTGTTAAATACTTTTAAAAAAACCCATTTTGATAAATAATTTTTTTCATTTTAGAAAATAACTCTAAATATCTATCTTAAAAAGCAATATCTATTAATTCCATTTATCCCGTCCTAGGCTATTAAAAGTTGTATCACGTGACATAAGGTAGAAAAACTAATTTAATATAAGAGTAAATTACAAATTATGTTCTTTATTAATATATTAAATTGCATGGTATGTCCTTTAGTTTTAATAATTACGTACGATATCCTTTTATTGAAAGATTTGCACACATATTGTCCTTCACACTAATTATCATCTAAATGTACAGTTAACTCAGTTATGTGCGCCCTCCAGTGGAGGTATATTTATCATTTTCTTTCACTTCTAATATATTAAACAATTTATAAAAAATTTAAATGAAAAATAAAAATAAAAGATATCGTACCGTTATGTGACATCCAGTAATTTTCTGTTACCAAACTCCGTTAATTCCGTTAAGTATTACATACACGTGTCGTGAGCACACACTAGTTGTCGTTTAACTTGGTGACCTAATAATAAGTAATAATGTTAAATTAATGATAATATAGTTGATTAGATGATTATTGTGTTATGCTTATGTGTTTACGTGATTTAAATGTTAACGGTGAATTTTATTGCGTAACGTGGAAACGTGTATATTTAATTTGCGCATCTTCTGACTAGTGGAAATAATATATATATTATTATTATTGTTGATTCATAATGTTGGTATTATTAAGTTAAAACCTTTTAAAAAGTGTTTAAAAGAGTAGTTTTTATAAAATATAAATAAAGGGGTTTAAGTGTAACTTCCTAAAACTAAAACTTAACAAAATTAACAACCCTAATCCCCCCCAAACCCCTTAATCGGCCGCAACCCTTCTCCCTACCCTCTCTTTTTGCGAAATTGATCCAAGAACAAGAACACAGGTCGAATTTCAAGTGGTTTCAAGTAGTACAAGTTGATTTCAAGTGTAAATCACCATCTAAACTCATCTAAAGGTTAGTATTATGTTGTTCTTGCGATTTTAGGTTCTTGAAGAACCCTAATTCGAAAATGTTAATGATAATATGAAAGTGATGGTGATTCCATGTTAGTATTGTTGAATTGATGCTAAATTAGGTGTCAATTTCATGTTTTTGTTATGAATTTTGATGTTCTAGTCAAATTAGGTCAAAAACTAGAAACTTTGATTTGGGGGAACTTCTAGATTGATGAAATTGATGTTGTTTGATGATTGTATGATATAATAAGATGATATGGATGCTAGATTACATTGATTGTACAAGAAATTGATGAATTGAAGATTTTGTTCATAGGTTACTAATAATAGTAACTTTATTTTGCTTAGAATGTTGAATTGTTGATGAATTGATGTTATGGATGTGTTTATAATGATGATTAGATACTAGATTGTTGTTGTGAGCTTTCGGAATCCAAGAACACATGCTAGAATCCATACATTACTAAAGATAGTAACTTTTTGGGATATGAATTGATGAACTATGTTAGTTTGGTGTTGTTGATCATGCCTAGTTATGTTATGAACTTGATTAGGTATGTAATTAATGAATTGGTGATTGTTATGGATGGTAGATCACTTTTGGGTATTACTTTCCCAAAAGGGAAACTTTATTTTTGATGAATGTTGGATACTATGAGTTGGACATGTTCTTGGTGTTAGGATCATGCTAGAGTGTTTGTTGTGGGTACCTAATGTGATAGAATATGTTATTGGAGTTGTATGAATGCTTAGTTGATAATGTGGGATTGATGAACTTTGATGATCATGTATGGTATGGAATGTTGATTAGTAACTAGGGCATCATGTTTGGGACTGGAAATTGATCATCTTGGTGTATGTTGAATGTAATGGACATGTTGAATGTGTTGTTGGATAGTATGGATGATTAATTGGTAAATTATCTGTTTTGGCATGTTTATGATAATTCATAGTTATGGCCCATAGGAGTAGGTTATGCATGATTTGACCTTGTATGATGTATGAATATGTTTGTTTAAATGGTTTACAACACAAAATGTCACCAACGGGTCAAACGGGTCAACTGGGTCAAACGTGTCTCTTTTTCTGAAACCTTGAGTCTTTGGTTGTAGTGTACTTAGGGTTCCACATGTTCTCTGTTTACACGTACTTATGTACTTACGTGATCTAGGTAACCTCTGAAGGTTGCTGTCCACTCTCACTCCCAAGTAAACCCTAAGTATTTGTACGCATATCAGGTGAGTTCATGCCCCACTCTTTATTTAATCTCTTTTGGGGGAGGTAGCATACTGGTAATTTCATAAACGCTTTATATATTTAAGTTGTGTATAATATTAATATAGTGCTGTTTACCATGGAAAAGTCCTCATACTTTTAAATTGTTAATATTGAATAGCGGGGAAACTTGGGTAGTACTACTGGGTCGGACGAGCCCCACCTACGTGACTCGAGGTCAAACGGCTGCAATTTGTCCTAATGAACATTTGTCACGACCTGGTAAGTCGTGACAGGAGGAAAAACTATCATAGTCAGCTTCAATTGCGAAATTACTATGAATTAATATTTATTGTTAATAGACTAGTTATCTGTTACAATACACTGCTTATATGTCACAACTGTTAAACTGTTTATGTATGAACGCCAACTCTTGAACTCACCAACCATTGTGTTGACATTTTAGTATGCTATTCTCAGGTCGATAACTCAGCTTGCCAGTAGGAGCACACCACGAGTCCAGCATGCATTCTAATGCTTTATTTTATAAACACATTTACTTGTCTTTTAATTATGGGTTTCAACCATTTGGATGGCGCATGTTTTGCCATATTATACATTTTTATATTTTGGGTTTGTCTTGTTTACAATACGCTTCCGCATGTTTTTAAAGCTTGAACTCTGGTTTGTTTTATTTTAAACATGGCATATAGAGTCGTTCTGAGTAACTATTGACTGTGATCATGGTTTGTTCACACGCCTCGCTATAAAACTCCGCACGTGGATTTTGAGGGTGTGACACGTTAGGTAAGTCGGTGAAACCAATCACCCTTGGTGTGTGTTCATTCGACTAATTGTTAACCCTTTTAATGAAAACAAACTCCAATAACATTTACTAAAGTAAGAAGTCTAAGTGACAAATCATTTACAAGGTCAGGAAATTAACAATAAACAACAAAAAATATACGTAATACTTTATAAACTACTCACACATACAAATAATAAAAAATCAACAAAAAAAGCTTGGAGATACTTCTGATTCTTTTAATTGCTTATATATGCAATTGCAAAAGCAAGAAAATTAACTATGAGTCGCTTGTTAATCACACGACAAGATAAGCAAGAAATTCAAAGAGCAACAAATTACAAATATTGAATTAGGGATTTTAATCTTACCATCATTGTTTGTTCGAGTTTAAGGGGTTTCAATGGTGTGTGAGATGTTGTAGGTGGTGAAGATGATCGGTATTTGGCTATCAAATAGAGGGGGATGATAGATTTAATGGTATTAAACGTAAGAGGGATGCGGGTTCACTGACTTACCTAACGTTTCGATATATTTTAATTATATTTTTAATATAAAATGATAGGATCAAATGGATCGATCTGTGATGATGTTAGAATGTAGTTCAATCAAAAACAAACAAATGCAATCAAATCAATGCAAACAATCAAGAAAAATTCATAGTCGTTCATTGATAGAAGCAAAGACAATTACAAGTGTAAGTAGCAGTTACAAGTTTAGTCTGTCTAGTCTCGTCTCCTGCACGCACACATCTAAGCTATTTATACTATCAATAAACAAAGGAACAAATATTTACAAACTAGTCCCTATACTATGACAAAACTTACACAAAAGACATCTAAAGACTACATGTTAATCTTCAAGAGGCTCGAACAATACTCCCCGTAAGATTTACATGGTCTTCGGTCTTCAAAATCTTCTGTCTTCAGAAGTTTGTCTTTTCTTTTTCTTCAATCAACATTCTTCTCTTTCTATTTTCTTCTTTCTTTCATCTTTAAATGTCAAAGAATTCTTCTGGCTCTTCCTTGATCTTGAACATTGGCTTCTCTTTATACATCTCTTGTTCTTTCAAGGCCTTAGCTATAGCTGACTTGAACTTGCTAGCTAAGATACCTTGTTTTGGTTTAGCTTCATTAGTCTTGATCTCCATTTTTTTCATCACCTCCAACATATCTTTTGATAAACCTGTAATATCAATGTTAGCATACAACTCAATTGGTTTTGAATTTTCTTTTGAGTATACTTCCAAAACTCCTTTGCTTGAAATTATCATAAACTCTATATCCTTTATAACTTTCTTCACAATGTTTGCATGCGCTAAGGCTTTCCTTATAGAGATTCTCTCCATAGCAGCATTCATCACCTTGATAATTGATAAGAAATACTACTTATCATTCTCCGCAATCTCAGGAGTAACTCTTTCAAACTTTTGAACAGATAAGAAGGAGATATAACTCAGATGTAACAGTTTGAGTTCATAAACTCCAAATAAAGTAATCATATCCTCATCACAGTTTTCGAGATTTTGGACCAACTTAAGCTCAAATGTATCCGAATTATAAAACCATCTCAGGATTGGATTTGACTTTTGAGTCCCTTCGATCACCTGCAATCCAGGAGTTGTAACTTTTACAAAGTATTGATCATATAACTCAATCAGGAAATGTTCATCTTCGGCTTGTTTTCCTTTATACTTTTTATTCTTTTTCAAAGTATTGAAGTATTCTTTGTCTTCTTGAGTTCATCTGATTTGTAGTAATGAACTTGCTTTGGCGATCCTTCTGTTCAATAACTCCACAAACATCTTACCTTGTTTAGCTCCTCTAGGATTGATTAAAGGCAGTTTGTTTAACTCCTTTAAGTCTTGAACAGGTAGCTTGATAATGCTTGAGAAGAAGGGTAAACATCACATATAGCATTTACTCTTTTAATCAAGAATGCATCAAAAACCTCATCATATTTCAAGCTACTATCTTTACTTCATTAGTGGTGTCAGGAGCAATCATTGCATTGAGCCACTCTGAGATTGATTGTCCTTTTTGTAACACATTTCTCACCACGTCACCTACAGGTCTAGCTTTGTTAAATAATTGTTTTTGATCAAGAGAGACTTTGTATGCTTGTTACTCAAATTCTGGAAACATTCTCATCAGCTCCTTCCTCTTTTCATGTTGGACCAAAAGAACCAATGAGCCAAGATCAGGAAAACCTCTAAGTCCCACATGCCACTGCAACAACTACTGAAGACTCCCATCAGCTATTGTGTTCTCTTGCTTGAATGTCAGACTCGAGAACATCTTGCTTGAATGTCAGACTCGAGAGCATCTTGCTTGAATGTTAGACTCGAGAGCATCTTAGCTCCAGCCTCAGCTGTTATGACAAAGTCTAAAGAACAAAGTATGAAGATCAAAGAACTGAAGAACAACAGCTGAAGACTCCAATGTACTGAAGACCAAGTACTGAAGTCTGAAGTACTGATCTTATAAGTACTGAAGACTTCAAGTACTGAAGACAAGTACTGAAGTATCAAAAGCTAAAGAACTGAAGAACTGAAGACCTTCTACTGAAGCACAAAGTCTGAAGACAAAGACTGAAGACAACAGCTGATGATATCCTCTGAAGACATCAGCTGTTAATCATCTGAAGCAAAGTCTGAAGACCAAGTACTGAAGACTCAGAGTTGTCACAACAGCTGAAGAAGTCCTCTTCAGTGTTGTGATGGTTTTTCCTTTTCAGTAGTTTATTTTGTACAACAGCTGAAGAGCATGTTCTTCAGCTGTTATAGTATCAGTAGTTAGAAACGACTGAGGAGCTTGTTCTTCAGTCGTTGTAGGATTTCAGTAGTTTCACTTTTGTCAGTACTTAGGAACTTTTGTAAGAAGATGTCAGTTGTTGACACCTTCAGTAGTTTTATGTTTAGTCAGTTGTAATTTTAATATTCAGTTGATGTCAGAAAAGGACATCACCACCATGCTTTTGCCGCCTATATAAGGATGGTAAACCATGCTGTTTTAAATGCCGAAACGTGCTTAGCAATAAAACATTTAATGTTTCGCAGAACTCTTCTCTCTCTATGTTTATGCTTTTAAATTGCAATATCTTTTATGTTCTTGATATAATTGCTAATTAATGTGCTAAATCCGCTGCAAACATAATCTATTTGATCAAACGAGAGGCTGAGATCCTGACAAATGGTATCAGAGCAGGTTAATCATTGATCGATCTTACCATTGATCATTTGAAACTGCTCTTTTGATCTCTCAGTTTGATCGAATTAGCAATTTGCAAGAATTAGCCATAGAGAGTGAGTTTCTGCTGTTTCTGGCCAAAATCTTGAGGTCTTTTGGTGGTTTAGAGTCATGTTTGTTGGTTAAAACTTGTTTTTGACTAAAACCTAAGATGACAACACCAACTAATGATCCTCACAATACTGGTTCCGCAACCAAGCCTCCGATGCTGGTTAGGAACGAGTATAACATATGGCAAAGACGTATGCTACACCACTTGGCTGTCAACAGTGCTGGTTGTTGGAAGTCAGTGGTGCATGGGCCATACAAGCCTATGGTGAGCGTCCCGGAATCTAATGAACAGGTTGCGAAGAAACCTGAACAATATTCGGACGAAGATCTAAAGCTGTTCGAAATTGATGCTAGAGCCCATGGAATTTTAGCCATGGCCATTCCAAATGAGATATACTCAGGGCTCTTGCATCATGAGTCTGCTCATGACTTATGGGTTGCTCTAAAGGAACAATTTGGAGGAACTGATTCGGTCTTAGCAAACAATAGGGAAATCCTCGCCCAACAATATGAGACTTTCTCATATAGAAAGGGTGAGACTCTGACCCAGCAGTTTGAGCGGTTCTCTTGTTTGATCTCTGAGCTGAAGATGGTCAAACAAGAGTACACCAACAGCCAGATGAACAACAGGTTCCTCAGGTCACTTCCTGAGAGATGGGACACATATACATTGTCCTACGCTCCAGTGCAGACCTGGAAACTCTATCTCTCACCCAACTTCATGGGAAGCTACTCACTTTTGAGAGAGAGGTAGAGCAAAAGAGGAAGTTGTCCTCTTCTGGCAAGCTCGCTGATGACTTTGTCCAAGGTAATGCTGCCTTGATAAGTCATGAGTCAGAATATGCTTCATCAAAAAGTTCTTATGATGAGCATATTGATTTCTCTACTAACTCAGAACAAGCTTTTGTTGGTGTTAGTAGTCAGGAGGTGGTGGTGACAACTTGTGTTTTCTGATGGAGGACTTGAGGGGCATTCCAGATGATGATCTGGAAGAGATGGATATTTTGAACCAAATGGCAATGATAAATATCCGTTCTTAAAAGTTCTACAAGAGAACTGGAAGGAAATTCCCTGGACTCTCTGGCAAAACCAAAGTTGGTTTTGACAAGAGCAAGTTGAGGTGTCACAAGTGCCAAAGGCTTGGACACTTTGCAAGAGAATGTAGATCATCTGGATCTAACTCATCTGCACCCTTTGTGACTTTTCCCAGCAATAGCTCACAGCACAGAGGGCAACCTTCTTCCAGTTCTACCCATCCATCTCAGGCACAGGCACCACCTGCTTATTTTGTGCCACAGGGTCATATGCCATATCCTTACCCCTATTACTACATGCCTCAGCCTAGTCAAACTCAAGTACCCCCGGCTCAACCACCTCATGCTCTTCCTGAGCCTCAATCTTCCCAATCTCATCAACACACACAACCTCAACAACACAGCTTTTTCACCCCTGGTGCTGTTGACTGGAGTAGTCTACCAGAAGAGCTATCTGGTCAGGAACAACTACTCCAAGGTGCTGGTCAACATGGTGGTGACCAACCTTTTGGAAATCTTGCTCTGATGGCCCTTGATTCTGCTGAAGGGTCATCATCCAATGCCTCATCTCAGGTATCCACTGAGGCAAAAGCCAAGCTTTGTTCAGAATCATGCATAGCAGCATTTGCTTCTATTAGAGAAGCAAATGTAGCTTTAATAGATAAAAATCTTGAGCTTGAGCACACTATTTCCAAAAGAAAAGCTGATTTTGAGGCTGCACTAAAGATAAAAATGATGAGATTTACAAGCTTAAATGCCAAATCAAAGATGATAAGGCTAGGGAAGATGTACTTCTAGAGAAGTACAAAGACCTCAAGGAAACTCTTGCAACCACCCAAGTGAGTGTGATCGATGGGTGCAATCATGCAAGGGTTTTGAAATGCTTCTTAGTAAGCAATCAGCTTCCAATGTGAAGTTTGGCATTGGTTATAATCACACTGCTCCTCCCACAGATTTCACTTCAAGAGCAGATGTTGAATCTGATGGGAGAGCAATGACCAATCCGTCTCATCATGTGACCTACTATCCTCTAAATCAGCATCATCAGAGATAGATGTCAGCATTTACTCCTGCCAAAACCAATCAGCTGATGCTACAACAGCTGATGGTTCAAATGCTGACTGTCACATGACCAAAAGGCTGATCAACTCAGGTGTTGTCACTAGAAGTACTGAAGGTACTAGAGAGCATGTGACAACATCTGAAGTTCAAACCTCTAATACTGTTAGCACTAAAGAGAAGAAAACTAACAGTAGGAAAGGTTTGAAGACAGCTAGAGAGGATACCAGGAAAGCAGGCACTAGGAAGAAAACTGCTAGTACTGATGACAAACAGCTGAAAACAAGTCTTCAGCAGTTAAATCCTCTTCAGCTGATGATCAGCATAAGATGAAGAAAAAGCCATGTGAGATATGTGGTTTGTTCAATCATCTTACTGATGATTGTTGGTACAAAAGGGGTTCCAAACTCAAACAGAAGGAGAAAATTACTGAGAGCATCAATAAAATGAAGAATGAGTTTGAAACCAAGTTTGTACTAGCAACATCCAAGCCTGCAATCCCTAAGCCTAAAGCTAAATCTAAGAAGAAGGTAGGGATTACTCAGGCAACAGCTGAGGTTGCTCAGAAAAAGATGGTACAACATAGGAACTCATCATCAGCAAACTCCAATGTGTCTGAAGAGCTGAAGGCTTTATCACAAAATCAGACACAGTTGGTGATGATGGTTCAACAACTAGTGGGAAGAGTCAACCACTTAGATGCTCCTGTGTTGAAACCACAGAAAAGGAAGTCCAAGCCAAAGGCTTCCTCTTCTGTACCATCTTCTTCACCTCAAGCTGTCACTCATAACACACCTGTTAGTGCTACACCTGTAGCTGAGAACAGACCCAAAGCCAAGCAGGTTTGGGTCTCCAAGACTAACTAACACATGGTTGTGTTTGCAGGGTTCTTCAACATGCCATAGAAGCATCTGGTATGTAGACAGTGGAGGATCCATGCATATGACTGGAAGCAGCTCCCTTCTTAATGACTACTCTCAAGGAAAGAAGGGATTTGTTTCTTTTAGCAATGATGCAAAGGGTTACATCATCGGAAAAGGCTTTGTTTCCAACGGGGAAATAAGGTTTGATGATGTTAACCATGTGGAGAATCTCAAGTACAACCTCTTGAGTGTCAGTCAAATGTGTGACAAAGGCCATGTTGCCCTTTTCACAAGCCAGAACTGTCGGATTCTGTCATCCAAAGTTCTGAGTTTAATTGACAAGGCATTGGATGAACACACTCTCCTGAAGGCCAACAGGACAGGAAGAGTGTATGCCTTAGATCTTTCCAAAAAGATGGATCTAAAAGGCCATCCTTGCCTATTCTCCAAGGCATCTCCTCAAGAGTCTAAACTATGGCATAGAAGGCTGGGTCATGTTAATTTCAAGAACATGAATCAGCTTATAAGCCATGGTCTAGTAAGAGGATTGCCTCAGAAGGAGTTCAAGTGTGAAGATGACTGCACTGCTTGCTTGAAAGGAAAACAACACAAAGTTTCATTCCCTTCAATCGAAGAACCAAAGTCCACTGCCTGCTTACAGCTTTTGCACATGGATCTCTTTGGTCCTGTGAGAGTGATGAGCATGGCAAAGAAGAAATACTACCTGGTAATTGTGGATGATTACTCCAGGTTTGTATGGACTTTCTTCTTGCACTCCAAGGATGAAGCAGCCAAGACAATAATGAACTTTGTGTTACTAGTAGAAAAGCAGTATTCCCTACAGGTCAAGTGTGTGAGGAGTGACAATGGAACAGAGTTTAGAAACCACACACTTGATGACTTCTACCTCTCCAAGGGAATTAGAAGGCAGTTTAGCATTCCTAGAACTCCTGAGCAGAATGGAGTGGTGGAGAGAAAGAACAGGACCCTCATTGAAGCAGCAAGGTCAATGTTGGCTGATTCAGGGTTGCCACTAACCTTTTGGGCTGAAGCTGTCAATACAGCTTGCTATGTACAGAATAGAGCCTTAGTGAATAAGAGGTTGATGAAGACTCCTTATGAAGTTCTTCATCATTTGGCCCCTCTTATTTCATTCTTTAGAGCCTTTGGGTGTCCATGTTTCATTCTCAACACTAGCAACCCACTCCAGAAGTTTGCTAGTAAGGTGGATGCAGGGTATTTTGTTGGTTATTCATCAACTTGCAAAGCATACAGAGTCTTCAACTGTAGAACCAAGGGGGTTGAAGAAACTCTGCATGTTAAGTTCAATGAATCTCCAAAGGACAAGATTCCACAAAACCATGTGGAGTTGTTTGATCTGGACATACTGCAATATGTTCCTTATCAACCTCCATCTGTTGAGCCTGTCAACAGATCTCCATCTGGTGGTACTGATGATGATGTAGTCAGTACTCACCTCTTCAGGTTTAGTGACAACCTGCCTGAGTCCACTGAACCTGATGCTCCTGTAGCCTCAGTAGCTCCATCCACTACAAATGCTGATGAGATTTCTGCTTGCTCTACTTCGTTTGAGCTGCCATCCTCTACATGGTTTCAGGAATCACTATCACCATCTGTGGCTGCTGATGGGTCTACAAACACTTGCACAGATATCATAGTCTATCAAGAGCTCAAGAATCACCCCATTCACAAATCATTGGTGATTTCCATGCTGGAGTTTCAACCAGGAATCAATTGTCCAACTTCTGCTTCTATGCTCTCTTCATCAGTCAGCAAGAGCCAAAGAACTATCATATTGCTTTAAGAGACAATGGATGGGTGGAAGCTATGCAGCTTGAGCTACTTCAATTCAAGAAACAGCAAGTGTGGGAGCTTGTTCCATTACCCAAAGGTAAGTGTGCTATAGGCACCAAGTGGGTATTCAGGAACAAGACAGATGAGAAGGGCCAAATTGTCAAGAACAAGGCCAGACTGGTTGTTCAAGGGTTTGCACAGGAGGAAGGCATCGATTATGATGAGACCTTTGCACCTGTGGCTAGACTGGAAGCAATCAGGCTGTTCTTAGCTTATGCTGCCTTTCACAGTCTTAAGGTTTATCAAATGGATGTCAAAAGTGCCTTCCTATATGGGAAAATAAAAGAAGAGGTCTATGTGTGTCAACCACCAGGCTTTGAGGACAATAAACATCCTGATTGGGTGTACAAGCTTGATAAGGCTCTTTATGGGCTGAAGCAAGCACCTAGAGCCTGGTATGAGACACTCTCAACCTTTCTTCTTGAGAATAATTCACTAGGGGCACCATTGATAAAACCTTATTCATCAAGACTGTGGGGCAACATAAGCTCCTTGTTCAAATCTATGTAGATGATATCATCTTTGCATCCTCTGATCCAAAGTTGTGTGATGAATTTACAAAGCTCATGAAGCTTAGGTTTGAAATGAGTGCTATGGGAGAATTGCAGTTCTTTCTAGGTTTGCAAATCAAACAACAGGATGATGGAATCTTCATCCATCAGTCCAAATATACCAAGAGTTGTTGAATAAGTTTGATTTATAATCCTGTAAGCCCTGTTCTACTCCCATGAGCAGCATCACACAACTAGATGTAGATCAGAAAGGTAAAGCGGTTGATGAAACCCTTTACAGATGTATGATTGGGTCCTTGATGTACCTTACAGCTTCTAGACCAGACATCATGTTTTCAACATGTGCTTGTGCTAGATTTCAGGCTGCACCTAAAGAATCCCATTTGATTGCAGTCAAGAGGATCTTTCGATATCTGCAAGGTACCCAATCACTAGGACTTTGGTATTCAGCTGGGCATTCTTGCAAATTAGTTGCTTTCTCTGATAGTGACTATGCAGGATGCAAAGTCACCAGAAAATCCACTTCTGGTGGTTGCCAATTCCTAGGCAATTGTTTAGTTTCTTGGCAGAGTAAGAAACAAACATCAATTGCTACATCCACTGCTGAAGCTGAGTATATTGCTGCTGCAAGTTGTACCTCTCAAATACTCTGGCTTCAGAACCAACTTCTGGATTATGGCATTACTGAGACTAAGACTCCATTATTAATGGATAGTGCTTCAGCTCTCTGTATTGTTAAGAATCCAGTTCAGCACTCTAGGACCAAACATATTGAGATCAGACATCATTTTATCAGGGATTGCTATGAGAAAGGTCTGATTGATCCTAAGTTTGTGCCTAGTGCTGATGAGCTTGCAGACATTTTTACTAAGCCTTTAGATAGTGCCACATTCCAAAATTTGGTACTAAGGCTTGGTATGCTGCAGCTTGATTGATTTGACCTATGCTGATGCTTATACTTCACATCTACTGATGAGCATTAGGTCAAATACAAGTACTGATGAGTAATTTAGTCTTCAGCTCTTTCACAACTACTGAAGACTAAAATAACTCAAAGTACTGATGTACATTATTTATTGGAAACAACTGATGTAGTGAGGTGGATTACAACTACTGATGTATGATTTTCAATAAATAAGTACTGAAGAACAAATTTTTCTCACAAGTCCTGATGTGTACTCTTACACAAGTACTGAAGACAAAATTTGTTCACCAGCTCTGATGACTATTTCATCAGCACTTGTGAACATCTGATCACAAGAGCTGAAGGCAAATACTCAAGAACTGAAGGGTCAATGAAACATCTGAAAGTCAGCCAAAGAGCTGATGAGTAAATGTGGAGGCTAGTATGAAACAACTGATTTGACGGAAACAGCTGATGAGTAATTTCTCATCAGCTGATGACAACAGCTGGGGTTTCATACCCAAACAACTGAAGGACAAACCATGTCTTCAGTAGTTTCACAACTATGATGACTAACACCAAGTCCTCAGTGGTTTACAACAACTGAAGCAATACCATGTCTTCAGTAGTTCACAACTACTGATCTCAGTAGTTCACAACTACTGAAGCCTAACACCAAGTCTTCAGTTGTTACAACGTCTGAAGAAGAATACTAGGTCATCAGTAGTTCATAATTACTGAAGACTGACAGTAACTCTTCAGAAGTTTACAACGTCTGAAGAAGAATACTAGGTCATCAGTAGTTCATAACTACTGAAGACTGACAGTAACTCTTCAGACGTTTACAACATCTGAAGGACAAACCAAGGTCTCAGTAGTTTCAACTACTGAAGACTAATACCAAGTCCTCAGATGTTACAACCACTGAAGGTTAAAACCACGTCATCAGTCGTTACAACAACTGATGACTAACACCAAAACCTTCAGTCGTTTTCTTTCAACCTTTGCCCTACCCTATAAATACCCCACCTTCAGAGCATTTACTCCTCACTTGACCTAATCCTTCAAAACCTCTGAAATTCCCATACACTATTAATGGCGACCATGCAACTGAAACCTCGACACAACTGTGTCGCCCATCTCACTAAATCGCCATTATGGCCTAAGTTTCACCAAGCCGTCGATCTCATGAACGACTCACCCTACACAACGGCTTTTCTCCTGAACCCTACTATATACACCGACTCCTTGGCGGAGTATTGGACGAACGTAACCGTCCAAACCGGAGAGCAGGATGGCGAGATCTCTCTCCGGTCCTCCGTCAACAACCACCCTGTGGTTATCACTCCAGCTGCACTACGCCAAACCCTAAAGCTGGAGGATGCCACCTACCCTACCTCCTACCCTAAAGGTTCCCTGGATCTCTTATTCACATCCAACGACTACCAGGGTAACCTATCAGCCTCCACCTTGTTGAAGAAACACTTTCCAGACCCTCAACGACTGATCTTCCACATGGTGAATGTATGTCTGGCTCCTAAAACCTCTTCGTGGGACCAGATGTCCAGAAGGTGGCAACAGGTATTGTTTTCTATCTTTGAGAACCAACCCTTAAACTTAACTGATATAATCTTTTTGGAACTTAAAGACATGGCCACAAAACCACTTTCTAACCGCTGGATCTTGTATCCACGGTTCATAATGGCCATGATAGAAAACCAGCTTCAGGCTGAGGGACTAGTTGGCACTGGGGTCCCTGCCATGGCTGTTCTAGCCGAGGTATACTCCAGGCACAACTCTGACCACACACTCAAACAGGCTGGCCGGCTGCCAAAACGCAGTAGGATCCCACAGCCTCCACCTCCAAATCCAAAGTCCACACTAAACCAAAAGCCAAGAAGCCCAAAAAGGCTACTCAGGGAGATGAGTCCCCTGAGGATGCCCCTGCAATACAAAGGCAGGATGTGCCTGCTGGTTCGATTCTCCCACCAGGTACCACGACTCCACCCACAACAACCGCACAGGCTTCCTCTCAACAGGAGCCTGATGCAACCAACATTGGGGCAACCACATTACTGGGGTCTTTCTCACTTGAGAAGACTGCCATTGAAGAGCACAGTCCTTCCCCTGTGCACCCTGCTTCGAGCCCATCTACTGATGAGACCGCCCCACAAAGCCCAACATTGGCAATAGCCAAAGTGCTGACCCATCTGAGCACTCCACCCTCTCCCCAGAAACCTATTACACCTGGGGAGACTCCAACCGAAGAGGGGGTGGATACAAGTGCCGGTGGGAGCCCACAGCACAGAGAATCAGTCTAATCTCCCAGTGTGGCTAGGGAGATGGGACAATCTGGTGATGCTGCCACTTCCCCTGCATCAACATCTGAGCAGGGTGAAGCTGGTAACATCACTAAGACCTCACCAGAGGCAACTGCCGATGATGGATCCAATCCGGAGGCTGGAAGTCCCCAGTACCATGAACAAGGGGCACATGCTACTACTGAGCCACACTCAGGGCATGTACATCCTGACATTGTCAGGAGTGCAGGTGATTCAGCTCATGCTGATGATGACCTGAGCTTTTTCTACGATGTAGTAGCTCAAAACAGTATCTTAGAGGATGAGATAAGCAGACTCAAAGAGCTGCTTGCTCAGATGACTCAAGATAGAAGTCCATCTGCCACCACTACCCAACAGATGGCACCTTCACCCGAAGGTCTCACAAGCACTGAGCCAATCCCACAAACTCGGCCACCAGCCCCTGCTTCTGGCACTAGCTCTCAGGGTCAGAACCCCCCTGAGCAGCTGGATGCTATCCTCCAGATATCCCTACCTCTCATCACACCAATCCTTAAAGACATAGTCATTTAGACCCTTGATGAGAGGCTTCCCACATATATACAACCCATGGTGGAGGTTGCCATTTCTAAGGCACTTGCTGATAGTCAACCCCCAACCAATGCACCCAAAAAGGGGAGACATCAGTGCAAGTCAAGAGGAAGAGGGGTGAGGAGGAGAAAGAGGCAGAGAAAGAGGTGGTGGTAGAGAGGGAGTTGGTTGAGGAGACTAGGAAGGTGAGGGGGAAAGGGAAGAGGAAAGAGAGGGAGGTTGAGCGTATAGAAGTGGCTGAAATCCAAAAGGATCTCAGTATCACTGATAAGAAAAAGGGAGAGGGAAGAGAAATGGACTCTGATCTAGCAGCCCTTGTCAAGGAGGCTGATGCTGAACACAGCAAATCAATGGATTCTGCCATTGATCAGCTGTTCAGGCAAGGCTTTGACAAGGACACTGCCTTGCTAGATCAAGAGCTTCGGAGGATGGAAACTAAGGAGATTGAATACCGATGGTCTACTTATAGCCAGAGGAACAAAAGAGACTCGAGGCTATGAGTAGATTCATTTCGAAGTATCTGGGCAGGCCAGTCCTCGATATTAAGGCATGGTCCAGGGACAGAATCTTGGCCATAACCACCAGATCTGTTCAGCTGGTACCTTTACCAAAGGACTGGTCGCTGAGGCCCTCTCCGAAGCTGGTGCTGGGAACAGGACACTTCTAGCAAAACAGACAAAGCCGTCTCTCATATCTAGATTGCTAGAAGTGCCTGCCAAAATTCCCACACCAACAACCAAACCACAACCCACAAAACCAACCCCTTCACCATCAAAACCCGCAGCCAATGATCCCCCTTGGTGAAGAAGAGAAGGTGTTGAGGCTGCAAGAAGAAGAAGAGGAGGATGAGGAGGATAGCCTGCCTATTTCAGCAGTTATACCTTTACCCAAAGCCAAATCACAAACCATCACTCCCACCTCACAGCAGGACATGTGAGGGTAAACTAGAGGAAGAGGAGCAGCAGAGATTGCACGATGAGCAATGCTGAAAAGCATTGACAAATCATATGCTGCTTCTACTTCCATAATGATATGAAGAAGGAAGCTCTGAGATTATTCACCCTCAAGAAAACCTTTCAATATGAAAAGGAGAGGGTGAGAACTTGGCTTGACCCAAGGGTGTCTCACAGGATAGTCAAGAAAGGACATGCCTGTGAGATACAAGAGCCAACTAAAGAGAATCGTAGATGAAGTGATCTCTGTGGCTCTTGTAATAACACCCTGGGAAATAGTAGAGGAATTTGAGAAAGCTTATAGAGCCAACCAATCACCCCAAACAATGCTAGATAATAGGGTGATTAGGAAGGGTTTGGTCTATAAGAAGCTTGAGAAATTCCATAGGGATGAGCTCAACCTGCTGTTGGAGGGTAAACACCCTGATGAATTTGCATACAGGCAAATCACAACAGTTGAGCTCAAAAATGGTAGACAGACCAAGTACATCTCAGAGCTGTACGGTCGGGAGGGATTGTTCGATGGTGTGCCTGAAGACCTCTCCAAAGAAGAACAATGATCTTTCTTCAGGCCTACACCCGAGAATCCTACCGGCTTGTACATGGGAGGTAGATCTCATGGATGGGCAACAGCTCTGTGTCCAATTCCCCAAGACAGAGCTCCCATCCATACTTAGCCAAACAAACACTAGAGACTACCTCTCGGCTAGTGCTTATCTGGGTCAACTTCTAATCTGATCTAGAAGGAAATAGACCAATCATTATGCCACTAATAAGTAGGACAATCAATAATTAGAGGTTTTGGCTGCATTGGTTCAGGGGGAGATTGTTGGACCAAAAGAACCAATGAGCCAAGATCAGGAAAACCTCTAAGTCCCACATGCCACTGCAACAACTACTGAAGACTCCCATCAGCTATTGTGTTCTCTTGCTTGAATGTCAGACTCGAGAACATCTTGCTTGAATGTCAGACTCGAGAGCATCTTGCTTGAATGTCAGACTCGAGAGCATCTTAGCTCCAGCCTCAGCTGTTATACAAAGTCTGAAGAACAAAGTATGAAGATCAAAGAACTGAAGAACAACATCTGAAGACTCCAATGTACTGAAGACCAAGTACTGAAGTCTGAAGTACTGATCTTATAAGTACTGAAGACTTCAAGTACTGAAGACAAGTACTGAAGTATCAAAAGCTGAAGAACTGAAGAACTGAAGACCTTCTACTGAAGCACAAAGTCTGAAGACAAAGACTGAAGACAACAGCTGATGATATCCTCTGAAGACATCAGCTGTTACATCATCTGAAGCAAAGTCTGAAGACCAAGTACTGAAGACTCAGAGTTTCACAACAGCTGAAGAAGTCCTCTTCAGTTGTTGTGATGGTTTTTCCTTTTCAGTAGTTTATTTTGTACAACAACTGAAGAGCATGTTCTTCAGCTGTTATAGTATCAGTAGTTAGAAACGACTGAGGACTTGTTCTTCAGTCGTTATAGGATTTCAGTAGTTTCACTTTTGTCAGTACTTAGGAACTTTTGTAAGAAGATGTCAGTTGTTGACACCTTCAGTAGTTTTATGTTTAGTCAGTTGTAATTTTAATATTCAGTTGATGTCAGAAAAAGGACATCACCACCATGCTTTTGCCGCCTATATAAGGATGGTAAACCATGCTGTTTTAAATGCCGAAAGGTGGTTAGCAATAAAACATTTAATGTTTCGCAGAACTCTTCTCTCTCTATGTTTATGCTTTTTAAATTGCAATATATTTTATGTTCTTGATATAATTGCTAATTAATGTGCTAAATCCGCTGCAAACATAATCTAATTGATCAAACGAGAGGCTGAGATCCTGACATTTCATATATTGAGCTCTTCATAGCCATTGATTTTATCTCGTGAGGTTTCAGCATTCTTGTCCTTTTAGTAATTTCTAGATATTGAAGATATCAGTATCAAGCACAATCATCTTGTTAGTTTGCTTCTCTGTCTCTTGGAAGCTTCACATGAAATTCCTTAGAGATTTAGACTGTAATCTCTAAGTCTCTTCCAAGGATAGTTTCTTGCTTGCAACCATGATCTTAATGCTACAACATTCATATCTTCAGGATCAGGGTGGTGTAAGTCAGAAGATGGCATTTCCTCAACATTTATGCTCTCTTAGAGAGGATTCCATTCTGCTCAACTACAATCTCATTTGGATTGATGACAATAATGCATTTCTCATATTCTTCATTTATTTGAGAAACTCAAGCTCCAGAAAGACTTGTTGTATTTCAATTTCATCCTATCTTCAAAATCAACAGGTATTCTCTTGAGCATTCTCTACTGCTAAAAAAGTTGATTCAATTGTACCATTTCTAATACCATTGTCCAGTCATCATCAATTCATCCTCGATGTCATCAAGAGCTTCAATCGTACTTTTGACATATTTCTCTCCTTCTTGACTTTTAGCAGTCTTTGAACTTTTGATGATGGTTAAGGTAACACTGAAAATCTACATCATCAATCTTTCCCATTCCTTTATAAGCTTCAGGAATTTTCTCAATATCAATCGGATTATCACAGATACAATTATAATCTCTGGAGAATCAGACTTTTGCTTTTCTTTTGGTTTATCAAACTCTTCTTTCATAATTTCATGTTCTTGTTTTAACTTCTTATACTTTTCTTCCATTAAATCATAATATCTTATCGTCACCTCAAAAGTTTCAACATTTTCATCTTTATCTTTACAAGAGCATCAATCTTATCATTTTCTTTTGAATCATCTTTTAACTTCATATTTTCTTCTTTTAACTCAGAATAGTCTTTTCTTGAGCACTATTAGATTCCTTCAAAGTTTCAAGCTCATCCACATCAAGAACATCATTAGTTTGTACAGACACATTGTGTGTTGTAATAACATGAGTTTCCTCAGCTTCAATTGGGTGGAACTTTGAAAAATAGGCTCAGAAATCATATCATCAATAAAATCAAATCCAAAATCTTAATTTTAATCATTTTCTTCATTAACATCGACATCTATCACATCATCAACATGAGTTTCATTAACTCCTTCATCATGAGCAATACAAGCAGAAGTTCCTTCATCAATATCATGTCTTTCTTCAGCATGATCAGAGATAGTTGTCTCACTACTCTCTGATTGATGAACTTCAGCTGCATCATCAGCACCATCATCATCACTACTTGAACTGTCATCAGCTTCATCATCTTCATGTTCATCATCATCATCATTATCTTCACCATCATTAGAAATCATTGAGGAACTTCATCAATAAGATCAGTGGATCCACTTGTTCATCTTTAATTAAGTGGAAGTGATCTATATGTAGGATTCTATATGCCCAAGACACTTAGAATATTGATGTGGTTACTACGTTATGATCCAAGTCGGGTTATACCCAATAACAAGCTTAGCAAACACCAATTAATATTTAATTGATGATATGATCATGCAATAAAATATTAACACCAATTTAGAAAATGGGTTTTCTAAACAAGTTGCATATGACATGGAACAATTTATTAGGATATTTTGTTCAATGATATTATTTGTAATGTTATTTATTAGTTAGATGACATTACAAATTAATAATGGCTATATATGTTATACAATTAAATGGTTAGTTGTATACATTACTAAGAGACCAAATTATAAGACCATTGCAACATGTGCAATGTGTCTAATGAAAAAAAGGGGGGAAACCCTTTTTCAAATGAAGTTTCGGCCGCCCCCCCCTTAATTCTATTGGACCACATTCCTTGATTAGATGATACACAATTAAGGGGTCTAATAGTTTACTCTTGGACCAGCCATTTTATCACATCACATGCAACTAGAACTCTCTCTCTTTTCTCTCTAGTTTTGGAAACAAGGCAGAAAGTAAGGGGTTTTGCAGCTTGATCTTGGTGTTCTTCTACCTAACAGAGTAGTGCTTGCTATAAGGCTTGGGGTATAAGCACTTGAGGACTTCTTCCTTGAAGTCTGGCCGTTTAGCATCTCTAATCTCCTTTCTTTTGGACGTTTTCTTGCTGCTGGAAGGAGGTAGTTTGACAGCTCTTTGGGGTCATATTGTATGATTTTATGTAGTTTTACATATTGTTTATAGCTTGTTTCATTCACATATATGATCCTTTTGTTTGGGTTTGTTTTTCCATCTTAAATGAACCTAAAGAACATGAAATTTTCAGCTTTAAAATCGGTTTTAAAAGCTATATATCTGCTGCGTTTTCAGAATGTTTAAAAGGTTAACATGATTTCGTGTTCTAGCAAACCCGTCAATGGCATCAAGAGCCGGTTATGTGGATGACTTGCTTGTTTTGTCCTTTAAAATTGGTTTTAAAGGATGATAATAAACTAGTTAGAGGCTGATTTGGGCTGTTATAGTTTGTTTGAATGATTCCTCAAACTTTCAAGGTCATATCACACATGCTAGTGATTAGACCTTGAAAGAAACATATTATGAAATGTGATGTTTGGACAATATTTAAAACCAAAAATTTCAGTTTATGTTGGCTGAAATTTGGTGGTTTTAAGAGGGGTTTCATTATATGTTTTGATGATATGATCATTGGATGATTGTGTGCATAACCTAGCCATTGACCTTGTGATGTTTGGATGTTGTGTTGGTTGTATTCATTCATTCAATTGGGTTGTATTTTGTTGTTTGTGCTTTGTTTCAAATGTAATTTATTTATTATTGGGTTGTAATAAATAGATTAGGTGTATTTTCATTTTACTAGATATCTTGTATTAGGACTTTAAATCTTGTAATATGAAGACATACACATTGGAAGCACAAAGGAAGATCACAAGAGAAACATGGAGCATTTTGGATGCGGTTTCAAGTGGGAGGATTTTGGAAGCTTTCCATGTGATTGTTTGTGACCCTTAGAAAAGACCTATGGACCACACTTGTGATGGAAAACAAGTGTGGACCACTTTAGATGCTATGGTTATGCACATATGCTCATTGTGGTTGTTATATTATGCTTGATTGATTATGATTTCTGAATGTTTGTATGATATTTGGATATGATGAACAATCTAAATAAAAATGATCTTAACAAGCTAATATAAAATGGTTCTTAGTCATTAAGTGTTAATAAATGGTTATCAAAAGTATTAATGATTTTATAATAAAATGGGTTTTATTAAAAGAACCATAGGGTATCTTGTATTTGAAAGCATGCAAATACAAGTACATAGAGTTTTCTAAACTAGAATTATGAAATCTCTAAACATTTAACAAACAAGATCAACACCGTCCTTTTACACAACACTTAAGTCACTTGGGAACTCTTAGTGGGATAAAGGTCACCTAACACTTTGAGGGAACTTATGACTTAAGGTGAGAATGCAAAATTTGTGGGATAAAGGTCACCTAACCACTCATTTTAGCAAACTCACACGTGTGTGTAAGTAGGATGTCTTGATTTGCAAACCATGTTAAATGGATCACCTACAATATGGTTTCCAAATGGTGTTGATGGGATTAACATGCCGACTTTGCATATGATGTTTAAAGTCGATCCCATACCCTTAGAAGTTGCAAATGGTTGCAATCGTCAATCGTTGACCACCTTATTAATTTAAATCGTGGGATAAAGGTCACCTAACCACAATTTAAATATAATGTTGGGTTCTAGATTTTAATGTAAAATTGACCTTAAAGGCATTAATTATTAAAATTAGCAATATCGAAAATACTAAAATAGATCTTTGTTATATTTTGTAGATGGCCACCAATAATGAAAATCACGATAACTCATCCGCGTCAAACCAATCACTACGAGCGATCCTCCAAAAAGAACGTCTAAATCATAACAACTTTATTGATTGGTATCGAAACTTGAGAATTGTTCTCAAGCAAGAGAGAAGATCATATGTTTTAGACGACCCTATCCCGATCAACCTAGCGAGGATGATGAGGAGGCCTATAACGATTGGCTGAAATACACTGAGGACTCCGTCCAAGTGTTTGTCTCATGCTAGCGAGCATGACTCTGGATCTCCAAAAGGAGTATGAACATCACGGAGCTTACGACATGATAACCCAGCTGAAGGAAACGTTCCAACAGCAAGCAAGGGTTGAGCGCTTTGAAACGGCTCGAGCACTCCATGCATGTCGTATGGAGGACAACCAATCTAATTCATCTTATGTACTTAAGATGAAAAAGTCATATTGACCGCCTCGAGAGGCTAAATTATCCCGTCTCGAAGGAGTTGGCCACGGATTTGATCCTAAATGGCCTAACCAAGAAGTTCGAGACATTCGTGTTGAACTACAACATGAATGCATGGGACAAAAGCATTGGTGAGCTTCACTCAATGCTCAAAACGGCCGAGGCGGCCATGGGTAAAGGGTTTTACCCGTTCTCACCATCAATGAAGGTGGGAACAACAAAAGGCCTCATCTCGCACCCAAGGCAAAGGTTGCCAAGGGTAAGGGACCCATTGGGGAAAGGGGAAAGGGGTGGTAAGGGTACCACCCAAACCACAAGAGAAGAAGCAAAAGGTTGCTACTAATGACCCATGCTTCAAGTGTGGGGAGATAGGACATTGGGCAAGGAATTGTCCTATCCATCTCCAAGAGTTGAAAGCCAAGAGGGATGCCGGGCAGACCTCAGGTACAATATACATGATTCATATTGATCTAATGTTACATCTTCTAACACATGGGTATGGATACCGGATGTGGAACTCACATTTGCAATTTGTTACAGGGGTTCACAAGAAGTAGGGACTTCAAACAAGGGGATGTTAGCCTCTTCATGGGCAATGGAACTAAGGTCTTAGTTGAAGCTCGTGGGGACTACATCCTAAGACTTCCAAGTGGTTTGGAAGTTATTTTGAAGAATGTTTTGTATGCTCCTAGTTTGACTAGGAACATTATTTCTGTATCCCAATTAAGACATTATTAATTTTGTATTATCTTTTATTGAAAATGATATTCATGTTTCTTTAAATGGTATGTTATATTTTAAAGCTATTCCAATTAATGGTATTTATGAATTGGTTCATTAAAATACTTTAAATAGTTCATTGTACCAAACTAACACCAAGAAACTCAAGTTGGACCTGAGTAATACATATCTTGGCATTGTCGTCTTGGTCATATAAACAAGAAACGTTTACAAACACTTCAAAAGAATAGTCTTTTAAAAACAAATGAATATGATTCATTTGATGTTTGTGAATATTGTTTACAAGGTAAGATGACTAAGGCACCCTTTAGTGGAACTACCGAAAGGGCAAAAGATTTATTAGGAATCATACATTCGGATGTATGTGGTCCTTTTAAGCCAATGAATAGGAATGGTGAAAGATACTTCATTACCTTTACCGACGACTATAGTCGCTATGGGTATGTGTACTTATTAAGGCACAAAGATGAAGCTTTGAAATGTTCAAAATCTTCAAGAATGAAGTAGAAAATCAACTTAATAAGTCAATTAAAATTCTCCGTACCGATAGAGGAGGTGAATACCTAAGTGATGTTTTTCAAGATCATCTTAGGAGCTGTGGGATCGTCTCGCAACTCACTCCACCTTGAACACCATAACATAATGGTGTGTCTGAGAGGAGGAATCGAACCTTATTGGATATGGTCCGATCTATAATGGCTAGAAGCACATTACCTCTATCATTTTGGGGTTTCGCTTTGCTCTCCGCGGCCCGTATTCTAAATATGGCCCTAACCAAAAAGGTAGAAAGGACACCTTTTGAGATATGGCATGGAAGAGTTCCATCCCTATCATACTTAAGAGTTCGGGGATGTGAGGCTTATGTTAAGACTCCCACCCAAACAAATTGGAAGTCCGATCCACCAAGTGTATCTTTGTTGGATATCCTAGAGATTCTATGGGATATTATTCTATGATCCACTGGAACAAAAGGGTTTGTTGCCAGAAAGGGTGAGTTCTTAGAAGCAAAGTTCCTTATGGAAGGAGCTAGCAGTAGAACAGCGGATCTTGAGGAGGATCAAGAACCACAACCCGATGCACGTTTGGTTGAAACTAGCACTCAACATGAGGATGTTGAGGATGATCAAGGGGTTGATCAATACACACAAAACATTCGCAGAAGTGGTAGAACTAGTAATCCACCTTAAAGATATGGATTTTTCATGGATGGATGCTATGTGGTAGATTCAGATGAACCGACCACATACCATAATGCAATGTCCAATTCGGATTGTGACAAATGGCTAGAAGCCATGAACGTTGAGATGCAAGTCATGTATGACAATCAAGTTTGGGAACTTGTTGTACCACCTCTTAATTCCAAGATAGTTGGAAGTAAGTGGGTTTTCAAGAAGAAAACCGATATGCATGGAAACTTGGATACTTATAAAGCTAGACTTGTAGCAAAGGGTTTCACTCAAACTCAAGGGGTTGATTATGATGAAGCCTTCTCACCTTTTACGATGCTAACGTCTATAAGGATATTGTTTGCCATAGCTGCTTATTATGATTATGAGATTTGGCAAATGGATGTCAGAACCGCTTTCCTAAATGGATATCTTGAGGAAGATGTCTATATGGTTCAGCCTGAAGGTTTTGTCGATCCAAAACATCCTAATAAAGTGTGCAAGTTAAGAAATCAATCTATAGATTGAAACAAGCATCTAGAAGCTAGAATCACCGTTTTGATGAGGAAGTAAAGAAATTTGGCTTTATCAAAAACGCTGATAAGGCTTGCGTGTATAAGAAGGCTAGTGGGAGCATAATAACTTTCCTAGTATTGTATGTTGATAACATACTACTATTTGGAAATGACATTCCAACCTTGGAAGGTGTAAAAACCTGGCTTGGAAGTTGTTTTTCCATCAAGGATCTTGGTGAAGCCGCCTATATTCTGGGAATAAAGATCTATAGGGATAGATCAAGGAGGTTGATTGGTTTGAATCAAAGTGCATACATTGATAAGATCTTGAAAAGGTTCAAGATGGGAAACTCTAAGAAAGGTACCGTACCTATTCAAAGAGGAACGATGTTGAGTACGACTCAATGTCCAAGCTCAAAGGATGAGCAAGATAAAATGAAGGGAATCCCATACGCATCTGCTATTGGATCCATCGTGTATGCAATGATATGCACTCGACCGGACGTGTCATGCGCCTTAAGCATGACAAGCCATTACCAGCAAAATCCTGGAAACAGTCATTGGATGGATGTTAAGAACATACTTAAGTACCTATGGAGGACAAGAGATATGTTCCTAATCTATGGATCTGGTGACGAGGAACTCGTTGTAAAAGGTTACACGGATGCGAGTTTCCAAACCGATCGTGATGATTCTCGGTCACAATCAGGATACATCTTCATTCTGAATAGAGGAGCGGTCTCTTGGAAGAGCTCCAAGCAGGATGTGGTGGCTCTATCAACTATAAAATCAGAATACGTCGCCGCCTCATTGGCAGCTCAAGAAGCTGCATGGTTGAAGAAATTCATTGCCGATCTAGGGGTTGTCCCTTCCATTCAGGACCCCCTGGAGATCTTTTGTGATAACAAGGGTGCGATTGCTCAAATCAAGGAACCCCGTGCTCATCAGAAGACTAGGCACATTGAGCGGAGATTCAACTACATACGAGATGAAGTTGAAAAAGGAAAGATATGTATTCGCAAAGTTCACACGGATCAAAACATTGCGGATCCTCTCACGAAGCTCCTTGAAAAGGCAAAGCATGAAGGTCATACTTGTGCCATGGGACTTCGATATTCTAGTGATTGGATTTGATCTGTATATTTTGTATTTGGATATGTGGAACTCTTTATTATTTGAATAAAATTATTTGGTTATAATGTTTCAATTAATGTTCCAGTTTAGCATGTTTAATCCATGAGTAAATTGTTTACTCTAAATGTCCGTAGTCATTCAGACTTGTGGGTACAAGTGTGATGGTAAGACTATTATGAACTTGGATTGGTTGATATTCATAAGGATGAATATAGAGCAATGGGTTGCTACCAAGGTTCATAGATATTTGTGGGATACAAATATAGGACTAACCCGCATCTCAAATTTTACTACATAGAATCTTAATGATTGATCATAAGTAAAATTGAGTAAAGGCGAATATCATTTGGTATCCTCTGACCTGAGATACATATTGGGTTTTGATATTCACCAAGTGTCATACCTTGAGCTAATTCTTCACTGTCCTGAAATAGTGGACGGTACATAAGGGTATGTTCAGGTATAACACGAAGTGTTTGTGAGAAACGTATGTAGTCAAGATGGAATTTGTTCCTCTTATTCGTTGAGAGTTAGATGTCTAAGGCCTGATAAGTTAAATCAACAAGAAATGATCATTCTGTGTTCTTGGATTTAACATGACATCTATAACAAAAGGATAGATGATTAATTCACCTAAATCATTTCAAGTAGGGTAGTTGAAAGGGATGATGTTATTCAATGGCTATAAGTCATGCGTATTAAGGTAGTAAACCATTGTTAGGCGGTATTTACAGCTTGCATCAATCTTCTATGAATCTTGGGCAAGTGGGAGATTGTAGGATTCTATGTGCCCAAGACACTTAGAATATTGATGTGGTTAGTACGTTATGATCCAAGTCGGGTTATACCCAGTAACAAGCTTAGCAAACACCAGTTAATATTTAATTGATGATATGATCATGCAATAAAATATTAACACCAATTTAGAAAATGGGTTTTCTAAACAAGTTGCATATGACATGGAACAATTTATTAGGATATTTTGTTCAATGATATTATTTGTAATGTTATTTATATTAGTTAGATGACATTACAAATTAATAATGGCTATATATGTTATACAATTAAATGGTTAGTTGTATACATTTACTAAGAGACCAAATTATAAGACCATTTGCAACATGTGCAATGTGTCTAATGAAAAAAAGGGGGAACCCTTTTTCAAATGAAGTTTCGGCCGCCGCCCCCTTAATTCTATTGGACCCCATTCCTTGATTAGATGATACACAATTAAGGGGTCTAATAGTTTACTCTTGGACCAGCCATTTTATCACATCACATGCAACTAGAACTCTCTCTCTTTTCTCTCTAGTTTCGAAAACAATGTAGAAAGTAAGGGGTTTTGCAGCTTGATCTTGTTGTTCTTCTACCTAACAAGAGTAGTGCTTGCTACAAGGCTTGGGGTATAAGCACTTGAGGACTTCTTCCTTGAAGTCTTGGCCATTTTAGCATCTCCAATCTCCTTTCTTTTGGACGTTTTCTTGCTGCTGGAAGGAGGAAGTTTGACAGCTCTTTGTGGCTGTCATATTGTATGATTTTATGTAGTTTTACATATTGTTTATAGCTTGTTTAATTCACATATATGATCCTTTTGTTTGGGTTTGTTTTTCCATCTTAAATGAACCTAAAGAACAAGAAATTTCAGCTTTAAAATCGGTTTTTAAAAGCTATATATCCGCTGCGTTTTCAGAATGTTTAAAAGGTTAAACATGATTTCGTGTTCTAGCAAACCCGTCACTATATTGATTTCAACTTCATTATTTGCAATATTCCTCATGCACTCAAACATTGGTACATTCTGAGCACCGGTAATCATAGCCAATCTCTTGTATGATATGTCAAACATGTGCTCAAACTCTAGAATCTCTCCACCTACACCATAAACATAGAAGTCTGGATGTTCTTCATTGATAATCATATGTAAAAACCTTGGATATATTAGGTATTTGTTCCTAATGCCTTTTTCCAGTTGAAGATAAATCCAATCATGATCCACTTGGCCATGTTAAATCTTCTATTTGTAGCAAGTGCCAGTATTGGAGATGCAATGTCTATTAGAAAAGATTACATCAAGCACTTCGTTTAGACATGCAATGTTGGAAAATATAGCACAAGAGCTTCCAATGATTGAATACATTGGCTCTAAAGAATTGCTTCTTAGTAAAGTGATCAGGGTGACCCATTTCCATGAATGTCTCTCTGCATTCATTAAAGTCAGTTCAGATGGATCTTTTGGATCATTTTGACCCAATCTTAAAGAGGTTCTGATAGAATCTTCTGAGACTTCTATCATTCTATCGTTTGTTACAAACCCGCTCTAAACCTTCCTTCCTTTATCATCTTCTCAACTGATGTTGTGGTCCAGAACTTATTGATTAATCTTGCATAGACCACTGGATGATAACATATAGCATATACATATTTAGTCCTCAGAAGAAATCTTATCATCTCTTCATAACTAACTGCATCTTGTATATCTTCATTTAGTAATGCATCAACATTGTGCTTTGGCTCAAACTTTAATTCATTCATCTGCACAAGTGAAAACAAAAATTTTAATCAATTTTAGTTTAAACTTTTTGAATTTAATAGATGTTGATTGAATTTAAATGAATTACTATATTTTGAACAATTTTAATCTAACTTGTACTTAGAAAATTACTAAGTATTTATATATTATGCTCAAGAACATAACATACTCAAGTTAGGATCTAAATTGTTTTAAACATATCAATTCATTTAAATGTTATCAAGCACATATAAACAAATTGATTTTTTATGAATTTTTATTTTTAATTAGAAATTCAAAATTCATTGATTGTTCATCTTCATTACTTTGACTGATGAAGAATCATCATCGAACCAATGTTGATGAAATTCAATGTTTAATGTGTTAACGTGCTCGAAATCAATTCAATATCAACATTTTACACTCAATTTCAGTTCTTATTTGTCATTCACTTCGTAAAATTCAAATTTTAGTCGACTTAGGGTTTCTACGCCTGAACAGCTATGAACGTCCTAGTCAAATTCGAATGAGAATCTTTAAATTTTTGTTTATTCGATTATGAACTTACGTTTAGACTCTTATAAAGACACAATCAATCTTAGAAATTAAAGCACAACAATCAAACTTTGTGAAATAAGGGTAACCGAGAGTCGAGAGAACTTCAAGGGACTTTGGTGAATGAATGAATGAAAAAACACAAAGTGTTCTTTTTATACTAAGTGTAAACTTTTAGGCGCATGAGCACTCTATGTGCGCATGAGTCTGAAAATAACACAAAATTTTGGCGTATGAGCACTGTTTGTGCGTTTGAGGTTGAATTTTTCAGTAAGTATTTAGGCACATGAGCACTGTTTGTGCGCATGGGCTTAGGCCTATGAGTACTGTTCAGATGCATAAGAACTGTTTAGGCGCTTTTGCACTGTTCAGGCGCATGAGACTAGCTGAAACGCCCAACACTTTGAAATTTCACTTGAAACGCCCAAATCTTGAAAAGCCTGATACTGTTTAGGTGCATGAGAGTTATTGAAACACCCAACAATTAATGTAAGGCCCCGTTCCCAGGCACCTCATAGTTGGTCATTCACAGCAATAATTACATAAAACGTTACATAATACAAATTTAAGCAGCGGAATTAATTTAACAAAAGCCATTCATTTCATTATAAACACTGTCGTTAAGCAATACACCATGGTTTAATCATGTTATAAAATAATAGTTCAATTGCATTACAAAAGAATAGTATTATCATGTATGAATGGATGTCAGTCATGTCCCGCCAAGTAGCTTCACCCGCATGCCATCCTCAGCAACATTTTACCTGCCAACTGAAAAATGCATAAAAGTCAGTGTTACTGAGTGAGTCCTAGTTTTTATAATAAAACATACTTTACTTTTGTTTAAGAACTATTCGTTACTTTTGCATGTGAACACACATCATACGTACACTTAGTTAATATCATTATTATCTTCATCATTTGTTCATTTCGTACTTTTATCATTATCATTCCGAGTCTTTTGCAACAACAGGGTCGCTCACCTCATTAGCAATCTCAATGATTGCACTTTATACGAGTCTTTTGCGACAACAGGGTCGCTCACCTCATTAGCAATCTTGATGATTGCGCTTTATCCGAGTCTTTTGTGACAACTGGGTCACTCACCTCATTGTCAATCTCAATGATTGACCCTGTATGCATCCTTCGGGGTAGCTAACCTGCATCACAGTTGAGTTAACGACAAATAGGCTGTGCACCTCTATACATTTGCTTGCAAGACTTTCATTCATTCATTTACGTTCCACTTTTCTTCATCATTAATCTTTCACTTTATTAATGATAATAATTTTCGTTTCGATCATAAACATACCACATAGTGTCATACAATATTAAAGATATTATTAACAATAATAATAAAGATGACAGTAATGATAATAGCAAAATAAGAAATCATAGTGACCATCATAATTATGCATGGATTCGGTTATTTAATAACCCTAGTCAAACCCCGTCTAAACCCTAATTGCACAGACACCCATAAAATTTCTGAAAATAAATTCTAAGTGTTGGGCGCACGGGCCCTGTTCGGACGCATGGGCCCTGTTCAGACGTCTGGCCCTGCACTTAGTCATCCTGAGCAAACTTTCTAGACGGTTGGGCACTATTCAGACGCATGGGCCTGACTTAGACGCATGGGAACTTAGGCGGTTGGGCACTATTCAGGCGTTTGGGCTTACACTTAGCTATTTTTCCACTTAGACGCATGGGCCCTGTTCAGACGCATGGGCCCTGTTCAGGCGGTTGGGCATTTTGGGCGGTTGGGAGCACAGAGAAAATCAAACCGTTGGACGCATGGTCCACTGTTTAGACAGGTTAGGCAACATAATTCCACTTAAACAACGTAAAACAGTCCCAAATCCAAATCTAACATGTTCTAAGCTTAGTATTATCATCCTAAGCATCATAACACATTCATACATACATATATGCCCCAAATTTACATCCCCCCGTATACACATTCACACACACATACGGGTAAAAACCCATTTTTATAAAAAAAACATATACACATGCATTTCCAGCCCCAAAATTTGTTAAAAACATGTTGAAAAGGGCTTCTAGAACTCACCTTAGTAGCTTTCGAACTTAAACTCTTCTCTTGAACTTTCTTAGACGTTTTCAACACCTAAAACCCACCATAAACACACACACCCGAACCCACACAAACATATGAGCACATAACCGAGACTAGAACTATTTATAACATCACAATACTAAGAATTCTTACCAAAAACATTGAATTTCTTGTTTCTTCTAAAATTCCCGAGAGTTTTCTGCTCTCTCTCTCTAGAATCAAATGGAAATGGTGTGCAGGCAATAGTGGGCGGCCATGCCCACTTTTGTACCAAATTTTTGATATTTTTGCCTTTTTGCCACTTTTAGCCCCTCTACTTGGGTTAACTTACATTTTCTTTCTTTTCCTTTGCTTTTATTCTTTCTTTATACCTTTAAAAATGACCGGGTGTTACAAGTCCACCCCCCTTATATAGGTTTCGTCCCTGAAACCTGTTATTCCTCAAACAGATGTGGGTAATGCTGCCTCATCTCTCCTTTATCCTCCTATGTAGACTCGGATCCCTTCCTGTGCTTCCACTGTACTCGCACAAGAGGAACCACTTTATTCCTTAACCTCTTCTCCTTACTATCAATGATCGCCACTGGTTGCTCCACGTAATTGAGCCGTTCATCCACTTCGATGTCCCCCAGTGGTACAACCATATCCTTGTCTGCTAAACACTTCCGCAGATGAGATACATGAAATGTCGGGTGAATTTCAATTAGCTCATCTGGTAGTTCCAACCTATAGCCCACCTATCCTACTCGAGCAATGATTTGGAAAGGCCCTATATATCTTGGGCTCAACTTGCCCCGCTTTCTAAACCGAATGATACCTTTCCAAGGTGAAACTTTCAATATAACCCTATCACCCACCAGGAACTCAATCGGTCTACGCCTCTTATCGGCATACGACTTCTGTCTATCTTTAGCTGCCTTCATGAAGGCTTTGATCTTTTCGAGCTTCTCCGTCATAGCCTTAATCACTTCAATGCTCCCTAACTCCTTCTGACCAATATCACCCCAGCAAACGGGTGTCCTACATCTCCTACCATATAGTATCTCGTAGGGTGGCATGCCAATGCTGGCATGATAGCTGTTGTTATACGAGAATTCTGCTAACGGCAGATGGTCATCCCAACTTCCTCTGAAATCGATCACGCACGCTCGAAGCATGTCCTCGAGTGTCTGGATCGTCCTCTCAGACTGACCGTCAGTTTAAGGATGATAAGTCGTGCAGATATGTAGCCTCGTCCCCATCGCATCGTGGAATTTCTTCCAAAACTTGGATGTAAACCGAGTGTCACAATCTAACACAATAGACACCGGCACACCATGACGAGCTACAATCTCTTTGATGAATAGATCCGCGGGCCTCTCAGATGAATACATCTCTCGGATTGGTAGGAAGTGAGCACTCTTCGTCAAGCGATCAACTATCACCCATATAGCATCATACCCTTTGGGGGTACGTGGTAACTTCGTAATGAAGTCCATGGTGTTATGCTCCCACTTCCACTCGGGTATATCTGACGGTTGGATTTTCCCGTACGGCTTCTGACGCTCCGCCTTAACTTGTAAACAAGTAAGGCATTTACTCACATACTCTGCCACATCACGCTTCATACCCGACCACCAATAATCTTTTTTCATATCGTGGTACATCTTAGTAGCACCGTGATGAATGGAGTATCGAGTCTTATGAGCCTCGTCCATGATCCTTCCACGTAAGTCCCCATAACAAGGAATCCACATCCGCCCACATCGTGTCTTAACACTGAAAGTGTTTTCACCCAACTCTACGACTAGACCTCTCATTCTTTCAGAGTTAAGACGATCTTCTTTGAAAGCCTCGTCTTGGAACTCCTTGACCCGCGTCATCACGTAAGAGGTCATAATCAGCTAATAAGCCTTCACCCGAATCGGCTCAGGTCTCTCTTTTCGGCTAAGGGCATCTGCCACCACGTTGGCCTTGCCCGGATAGTAATGGATCTCGCAATCGTAATCCTTTATGAGCTCCAACCATCGTCTCTGCCTCATGTTCAAATGTTTCTACTCTAAGAAGTACTTCAAGCTTTTGTGGTCTGTGAAGATGGTGCACTTCGTCCCATATAAGTAGTGCCGCCAAATTTTCAACGCGAAAACCACCGCAGCTAATTCTTGATCATGCGGGAGATAGTTGACTTCGTAGGTTTTTAGCTGTCGGGATGCGTATGCTATCACCCTTCCACGTTGCATCAATACGTAACCTAGCCCAGAATAAGATGCATCCGAATACACCACTAAATCTTCACTCCCTTCGGGCAATGTCAAAACAGGAGCTTGTGTTTATCTCGCCTTTAACTGCTCGAAAGCACCCTCCTGCTCTCGACCCCACACGAACTTCACATCCTTACGAGTCAACTTTTTCAAAGGTGTAGCTATCTTGGAAAAGTCTTGAATAAACCTCCTGTAGTAGCCCGCCAATCCCAAGTTACGAATCTCGGATGGCGTCTTAGGAAACTTCCATTGTATCACGGCCTCAACCTTTGCCGGGTCCACCATGATTCCCTCATCATTTACAACGTGGCCCAGAAATTGCACCTCGCGTAACCAAAAAGCACAATTGGAGAACTTAGCATACAGTTTCTCCTTTCTCGATGTCTCCAACACATCCCGAATATGACCGGCATGCTCTTCATCGCTCCTTGAATAAATCAGGATATCGTCGATGAATACAATCACTGATTTGTCCAACATCGGCTGACACACTTGATTCATCAAGTCCATAAAAGCAGCTGGCGCGTTGGTTAGACCAAAGGACATAACGAGGAACTCGTAATGTCCATAACACATGCGAAAAGCTGTTTTAGAAATATCTTGCTCCTTCACCTTCAACTGATGGTAGCCAGATTGAAAATCTATCCTTGAGAACCAACTGCCACCTTGGAGCTGATCTAACAAGTCATCAATCCTCGGTAGTGGATACCGATTCTTCACCGTCAACTTATTCAACTCACGATAGTCAATACACATCCGCATGCTACCGTCCTTCTTCTTTACAAGCAAGACGGAGCACCCCAAGGAGAGATACTCGGCTTGATAAAACCCTTATCGAGCAACTCTTGCAGTTGCTCCATTAACTCCTACATTTCAGTCGGGGCCAACTGATACGGTGCCTTAGCAACAGGCTGAGCACCGGGTATCAAGTCAATTTGAAATTCGATTTCGCGATCCGGTGGCACACCTGATAAGTCCTCTGGAAATACATCGAGAAAGTCACACACCACCAGTACATCGGACAATTATGGTGTTGACGTGTCCACATCTTTCACGTAGGCCAAGTAAGCGCTACATCCATGCCTCATGCACTTTCCTGCCACTGCCATCGAAATCATTTTCGGAATCGTCCTAAGTCGATCACTGTATATCGTCACCGAACTTCCGTCAGGCACTATCAGTCTAATATTCTTCTTTCGACACACGATGTTTGCTTCGTAGGTCACTAACCAATCCATCCCTAGTATTACATCAAATCCACCTAGGGGCATCACATGTAACTTAGCAGCAAACCTACGACCCTCTAGTTCTATGGCGCAATCCTCTATCATATCAGTAACTCTAGTGCACTTACCAATAGCAGTTTCTACATCAAAGGGCTCATCGAAACGTCTACTACTAACAGGAAATTTAGCACAGAAAGTAGCAGAAATAAAACTCCAACTAGCACCAGAATCAAATAACACAGAAGCAAGAGTTTGATTTACTAGAAACGTACCTGACACAATATCGGGGTCCGTCCTAGCCTCCTCCCTGGTCATGGTAAAAGCTCTGGCGCTCGCCTTCTGCCCTTCAGTTCCGGCTGGCGTCTTTGCCCCGGAACTCTCCACCCTCGGCCTCCTGCAGTCCCTGCTCATGTTGCCCTCCTCGCCGCAGGTATAACACCTCAGCGCCTTACAATCTTTAGAGATGTGGCCCGACTTCCCACACTTGCAACACACGTTGAGCCCCAACCTGCACTCCCCCTTTTTCTCCTTCCCGCACTTGCCACACCTCTTAGGTCCTGAGCTTGATGACCCTACTCTACGGACGTCTATTCTCATCTTCTTCTTGTTCGAGACGAAACCACCACGCCCGAACCGCTTTCCATTCCAGTTCCGGTCACCCCCACCAGTCTTCTTCACCTCCACCACCGTCACCTCCCTCTCATCATAGAGCCTCCCGGACAGATCCACTGTCGACTTAAGGAGCTTGGTCAGGCAGCGATCAAGTGCCTACGAATGTCGGCTGGCAATCCCTAGATGTACCGATTGATCTTTCGGGACACTAGCGTCACCTGATCCGGTACCAGTCTTGCTATCTCGTTGAACTTGGTGGTGTACTATTGGTGGGTCATGGTTCCCGCCTCAACTTGTAGGAACTCCCTATCGATCTTATCGAGTTCCCTGTGAGGACAGAATTCCTCAATCACCAATTACTTCAGCTCCTTCCATCGCATCTTCCCGATGGCTCAGGCACCCTCAGCTTGGGCAATGTTGTCCCACCAACACAATGTTGAGTTGACAAAGGAGTGAGTCGCGAACTTCACCTTCTGGTCTTCATGACACTCACTGATTTCCAACACCTCCTCCATCTCCTTTACCCAGTGGTGAGTGGCTGCAGCATCGCCATTGCCATTCAGGTCGGGGGCTTGCACCTTTGGAATGCCCCATAACTGCACCCCTTGGTCGTCACCCCTACTACCTCATCTTCCTCTTCGTCAGTCAATATAGTCTCAGGCTCTGGTCATTCTTCCTCCCCTCTACTCCCCTTGCCCGTTGATCCCTTCCTATTCTCCTTCTCCTTTCTCTCCTCGCTTCTTACAACCCTGATGACTTCAGTCATTACAGACGGTAAAACTGTCTGCATGACCTAGTGCATATCATCAGTAATCGCCTCCCTAGCTGAGGCGTTCAGACTGTCATTCTCATTCTACTCACTTCAGCCATGAGCCTTAGGGTTCTCATGAGCCGTCTCAGGAGCATTAGCACTACTCCTAGACACACGTGGCCGACCTCTGCCTCTAGAAGCCTTGGAAGACTTCTGTCCAACCATTTCCTAGATGCTATAAGATTCAAACACTAACACAGTCATTCGAGGCAATAGCTCAGTTTATGTCAAGTAAGTAACTCCCTAATTACAGTGGCCAATTGTGATTAACCACTTACTTTACTCTTCACACCCCAAGCATTTCCTATCCTGACTATATTAGTATCTAAATCTACTAAGAACACATAAGTCAAATAGCACACGCACATAATACTGATTAGCTTTAAGAAAAGAAATACCTGATGGCACGTAGCTACTCCGGCTGACATCCCTCTTTCTGTCCCATTTTCAGTTTAAGTTTAGGTTTCTTTTGAAAGTATTTACCCATTTCACTTAAATTTTGGCTCTAATACCAACTTGTAAGGCCCCGTTCCCGAGAACCATGGTTTAATCATGTTATAAAATAACAGTTCAATTGTATTACAAAACAATAGTATTATCATGTATGAATGGATGTCAGTCATGACCCGCCGAGTAGCTTCACCCGCGTGCCATCCTCAGCAACATTTTACTTGCCAACCGAAAAATGCATAAAAGTCAGCGTTGCTGAGTGAGTCCTAGTTTTTATAATAAAACATACTTTACTTTCATTTAAGAACTATTCGTTACTTTTGCATGTGAACACTCATCATACGTACACTTAGGTAATATTATTATTATCTTCATCATTCGTTCATTTCGTACTTTTATCATTATCTATCCGAGTCTTTTGCAACAACAGGGTAACTCACCTCATTAGCAATCTCAATGATGGCATTTTATATAGTCTTTTTCAACAACAGGGTTGCTTACCTCATTAGCAATCTTGATGATTGCGCTTTATCCGAGTCTTTTACGAAAACTGGGTCGCTCACCTCATTGTCAATCTCAATGATTGACCCTATGTGCATCCTTTGGGGTAGCTAACTCGCATCACAGTTGAGCTAACGATAACAAGGCCGTGCACCTCTATACATTTGCTTGCAAGACTTTCGTTCATTCATTTACGTTCCACTTTTCTTCATCATTAATCTATCACTTTATTAATGATAATACTTTTCGTCTCGATCATAAACATACCACATAGTGTCATACAATATTAAAGATATTATTAACAATAATAATAAAGATGACAGTAATGATAATAGCAATAATAAGAAACCATAGTGACAATCATAATTATGCATGGATTCGAGCATTTAATAACCCTAATCAAACCCCGTCCAAACCCTAATTGCACAAACTCCCATAAAATTTCTGAAAATAAATTCTAAGTGTTGGGCGCACGGGCCATGTTCGGACGCATGGGCCCTGTTTAGACGTCTGGCCCTGCACTTAGTCATCCTGAGCAAAGTTTCTAGACGGTTGGGCACTATTCAGATGCATGGGCCTGACTTAGACACATGGGGAGTTAGGCGGTTGGGCACTATTCAGGCGTTTGGGCTTACACTTAGCCATTTTTCCACATAGACGCATGGGCCCTGTTCAGACGCATGGGCCCTGTTCAGGCGGCTGGGCATTTTGGGCGGTTGAGAACACAGAGAAAATCAAACCGTTGGACTCATGGTCCACTGTTTAGACGCTTTGGGCAACATAATTCCACTTAAACAACGTAAAACAGTCCCAAATCCAAATCTAACATGTTCTAAGCTTAGTATTATCATCCTAAGCATCATAACAATTTCATACATACATATATGCCCCAAATTTACATCCACCCGTATACACATTCACACACACATACGGGTAAAAACCCATTTTTATAAAAAAACATATACACATGCATTTTCTAGCCCCAAAATTTGTTTAAAAACATGTTAAAAAGGGGTTCTAGAACTCACCTTAGTAGCTTTCGAACTTAAACTCTTCTATTGAACTTTCTTAGACGTTTTCAACACCTAAAACCCACCATAAACACACACACCGGAACCCACACAAACATATGAGCACATAACCGAGACTAGAACTATTTATAACATCACAAGACCAAGAATTCTTACCAAAAACTTCAAATTTCTTGTTTCTTCTAAAATTCCCGAGAGTTTTCTGCTCTCTCTCTCTCTCTCTAGAATCGAAATGGAAATGGTGTGCAGGCAAGAGTGGGCGGCCATGCCCACTTTTGTACCAACTTTTTGATATTTTTGCCTTTTTGCCACTTTTAGCCCCTCTACTTGGGTTAAGTTACATTTTCTTTCTTTTCCTTTGCTTTTATTCTTTCTTTATACCTTTAAAAATTACCGGGAGTTATACATAACCAACTTTTCAGACTTATGAACATTGTTTAAACACATTTGTACTATTCACATACTAATATTTAAATAATTTGTCAAATTTTTTACTTTCACTCAAAATTTTGATAATTGACCCTCAATATTTTAACTTTTGACATTTCATTTTTTATTAAAATTTCCCCTCATGCTAGTCTCTGAAGTTAAACAAATAATCTCATTTAAAATGTTGCAAGAAGCTTTTTCACTTTAAAATTTTAGGTTTATTTTCACATTATCAAACATACACCTGGTTTGAACTTTTAGCTTCATCCTTTCCATTCAAACCATTTAATTTTGATTTTCATAGATACTCTTACTTTTAACTCCCCATAAACTTTTAAGTTTTATAAAACTTAGAAGTTTCTTAAGTTGTCACAAGAAGATCACACTGATCATTATTAATATGCCTGCATATATAAAACATGCATAAAATCAAAATTAAATCAGAATAAAAATGTAATATGTATACTAGAATCAATATCTGCAATGAGATTATATCAGTTAAGATCAGCACATTAAAAGAAAATAAATTATGAATAGGCAGAGACAGTGATTAAATACTAATCAAGTGTGTTCCAGGTCAGTGATTTCAAAGCAAAGGAGACACAAGATCCAAGGACAGACAATGAGTGTTTTTGACAAAAGAATCAGCTCACTTACTTTTTCGGTTCTTGGATTGATTAGGATTAAATTAGATATGACATGATGTGACTCACATATAGACTTAGAGAGATCAACTATCACCAAGATATGCAGGAAAGCACAGATTCTCAACTTATTACCTGACATATATTCATAACCAGAGTTCATGTTGATAATTTAGAAGAGAATTATCTTGGATAAACCATTTGATAAACTCTAACCATCCATTTGAATGGGTTGTGCACATTGGCATCTTTTTGTATCAAAGGAGAATATCGAGGTCTGTAATCACTTATAACAAAGGATATCTCATCACTTCAGGTCTATGATGACTCATAACAGAGAAGTGAGATGATGCTTGTAACATATCTCATAGTTAGTCATATCACCACCAGGTGTGAGTGTTGTAACTTTACAAGTAATCAATCCGATAAGCTAATACTACTCATTAGTACTAAGATGAACACACACTCATGCATAGACGATTTAGTTTAATCACAAGAATTTACTTTTTCAGTATAGTAGCATGAGTTTCTCTACACATCATATCTGATCATGTCAGACTTTATTGTCGAGTGAAATATGCAACTGATCTCACTAATGTACTATCATTTCTCACATATTGCAAAAACAGATTCATTCCTAAAACATGAATTTAACAAGAAAAACTCTATTTTTGTAGTTTTTGAATTTATATTTTTATCTTTGATTTTTTATTTTCTATTTTTATAATTGGTTTTTCTTTAATAAGAAAACATGCACACACAAATTACAAACGGCAATTAACTCTGACAGTTGCTCTTGCTATGACCTTGTTTGTTAAGGGAGGGTTCTGATCATGTTAAGACTCAATGAACTAAAATTCTCAAAAACCAGTTGTACACATGGTTAATAAGACTAATTGACTCTACCTAATACTCAAACTATCTTGGTAAGAAGGCTTTAGTAAATAGGTCTGCCAACTATTTTTCAGTTGCAATTTGAATCAGAAGGACTAAACCTTTTTCAGAGTTATCTCTGAGAAATTGATACCAAATTTTGATATATTTTGTTTTTTAATGTTGGACAGGATTAGCTGTAATGAACATAACAGCAGTGTTATCAATATGAATTGGAGTTTTAAGAAAATTGAACCCATAATCCAGCAATGTTGGTTTTGTAACCCAAAGGACTTGAGAACATCCTGTTGAAGCAGCTATGTACTCAGCTTATGTGGTTAAAACGGAGACATTTGTTTGTTTCTTACATGCCACGAGACTAATCTGGGTCCTAAAAACTGACATCCACCTATAGTAGATTTTCTATCTTGACAACATCCTCCATAATCACTATCAATATATCCATGTAACTCAAAATTTCCCTCAGAAGGATACCATAGCCCTAAAGCTGGTTTACCTTTAAGATACCTGAATATCCTTTTGATAGCAATTAAGTGGGATTCCTTCGGGTCTGATTGATACCTGGCACAGACACAAACAACAAACATTATGTCTGGTCTAGATGTAGTAAGATACATCAACGAACCAATCATATATCTGTATAAGGTTTGGACAACAGATTTTCCTTTCAGATCAGACTCAATCTTGGAGTTTACGTCAGCTGGAGTTCTAATGGACTGACAATCTTGCAGTTTATATTTCTTCAAGAGCTTATCAACAAACTTCTCTTGATTGATGAAAATACCATCTGTAGATTGCTGAACTTGAAGTACAAGAAAGAAATTGATTTCTCCCAGAGAACTCATTTGAAATCAAGACTTCGTGATTTCTTCGAATTCATTGCACAATTTTGGACAGGTAGAACCAAATATGATATCATCAACATACACTTGCATACATAAGAGATCATCAACATCCTTCTTTATGAATAAAGTTGGATCGATTTTCCATCACGTGTATCCATGTTTGATTAAGTGTCGTGACAATGCTTCATACCAGATTCTTGGAGCTTGATGAAGTCCATACAAAGCTTTGCTAAGCTTATACATACGATGTGGAAATTTTGAATCTTCAAAACCCGAAGGTTGCTTCACATACACATCATCGGTGATTAGGCCATCAAAAATGCACCTTTAACGTCCATTTGATACACTTTGAATTTCATGAATGACGCATAAGCCAGGAAGACACGAATTGATTCAAGTCTTACAACTAGAGCAAATACTTCATCATAATTAATACCTTCTTCTTGAGTGTATCCTTATGCAACAAGTCTTGCTTTATTTCGAATGATGATGCCTCGATCATCTGTTTTGTTTTTAAACAACCATTTTGTGCCTATGGCATTTTCTCCTTCACGGAAATCCATAAGATTCTACACTTCTTGTTTGTGGAATTGCAATAATTCTTCTTGCATAGCCTCAACCATTGTCCTTTAATGCTTAGGTAACATTTTTAGGAACAACTTGAGAAAGAAAACATGAGTAAAAGAAAAGATTTGCTTGTTTTGATTTGCTTCTTGTTGTTCTCTCATTCAAAGGACCAATAATCTGAGATGTTGGATGGTTCTTGCGAATACGAGATGTCAGAATCTCATTCCCTTGAACATGAACATCCAGATTTGTTTGATTCAAGTTGGATAGCTGATGCAATAGGCTTGAAGAATGTGGATTGAAATTTGGAACTTGAGTCGACGAGTTGATAAAGTAATCAAGATTATCAGGATCAACTGCATCACTAGAAATGGATGATGTTCCAGACTTAGGTTGTACAAATTTAGTATGATCATTAGAAATTGGTTGTGAAACATCATGATCTCCTAAAATTGAATGATCTGAATCTTGATAAGATTGTTCATTTTCATTAAATCGAATAGGTGAATCCTTGAGAAAAGAGAAGAATGGATAATCTGGGCTTGAATCATCGGGGTCATCAGAATCTGAATCATCACTGAAAGAAGCAAGATGTCCTTAAGATTTCTTCTTACCTGTAGAATCAAGCAAGTTAGATTGATCAAACAAGTTAGATTGAAAAGAGTTTGACAATGAATCTAAATCAAATAACCATGCTGGACCATTTGAAACGGATGGAAATGAATTTTCGAGGAGTTTAACGTTGAATGTTTCAATCATAACATTTCTCCTAGAGTTATAAACTCGATAGGCTTTTGAAACAGATGAATATCCAATGAAAAATCCATTATCAGATTTTGCTTCAAATTTTCCTAGATGATCACTTGAATTTAAAATCATAACTGGACAACCAAAAGATTTAAGAAAATCTATGCTTGGTTTCCTACCAAACATCAACTCATATGGAGTTTTCACTTTATCTTTCACAATTAATGTTCGATTCAGAACGAAACACGCAGTTGATGTAGCTTCATCCCAGAAAGTGATCGGAATTTTTGCATATGCTAACATAGATCATGCAGCCTCAATTAGTGTTCTGTTCTTTCTTTCAGCAACTTCATTTTGTTGAGGAGTTCTGGGAGCACTGAATTGATGAGTGATTCCTTTCTCTGCATAGGACATGTCAATATTAGCATTTTTGAATTCCGTACCATTATCACTTCTTATTATTTTCACTTTTTGATCTAATTGATTTTCAACTTTTATGATGAATTCTTTTAATAATTCAGCCGTTTTAGATTTAACAATCAAAAAGAAAACCAATGAAAATTTGTATAGTCATCAATGATAACTAAAGAATAAGATTTTCTTCCAATACTCTTGATGTTGGTTTGTCCAAAAACGTCCATATGTAACATCTAAAGTGGTTTGGAATTTGAGTTTATCGGCTTGGTCTTATAAGACGCTTTGTGTTGCTTCCCTTTTAAACATGCTGAGCAATGATTAGTAGTTGCAAACTTCTTGGATGGAAGTCCAATAACATGATTTCTGGCTATAAGCTGTTCATATTCTTGAAGTTGGAATGCCCAAGACGTCTATGCCAAAGCTGACTTTCATCGTTTGTTGCTTTAGCAATGAGGCAAGTTGTTTCTATGGATGGATCAACTTGAGACATATCCGGTTTTATACATCTCGATCCCTAACAGCTTTAACAATCACCCAATCCTTGCTAATCTGAAATCCTGGCTTCAAAACATAACAAAAAGAATCATCAAACAGAACAGAATATGATTTATCATAGATTTAGGATACGCTTAACAGATTAAAGTTCAACTGAGAACAGAATTGACTTTATCGAAGCTTATTATCCCATTGGATATTGTTCCTTCTCCAGTTATCTTTCCACCTGCATCACCACCAAAGGCGACATGTGTACCATCCTTTAACTTAAAGTCTTGCAATAAGGCATGATTGCCTGTCATGTGCCGGCTACACCCGCTATCCACATACTATGTTTTGAGTGCTCTTCTTGGGCATACCTGCATACAAAGAAATTAAGTTGAGGTATCTACCCAAGCCGAGATGGTCTTGGGTTTTCCAAATTTGTCAACAATGGTAAATTGCTTGACATGAAGTGTATTCACATCTGCCTTGTTTTTAATGAATTTACCAATTTTGTTATACACATATTGTTGATCATTTTTGTAAACATTCATGCCAGTTGACTGACCAACTTTTGAAAAATATTGATTACCAACATTTTTATAATTCATTCTTATAGATCTTGGTATGATTTGATCGTTCAGAACTTGTTTTGATCTCACATAATTGTTCTTTTGGAAAGACCTTAAACCTAATGAAGGTTGGTTAGTTAATCTTTGAAAGCCATCAGTTTGATTTCTATGATACTGAGGATTAACATAATCTTTGCTCAATTATGAATTGGCAAATCCTTTCCTAGGTGAACTCTTTCTAAAGTAACAATTTTTAGTGTTGTGATTTCTTTCATCACAGTAGGTACAATATTTGTTGAAACAACAATCTGCTGTGGAATGATTCCTCATATCACAAATATGACAACACTTAATGAAAAATCACTCAGTAGTATTGTTATTGTACATGTCACAAGTTTCACAGTACCTCTGTAGTGTTTTAAACAACTGCTTGTTAACTTTTAGCATTGACGCAACATTTGATTCTTGCTTATATTTTGTGTCAACAAGTTAACTTGTTGTTCTGTCAAAATTTTGCTTTTGGTTTGACATTTTGTTCTTTGACATATTACTTTTTAGCTTTTGCATATTAACTTCCTTCTTTGATTCCATAGGAATGAATTTTTAACAACAGCGCAAGACTTAGAATCTGAACCCGTTTTCAGATCAGAGTTTGATTTATTCTTAGGACTTAGCTTAACTTCTTGAAGAGAGTACATGTTTAACAAACCAGCAGCCACAATGTAAGGCCCCGTTTCCGGGCACCTCACAGTTGGTCATTCATCGCACATAAAACATACAATTATCTAAAACATCGCAACGGAAATTAATTAAAACCATTTCATATATTTTAATGACAAATTTTGCAAGGTAATACAATACAGTTAACTGTTACAAAATATTATAATTGCATTACATCACAAAAATGTCATTGTTATACTAATGGATGCCATCCGAAAAATGCCAAGTAGCTGCCCCGTGCCTTCCTCAGCAACTTTTACCTGCCAACTGGAAAATATATAAAAGTCAACGTTGCTGAGTGAGTTCTAGTTTTATAGATAAAATACTTTACATTCGATATAACTTTGTATACTTTCATACATGATCATGCATCATACGTACAGATAGAGAATATTACTATTAATTTTCATTAACATTCATTGTTCACCATCATATTCATAGCATGTTTTCATTTCATGCTTTTTGGTAACATTCTCTTACTTTCATTCTCATCCTTTCGTAACGTACTTATTATCATTCTTTTACTTTCGTACTTGTTTACTTTCTTTCTTTCTTTCGTACGTTACGTCATTCTTTTACATTTGTATGGATTGATGAACAATACCCCGAACATTGTACACGAAGCTGATGCTGGACCTGTGGTAATTAAACCACGAACATTGTGCACGAAACTGATCCAGTCACCTAGGGCAAGTCATCTCTCCCATTCATTTATCCAATTGGCATACCCCGAACATTGTGCAAGAAGCTGGTGCTGGACCTGTGGAAATTATACCACGAACATTGTGCACGAAGCTGATCCAGTCACCTAGGGCATACCAAAGGGCCTTGTCAATCTCAATGATTGACCCTGTGTGCATCCTTTGGGGTGGCTAACCCGCATCACAGTTGAGCTAACGACAACATGGTCGTGCACCTCCTTTCATTTGCTTGCAAGCCTTTCTTTCATTCATTACGTTTTACTTTTCATCATTGTTATCTTTCATTTTGTTACGTTATTCTACACGTTCTTTCATTCATTTGTCATACTACGTAAAGTAATAACATAATATTTAATGTATTTTATAATATAAAATAAATACGTATAAATACCATCGAAAGATAACACATTATACACACCATACATCATTCATACATTCCATAACCCTAAGACATCCCATAATCATGCTTAAAATGGGTAATCGTTACTCATAAGTCAAATTTGGTCAAACCCTAGACTTTCTGCTTTTTCATGAAATTTTAGAAAATATTCTAAGTGTCTAGGCGCATGGGCACTATTTGGGCGTTTCTGCCCTGTTCAGGTGTTTTGTTACTATGCAGACGTCTGGACTTATACTTAGTCATTTTTTAGTTAGACGCATGGGCCTATTTAAGCGCATGGGCACTATTCAGGCTTTTGGGCCTAACACTTTCATTCTGGGCAATATTCTAGACTCTTGAGCACTATTCAGGCATTTGAACCTGACTTAGACGCATGGACATCTAGGTGGTTGGGTACTGTTTAGACGTTTGGGATTTCTGGGCGGTTGGAAACGCTTAGTAAATTTAACCGTTGGACGCATGGGCCACTGTTTAGGCGGTTGGGCAACTAATTTTCACTTAAACAACATAAATCAGTCCCAATTCATCCTAAATCATGGTCTAAGCTTAGTACTAACATTCTTAGCATCATAACATGTACGTACACACATATGTATCCCAAATTTACACCCACCCACATACACATTCACGCACACACAAACATATGGGTGAAACCCCATTTTCATAAAAACATGTTCACATGCATTTTCCATCCCTAAAGTTTATTCAAAACATGTTAAAGAGGGTGTTCTATAGCTCACCTTAGCTGCTTTCGAGTTTGAACCCTTCTCTTGAACTTCTAAGATGTTTTTAACACCTAAAACACACTAAAACACACCACCCGAACATACAATATCACACATGTGCATATAACCGAGACTAAATCGACCAAAAACAACTTAAAACACATAATCTTACCTAAAACTTTGAATTCTTCTTCTTTCTCTCTCTAAAACTCGAATTCTCTATTGTTTCTCTCTCTAAAACCGAATGTCAAAGTGTAAGTAGGCAACATGGGCGACCATGTTGCTTTATTCACCAAGTTTTCATAGTATTGTCCTTTTGGACACTTTTAATCCCTTAATTTTGGGTTATATTATATTTCTCATCTTTATTCAAATTTATTCTTTCTATCTCGTCTATAAAAATATCCGGGTGTTACAAGTCCACCCCCCTTAATAGGTTTCATCCCCGAAACCTATTATTTCTCAAACAGATAAGGGTAATGTTGCCTCATCTCTCCTTCAGTCTCCCACGTAGACTCGGATCCCTTCCTGTGCTTCCACTGTACACGCACAAGAGGAACCACTTTAATCCTTAAGATTCTCTCTTTACGATCAATGATCGCCACTAGTTTCTCTACATAATTGAGTCGTTCATCTACTTTGATATCTTCCAGTGGTACAACCATATCCTCGTCTGCTAAACACTTCCGTAGATGAGATACGTGGAATGTCGGGTGGATTCCACTTAACTTCTCGGGCAGTTCCAACTTATAGGCCTCCTCTCCTACTCGAGCAATGGTTTAGAAAGGCCTTATGTATCTCGGGCTCAACTTGCCCCGCACCTGCATCACCACCGAAGGCGACATGTGTACCATCCTTTAACTTAAAGTCTTGCAATAAGGCATGATTGCCTGTCATGTGCCGGCTACACCCGCTATCCACATACCATGTTTTGAGTGCTCTTCTTGGGCGTACCTGCACAACAAAGAAATTAAGTTGAGGTATCTACCCAAGCCGAGATGGTCTTGGGTTTTCCAAATTTGTCAACAATGGTAAATTTCTTAACATGAAGTGTATTCACATCTACCTTGTTTTTAATGAATTTACCAATTTTGTTATGCACATATTGTTGATCCTTTTTGTAAACATTCATGCCAGTTGACTGACCAACTTTTGAAAAATATTGATTACCAACATTTTTATTATTCATTCTTATAGATCTTGGTATGATTTGATCGTTCAGAACTTGTTTTGATCTCACATAATTATTCCTTTGGAAAGACCTGAAACCTAATGAAGGTTGGTTAGTTAATCTTTGAAAGCCATCAGTTTGATTTCACTGATACTGAGGATTAACATAACCTTTGCTCAATTGTGAATTGGCAAATCCTTTCCTAGGTGAACTCTTTCTAAAGTAACAATTTTTAGTGTTGTGAGTTCTTTCATCACAGTAGGTACAATATTTGTTAAAATAACAATCTGCTGTGGAATGATTCCTCATATCACAAATATGACAACACATATTGAAAAAGCACTCAGTAGTATTGTTATTGTACATGTCACAAGTTTCACAGTACCTCTGTAGTGTTTTAAACAACTGCTTGTTAACTTTTAGCGTTGACGCAACATTTGATTCTTGCTTATATTTTGCGTCAAAAAGTTAACTTGTTGTTCTGTCAAAATTTTGCTTTTGGTTTGACATTTTGTTCTTTGACATATTACTTTTTAACTTTTGCATATGAACTTCATTCTTTCATTCCATAGGAATGAATTTTTAACAACATCGCAAGACTTAGAATCTGAACCCGTTTTCAGATCAGAGTTTGATTTATTCTTAGGACTTAGCTTAACTTCTTGAAGAGAGTACATGTTTAACAAACCAGCAGCCACAATGTAAGGCCCCGTTTTCGGGCACCTCACAGTTGGTCATTCATCACACATAAAACATACAATTATATAAAACATCGCAACGGAAATTAATTAAAACCATTTCATATATTTTAATGACAACTTTTGCAAGGTAATACAATACAGTTAACTGTTACAAAATATTATAATTGCATTACATCACAAAAATGTCATTGTTATACTAATGGATGCCATCCGAAAAATGCCAAGTAGCTGCCCCGTGCCATCTTCAGCAACTTTTACCTACCAACTGGAAAATACATAAAAGTCAGCGTTGCTGAGTGAGTTCTAGTTTTATAGATAAAATACTTTACATTCGATATAACTTTGTATACTTTCATACACGATCATGCATCATACGTACAGATAGAGAATATTACTATTAACTTTCATTAACATTCATTGTTCGCCATCATATTCATAGCATGTTTTCATTTCATGCTTTTTGGTAACATTCTCTTACTTTCATTCCCATCCTTTCGTAACGTACTTATTATCATTCTTTTACTTTCGTACTTGTTTACTTTCTTTCTTTCTTTCGTACGTTACGTCATTCGTTTACATTCGTATGGATTGATGAACAATACCCCGAACATTGTGCACGAAGCTGATGCTGGACCTGTGGTAATTAAACCACGAACATTGTGCACGAATCTGATCCAGTCACCTAGGGCAAGTCATCTCTCCCATTCATTTAACCAATTGGCATACCCCGAACATTGTGCAAGAAGCTGATACTAGACCTGTGGAAATTAACATAACCCTATCACCTACCTGGAATTCAATCGGTCTACGCCGTTTATCAGCATACGACTTTTGCCTATCTTTGGCAGCCTTCATAAAGGCTTTGATCTTTTCTAACTTCTCAGTTTTAGCTTCAATCACCTCAATACTTTGCAACTCTTTCTGACTAATGTTACCCCAACAAACGGGTGTCCTGCATCTCCTACCGTATAGCATCTCGTATGGTGGCATGCCAATGCTGGCATGATAACTGTTGTTGTACGAGAATTCTTCTAATGGCAAATGGTCGTCCTAACTCCCTCCAAAATCAATCACGCACACTCAAAGCATGTCCTTAAGTGTCTAGATCGTCCTCTCAGACTGACCGTCCATCTGATGATGATAAGCCGTGCTAATGTGTAGCCTCGTTCCATCGCATCGTAGAATTTCTTCCAAAACTTAGATGTAAATCGAGTGTCACGATCAGACACCATCGACAACCCGCACGCCATGACATGCTACAATCTCTTTAATAAATAGATCCGCGAGTCTCTCAGAAGAATACGTCTCTCAGATCGGTAGGAAGTAAGCACTCTTTGTCAAGCGATCAACTATCACCCATATAGCATCATACCCTTTCGGGGTATGCGGTAACTTCGTAATAAAGTCCATGGTGATATACTCCCACTTCCACTCGGGTATATCCAACGGTTGGATTTTCTCATACGGCTTCTGGTGTACCGCCTTCACTTACAAACAAGTAATGCATTTACTCACATACTCTGCCACGTCACGCTTCATAACCGGCCAACAATAATCTTTCTTCATGTCGTGGTAAAGGATGAATGGAGTACCGAGTTTTATGAGCCTCGTCCATGATCTTTCCACGTAAATCCCCGTAATGAGGAATCCACATTCATCCGAATCGTGTTCTAACACCAAAAGTGTTCTCACCCAATTCTGTGACTAGACCTCTCATCCTTTCAGAGTTAAGATGATCTTCTTTCAAAGCCTCATCTTGAAACTCCTTGACCTGTGTCATCACATCAGAGGTCATAATCAACTAATAAGCTTTCACCCGAATCGGCTCGGGCCTCCCCTTTTGGCTAAGGGCATCTGCCACCACATTGGCCTTGCGTGGATGGTAATGGATCTCGTAATCATAATCCTTTATGAGCTCCAACCATCGCCTCTGCCTCATATTCGAATCTTTCTACTCGAAGAAGTACTTCAAGCTCTTGTGGTCCGTGAAGATTATGCACTTTGTCCCGTATAAGTAGTACCGCCAAATCTTCAATACGAAAATCACAACAGCTAGTTTTAGATCATGCATGGGATAGTTGACTTCGTGGGTTTTCAGCTGTTAGGATGCGTAGGCTATCACCCTTCTACGTTGCATCAACACGCAACCTAGCCCAGAATAAGATGCATCCGAATATACCACTAAGTCTTCACTACCTTCGGGTAATGTCAAGACAGGACCTTGCGTTAATCTCGCCTTTAACTCCTTAAAAGCATTCTCCTGTTCTCGACCCCACACGAACTTTACATCCTTGTGAGTCAGTTTAGTCAAAGGTGAGGCTATCTTGGAAAAGTATTGAATAAACCTCCTGTAGTTTCCCGCCAACCCCAAGAAGCTACGAATCTCGGATGGCGTCTTTCGAGACTTCCATTGCATCACGACCTCAACCTTTGTTGGGTCCACCATGATCCTCTCAGCATTTACCACGTGACCCAGAAATTGCACCTCGCGCAACCAGAAAGCACACTTGGAGAACTTAGCATACAGCTTCTCATTTCTCAGTGTCTCCAACACTTCTTGAATGTGACCGGCATGCTCTTCTTCGCTCCTTGAATAAATCAGGATATCGTCGATAAATACAATCACTGATTTATCTAACATCGGCCGACACACTCGATTCATCAAGTCCATAAAAGCAGCTGGTGCGTTGGTTAAACCAAAAGACATAACGAGAAACTTGTAGTGTCCATAACGCGTGCGAAAAGCTGTTTTAGGAATATCTTGCTCCTTCACCTTCAACTGATGGTAGCCGGATCGAATGTCTATCCTCGAGAACCAACTGGCACCTTGGAGTTGATCAAACAAGTCATCAATCCTCGGTAATGAATATCGTTTCTTCACCGTCAACTTGTTCAATTCACGATAGTCAATACACATCCTCATACTACCGTCCTTCTTCTTCACAAATAAGACCGGAGCACCCTAAGGAGAGATACTCGGTCGAATAAAACCCTTATCAAGCAACTCTTGCAGTTGCTCCATCAATTCCTTCATCTCTATCGGAGCCAACCGATACGGTGCCTTAGCTGCGGGCTGAGCACCGGGTATCAAGTCAATTTGAAATTCGATTTCGCGATCCGGTGGCACACCTGATAAGTCCTCTGGAAACACATCGGGAAAGTCACACACCACCGGGACATCAGGAAATTATGGTGTTGACGTGTCCATATCCTTCACGTAGGCCAAATAAGCACTACATCCACGCCTCATGCACTTTCCCGCCACCGCCATCGAAATCACTTTCGGAATCATCATAACTCGATCACCGTATATCGTCATCGAACTCCCATCAGGCGCTGTCAGTCTAATCATCTTCTTACGAGACACGATGTTTGCTTCATAGGTTGTTAACCAATCCATCCCTAGTACTACGTCGAATCCGCCTAGGGGCATCACATGTAACTTAGCAGCAAACCTATGACCCTCTAATTCTATTGCATAGTCCTCTATTATATCAGTAACTCTAGTGGACTTACCAATAGCAGTTTCTAGATCGATGGGCTCATCAATACGTCTACTACTAACAGGCAATTTAGCACAGAAAGCAGCAAAATAAAACTCCTACTAGCACTAGAATCGAATAACACAGAAGCAAGAGTTTGGTTTACTAGAAACGTACATGACACAACATTGAGGTCCGTCCTAGCCTCCTCTATGGTCATCGTGAATGCCCTGGAGCTTGCCCTTTGCTCCTTAGTTCCGATCTTCTTCCCCTCTCTGAAACTCTCTCCCCTCGCCTTCTTACACTCCTGTTCATATGGCCTACTTCACCACAGTTGAAGCACCTCGCTGCTTTGCAATCTCTAGAGATGTGCCGGGCTTCCCGCACTTGAAACAAACATTAAGCCACAGCCTGCACTCACCAGCGTGCTCCTTCCCACACTTCCTGCATCTCTTCACTCCCGAGCCTGCGCAACCACCCGTCGATCATCCACCCTAGCTTCTTGTTGTTTGCCGGAGCACCACCCTGTCCAAACCACTTCCCGGTCCGGTTCCGGTCACCACTGTCTTTCTTACTCACCTCAGCCACCACTTCCTCCCTTTCATCATACAGCCTTCCAGCCAAATCAACAACCAACCTGAACGTGCTTGGTCGGGCAGCGATCATGTGCCTGCGTATGTCCGTCGGTAAGCCCTGAATGTATCTCTTGATTTTCCATGACAGGGGCGTCACCTGATCCAGCACCAGCCATGCCATCTCGTTGAACTTGGTGGTGTACTGTTGATGTGTCATGGTTCCCGCTTCCAGCTGCAGGAACTCCCTTTCCACCTAGTCCAACTCCCGATGAGGACAGAACTGCACGATCACCAACTTCTTCAGTTCACTCCACCTCATCCTTCCAATCGCCCTACTACCCTCGGCTTGGACAATATTGTCCTACCAGCATAACACCGAGTCCACAACCGAATGGTTGGCAAACTTTACCTTCTGGTCCTCCCGACAGTCGCTGATCTCCAGAACAACCCCCATCTCTCTTACCCACCAGTGAGCAGCAGCAGCAGTCCCATTACCATCGAAGGTACGGGGCTTGCATCTTTGAAATGACCTATAGTTACAGCCTCGTGCTGCCTTAGGCACAGGCTCTTCTTCCTCCTCTTCCTCATTAGTAGGAATAACTGTCTCGGTCTCGGGTTGCTCTCTCCCTCCTAAAGACCTGTTCCTATCCCTCCTCTCTCCTTCTCTAACAACCTTAATCACTTCGGTCACTATAGACGGCAGGATCGTCTGCATGACCTAATGAACCTCCTCCATCATGGCCTCCTTCACCGAGGCTCTCAAGTTAGCACTCTCATCACCACCGTCCGGATGAGGTGTCTCAGGCTCCTCATGAGTCACCTTCTCAACCCTGGGCCTTCCTCTTGTGGCCCGTGGTTAAGCATCACGTCCTCCACGTACTCTGCCTCGTGAAGCCTTAGAAGATCAACCTCCAGCCATCCTCTATCACACTATAAGATTTAAAGACTAACACGGTCATTAAAGGTAATAGCTCAGTTTACATCAAGTAAAGTAAGTCCCTAATTATAGTGGCCAGATGTGATTAGCCACTTACTTTACTCTTCATACCCCAAGCATTTCCTATGCTGACTAAATCAGTATCTAAATCTACTAAGGGCAAACAGATCAAATAACATGCGCACATAATATCGGTTAACATTAAAGAAAATACCTGATGGCACGTAGCTACTTGAACTAGCATCCCTTCCCTTTGTCCCACTCTTAGTTTATGTTTAGGTTTATTTGGAAAATATTTACCCATTTTGATTAAACTTTTGCTCTGATACCAACTTGTAAGGCCCCGTTCCCGGGCACCTCACAGTTGGTCATTCATTGCACATAAAACATACAATTATTTAAAACATCCCAGTGGAAATTAATTAAAACCATTTCATATATTTTAATGACAACTTTTGCAAAGTAATACAATATAGTTAACTGTTACAAAATATTATAATTGCATTACATCACAAAAATATCATTGTTATACTAATGGATGCCATCCCAAAAATGCCAAGTAGCTGCTCCGTGCCATCCTCAGCAACTTTTACCTGCCAACTGGAAAATACATAAAAGTCAGCATTGCTGAGTGAGTTCTAGTTTTATAGATAAAATACTTTACTTTTGATATAACTTTCTTTACTTTCATACGCGATCATGCATCATACGTACAGATAGAGAATATTACTATTAACTTTCATTAACATTCATTGTTCACCATCATATTCATAGCATGTATTCATTTCATGCTTTTTGTTAACATTCTCTTTCTTTCGTTCTTATTCTTTCGGAATGTACTTATTATCATTCTTTTACTTTCGTACTTGTTTACTTTCTTTCTTTCTTTCATACGTTACGTCATTCTTTTACATTCGTATGGATTAATAAACAATACCCCGAACATTGTGCACGAAGCTGATACTAGACCTGTGGTAATTAAACCACAAACATTGTGCACGAAGCTGATCCAGTCACGTAGGGCAAGTCATCTCTCCCATTTATTCAACCAATTGCCATACCCCGAACATTGTGCACGAAGCTGATGCTGGACCTGTGGTAATTATACCACGAACATTTTGCACGAAGCTGATCAATACACCTAGGGCATACCAAAGGGCCTTGTCAATCTCAATGATTGACCCTGTGTGCATCTTTTGGTGTAGCTAACCCACATCACAGTTGAGCTAACGACAACATGGTCGTGCACCTCCTTTCATTTGCTTGCAAGCCATTTTTTCGCTCATTACGTTTTACCTTTCATCATTGTTATCTTTCATTTCGTTAGGTTATTCTTTACGTTCTTTCATTCATTTGTCATACTACGTAAAGTAATAACATAATATTTAACGTATTTTACAATATAAAATAAATACATATAAATACCATCGAAAGATAACACATTATACATACCAACATCATTCATACATTCCATAACCCTAAAACATCCCATAATCATGCTTAAAATGGGTAATCATTACTCATAAGTCAAATTTGGTCAAACCCTAGACTTTCTGCTTTTTCTGAAATTTCAGAATATATTCTAAGTGTCTAGGCGTATGGGCACTATTTGAATGTTTCTGCCCTGTTTAGGCGCTTTGCTATTATGCAGACGTCTGGACTTATACTTAATCACTTTTTACTTAGACGCATGGGCCTATTTAGGCACATGGGCACTATTCAGGCGTTTGGGCCTAACACTTTCACTATGGGCAATATTCCAGACGTTTGGGCACTATTCAAGCGTTTGGACCCGACTTAGACACATGCACATCTAGGCGGTTGGGTACTGTTAAGACGATTGGGATTTCTGGGAGGTTGGGAACACTTAGTAAATTTAATCGTTGGACGCATGGGCCACTGTTTAGGCGGTTGGGCAACTAATTTTCACTTAAACAATATAAATCAGTCCTAGTTTGTCCTAAATTATGATCTAAGCATAGTACTAACATTCGAAGCATCATAACATGTACATACACACATATGTATCCTAAATTTACACCCACCCACATACACATTCACACACACACGCATACGAGTGAAAACCCATTTTTATAAAAACATGTTCACATACATTTTCCAGCCCTAAAGTTTGTTCAAAACATGTTAAAGAGGGGGTTCTAGAACTCACCTTAGCTACTTTCGAGTTTGAAGCCTTCTCTTGAACTTCTCAGACGTTTTTAATACCTAAAACACACTAAAACACACCACCCGAACATACAATAACACACATGAGCATATAACCGAGACTAAATCGAACAAAAAAAACTTAAAACACATAATCTTACCTTAAATTTCAAATTCTTCTTCTTTCTCTCTCTAAAACTCGAATTCTCTGATGTTTCTCTCTCTAAAACCAAATGTCAAAGTATAAGCAGGCAACATGGGCGGACATGTTGCTTTATTCACCAACTTTTAATAGTTTTGTCCTTTTGGACACTTTTAACCCCTAAACTTTGGGTTACATGATATTTCTCCTCTTCATTCGCGTTTATTCTTTCTATCTCGTCTATAAAAATATCCAGGTGTTACACACAAATTTTACTGGTTTAAGTTTAGTTGCTTGATTTGTTGTTTTTATCAGATTTTCTTGACTTTTAGTTTGATCATTTTTTGCTTTAGATGATTTTCTTCTTCTTCTTTGATTCCTTGACTTTAAGGAACTTGGTTTGATTTGAAATTGAACATCTTCAAGTGAAGATTCTTTTTCATTATTTTTCTCTTTCATATCAACAGAGTTTGAATCTTCTGATGTTCCTTCTTCTAATTTTGCTTTTTCTTTATTTTTTATTATTACTTCTTCCAACACTGATTTTGTTAGAACACAAGTTTTCTGACTTTTCTGTTTAGGTTCATATGATTTAACTTTTATGGGATGGCCATTTTTTATCTTTTCAGCATCTTTTTCTTCAAAGAATTTTATATTAGCTTTCTCTTCTTCATTGTCAGAAATCTTGTTCTTGTCTTAAAAAGATTTGAGTTTAGTTTTTTTTAGGAGAATGATCATGCGTGTTAAAATTTTCTGGTAGAGTGTTGGTTAGAGATTCAGGCATTGGTTCATGAGTGAAGTATAATCCTGCTTTTTGTTTATCTTTTCTTTCACCTACAGTTGTTCCATAATCATTTTAGAACTTTTAACCTTAGCAAGATCAACTTGAGTAGCAACATGTGCTATTTTCTCCTGTTCCTGATTTTTAGTCATTTCTTCAAGTTGTTTAGACACAATTTCCAATTCTTTTAAAGTTTTGCTCCATGACGTTTGAAGAAAAATGATCTTTTCATCTGCTATTTTATGGTCAGATTTTAGTTTATTGTGTAAAACCGTGGAATTCTCCCAGAAACAATCAAAACACGATCTCAATCATGTGAATGCGGAATGTAGACATGATTGGAATTAAAGAAGAATCGAATTGATATTGTATTGAACAAAAGCAACCTATTACAGGTCTTGTGCGAAATCACACAGTACAGGAGTGTAAATATGATCAAAAGCTTAATTACAAAACGAAAACTAAGCTATTTATACTAAATAAACAGTTCTCGCGCGACAGACTTGTCGCGCGGCTTATACTGTCGCGTGGAAGTTCTTCTCGCGTGAGAACTTCATTTCGTGTGACTTCATCTTTCGCATGAATCAGTCTTCTGAAGTAGTCTTTATTCAGTCTTTAAATGTTTTGCCGAGCCTTGATTAGTCCTCTACAATCTCCCCCTAGGCTCGGTGAAACATCATCAATCAAAATCAACATTTGCTCTCTTGTAAGTACCGGAATACGCGTACCATTTATTTTGAAGGATTCGGTCTGTCATCCAGACATATTGGCAAGATAAAAAGTAGTCCGACTCATTAGCTGAAATAGGACAGTGTAGTAGCTTAATTAAGTCGTCTTTGCCAAACTTCCTTAAGTCAGCTGGATCAATGATTATAAATGATTTGTCAGTGCATTTGATCACAGCATGACCTGAATCCTTCTCACATCTCCAAGAAAGTAATTGCTTTAAAGAATTTGGAGGAACAAGAACGTGCACTGGGATTTTTCGTATGAATTTTGGATGTTGATACTCTTATTTTCATCGGAGCTTTAGTCTTTTCATCAATTCTTGTAGAGTCATCAATCACCTTTGATTTGGCAGTTTTGAAGTCCTTGAAATTTGTTCTCATTTCCCTTCGTATCATTGATCTTATTAATTCAGCTTCGCTGTGGTTACTTTCATTAAAGAATGGAGCTTTTCCCATGGAATACAGATCAGCAGCACGTAGAGTATGGAAGTCTTGTGTGCTCTTCAGATAATCAATTTCTCTATTCTTTCTCTTAATGACATACAACCTTTTCTCTCCATCATAACCCCAGCTAATCACATGAGACATTTCACCATATTTCTGTTTTGGCTTTGATATAAATAGAAAATGAGCTTCAGTAGGTGGTGGTGGTGCTTTAAACTGTAAACCTCCTCTAGTGTATAATGCAATTTGACAAGTAGAATCTTTCTGGGTTGAAACAGTAGGAGTTGAACCACTCACAGTCTCAGTTGGGATTTCTCCTTCTTCAAGATTAATATCTTTGAATAAATCCTGTAGGTTGTTCCCAAATATATCCGTATACTTATTTTGATCATCCAAATCATCAAACAAATCAAATTCTTCTTCTATAACACCAGATGTAGATTGTTGAAATGAGTAAAGCTCCTTTTCATACAAACTTTCAGTAGCAGGGTCAAGTGGATCATATCCTTCTGGATCACTAACACTTGGTCGAGTGACATTATCAGTGTTAGTATCACCAGTTGGACTAGAAGATAATCCTTCAGCATCACCTCCATTATCATAATTATTATTATCATCATCATCTCCTCCATCATGTCCACCATCATCTCCACCATCATTATCATCATCATTGTCATCTTTATCCTAATCATCATCAACATCATCATCTCCTGAATCCTCATAATCAATCAAATCTTCATCATCTTCTTCAGTAATAACAGGTAGAGGCATCATATGTTCTAGCTCAACGAAAGCTGTAGAAGTGAAAGCTTCAGTGATAGGTACTTCAGATGAAATTGGTACATCTTCAGTAGTACTAACACTTGGCTGTTCATCAGTAGTTTGAGCTTCGTTGACCGTTTCTCTTTCTTGAACATATTTATCAGGGGATGGGCTTGGAGAACGCCTACTTGTCTCACCAACCACCGTAGTAGACCTGATAACTGGTGGTTGATGGAAATAAGTCTGAGACATAAACTCTCTAAGCTCATTCAGCTGTCTCTCCAATCCTGAAAGAATAATCAAACAAGCTTTTCATTTATTGTTCGAGAGAGACTATTCTTGTATCTTTTATTGTTGAGTCAAGATGAATCATGTTAATCATCTTTGTCTTTTCTTCATTGTCCTTTCTTAATTCAGCAATCAGTTTAACATTCTCAAAGCTTTCTTTTTCCAAATTTTTACTCTTTCTTCTAATGTTATCGAACGAGGAGTACTGGTTGATTCTTCTCTCCCTTGAAAATCTGGAGGAGTATTCAAAAACGTATTAACATCAAACTCCAGATTTTCTTGTCTAAGAGGTGTGGTGAAACCAGATTCAGCAATATTAGCTGATTCAGAAACATGAACTGTTTATGTCTCAGGAGCAGAAGTAGTCACATCAGCAGTCTGCTCTTGCTCAGTCTTAGAAATAACCACATGTGTTCGTGGTTTCCTGGGAATACCACCTCGTCCTCGTTTCCTTGCTGGAAAGTCTCTCCTCTTAGCCATACGTTTTTGCCTCATCGATGTACTGGGAGACTCCTCCGGGACATAATCCGTACCCCTATCTTTAACATTTTGTCTTGAGGAGGTTGGAGTGTTAGGTGTTTGATCAGTTTGAATCACATAGGGAACATTCCCTATCTGATCACTAGCGGTCTCTGAACTGGAAGCAGAATTAACAATTCCTTCCAGTCTTCCTTCATTCACAGGCTTATCCTCAAATAATTTTTCAATCTCTTCATCTAAGTCATCTCTAGCAACAGAGGCAGAAGTGCCAGTCTGTGCTTCATCATTTTGAGTATCTCCTTCTAACTCACCAACATCTTCCTCTATCTCAGAAAATTTTCCAATCTTAGCAAAACTTTCACCAGAGCATTTGTTACCTCTTGCTCCAGTGAGATGAGTAAAAATCTCCTTCTTGATAGTCTGTACAATGTATTTTGGAGATCTCTGAGTGGCAAGCTCATGATAAACGTCGTTGATCACCAGCTGGACAACCATGGGTACATAATGAACTTCCTTCCTGGATTGGCTGTGGCATTTTTCACCATCTCCTGGAAGATTACCCAGAGATACTGAATGGAAGATCATCCACCAGAGAGACTAATAATGAGCCAAAAACAGCACTCAAACTATCCATCCCAGCCTTAAGATTACTCAAACAGTGAATCACCACATGAAAAATATACTTCCAATACGGTGGTAGCCACTTCTTTTCCAGACTGGGATATCTGTACTCGTATCCCATTCGAGTTAGACAGTCAATCACTACATCATCATCCAATCGGGTTGGAGCACCCTCTTGGTCATCAAAAAGAAGAACTCTGTTCAGTATAGATTGGGAAACTGTCACTCTTTTATCCTTGACAGTAGCAGTGATGATTTGATTTCCAGCTTGGTCTTTTTCCAGAGCAGCAGTACTCTAGAAATAATCTATCAATTCAGAATATATGGCTGGATCAGCTGAAATGACATATACTATGCGAGAATTCTTTAGTCCTTCTATGATAGATGTAAACAGTTCCTTCCCTCAAGAACGTCATCTAAATAAGCTACACAGTTATGATTTTTATTAAAAATCATCTGTGCCATCTGCATTATCAAAAACAATCATAATTAGAACACTTTGAAATAACTTGATTATGTCAAAGAAAACATTTTTTACACTTAGTGAGTTTTTATCAACAAAAATCTCATTTGCGCGAATTGCTCTTGAAACTTAGAAATTTTTAGCAATTAAGTTTTTATTACGCAAAGATTAAGTGCATGAGATAAGTTCATTTGTGAGAAAATGATCATCAACACTTAGAAAAATTACAAATGAGTTTCTGTCATGCGAAATTACACTTCGTGCGAAAAGTCTTTTTGCGTGAAAATAATATTTCGTGCGACAGTCGCATTTCATGCGAATACAAATTTTCATGCGAAATATCATCTTTCAAGGGAAAATTAAAAACTCATGCGACAGTCAAACATCTTGCGAAAACTGATTTCACGCGAAAAACCATGTTTTATGAAATTCAAACATTACACGAAAACTAGATTCATGCGAGAACAGTTCTCATGCGAAATCACAATTTTGCGTCTGTTCATTTCCCTTGTGCGATTCGCACAACTCAACTTTCAAATTAACATTCCAAAATATGATTTTAATCCATGAAACTCATTCCCACACTATCGCCTAGTTCCAAAATTGTAGGATTCTCTGTGCCCAAGACACTTAGAATATTGATGTGGTTAGTACGTTATGATCCAAGTCGGGTTATACCCAATAACAAGCTATACAAACACCAACAAACACTTATTTGTTAATGAGATCATACAATGAATGTTTGACACCTATTTAGAAAATTGGTTTTCTAAATATTGCCTATGTGATGGAACTTCATTATATGGATAATATGTTTCATTTTAAATTGGTTAAGTAATGACATATAAAAGAGTGTTATGTTATAAAATTAAAACCTAGTTCTAATTTTATAAGCTAGTTGATTTAAGTGTGTTATAAAATTAAAAGACAAAAAAAAGGGTGGGAAACCCCTTTGGGTTTAAACCCATGGCCGCCCAAAGGGCTTTGGGGGTCTCAATTTGTCTTGGTTTTTTACAAGTTTTAATACACTTGAACACTCTTCAATCAATAGCTCTTACACTCCTTTCTCTCTCACATACATGCAAGAGTTCCTTCTCTCTTTTCTTCTCTCAAGAAATTCGAAATCCTTGCCTTCTATCCAAGTGATTTTTGGCAGAAATTGAAGCTAAGAGTTGGCTGAAGTTTCGGGTTCAAGAAGAGGGACAAGGGCTGGTGTATCACTACCTAGCAAGTAAGGTGTTTGAAGGCTTGTGGGTATAGAGATTTGAGGTCCTCCACTTGAAGGATTACTGCTCAAAACATCATCATATTCCTACTTTCTGTCAACTTTTGAAGGCTGCAGTAAGGTAGTTTTGCAGCCTATTGTGGCTGCAATATTATGTTGTTTGTTATGTTATATAGCTTGCTCATTCACATAAATGATCCCCTTTTGATTTGGGTTTGTTTTCATCTTAAAACATCACTAAGAACATGAAATTTTCAGCCTTTAAAATCGGTTTTAAAAGCTACATATCCACTGCGTTTTTCTAAAAGTTTAAATGGTTAAACATGGATTTTGTGTTCTAGTAAACCCACAATTTCACGTCTGTTCATTTCCCTTATGCGATTCGCACAACTCAACTTTCAAATTAACATTCCAAAACATGATTTTAATCCATGAAACTCATTCCCTCACTATCGCCTAGTTCCAAAATGTCGATTTCAACTGTCAATTTTATCAATGAAGTTTATTTAGTTGATTTTATTTTAAATTTGTTAAGTTTCCCTTTGTATTTCATAGCTATAGTAACCATAACAATCGTGTTATACCTTTAAATCACACAATGAATGTAATATGAACGATATGGGAATCAGAATAACAAGCAAGACCGAAATGATCTCTGTTTTGATGTAGGCGAAATGAGTTTTCGGATGTGAAACGAAAGTGTTTTTCGGATGGGGTTTGTGCGAAAAGTAATTTCGTCTAAGCTCCTGTGGTATTTAAACCCTAGGCAGTTCACGTGACAAATCCTTTCGCGAGATAAGATTTCGCGTGACAACCCCAATTCGCGCGAGATGAAATTTTAGAAATTTTTCAAATTTTTAACTTTTTAAAATTTTTCTTATTTTTCAAAACTTTCAAACCTTTTTATTCTCAATTATTTATGACAACATAATGTTTTATTTACCAAGTGACCAATTAATTTAATGAATCTTCAATTTTCAAAATTTATCTGTTATCTATTTTTCTTAAAAAGTGAAACAACACATAAGTAAAATGAAAAACACTACATACAAAATAACAAAATAATGAAAACAATTAAAGAATCAAGATCGGATTTGTTTGTTTAGTAAGAATTTTCATAATGAGATCATATAGTTCTTTGTCAAGTTAAGACTCTGTCCGGCTTTATTTAAAATAACTAGTTAAGTTGATTGTCAATATCTTTTGTCATTTTAAACTTATACTTCAGGTTTTACTCAGAAACATAATGAGTGATATATATCATGTTTTGTGTTGATTTAATATAAGTCAGTGGATCCCACAATCAGAACTTCTGGAAAATAATTATTATTCTTCAAGACACTGTCGAGATTTCAAGTCACCCCAATTTGACTTAAACCATGCATTGTTGATCAGTGATACCATTTATTTATTCCTAAAATATAACTATTTGAGCATAACTAGCCTGAGAAATATCTCTTAACCCGGAATATTAACAAGTTTAAGGATTTACTGACAGCCATCCGGACTTACGTTTGCCCTCTCAAGATGTTTAGGACTTACAAGTCATCCGGACTTACATGCCCCATCTTTTGATTTTGCCTTCCATGGTCAGAAAATATTCTCAAAATAGAAAATATATACCATATAGTATGTATGTCTTTTAGACATATCTTTTGATTTGTTGTGCTTCTTGACATCTTATATCCTATATGGCCCTTTTGACATCTTTTTGATCAATTATTTTCTTTTTGTGTTTTTATTTCTTTTTGTCTTTTTGTATTTTTATCTTTTATATATATATAGTTATGATAATCACTGAATCAAACAAATACAGGCTTGAGTATGACAAGATTATAACTCTCAGTCTGTGTTAGAACATTTTTGACATTGTCACAGAATCCTGATATGTTCCCTACTAAGTCATATCTCTTTAATTCAAGTGTAATCACTCAATTATGATCTTTTCATTTCTAAAAGCAAAGCCTATCGACATATCAATCATAATCCAAGTCTATTCGTATTTAAGCCTTTAAAAGTACTTAGACTCTTTTAGAACTTTGTAATATCATTTCTCATTTCAGTATGAAAATTTCTTCTTTTTATTTTTCAATCCTCTGATCTTAACTCCCCCTAAAACCAAAAATATTTTTTACAACGTGTTTCTAATTTTCTCCCCCTAAAATTGTGATTGTTCTTTTAAACAAAAAGAAACAATTGCAATTTTATTTGTGATTAACAAAAGTGAAAAATCTTTTTGTGAAGATTAATTAAACCAATCTATCCAAAATTAATCATTCCCAATGATTGCACAAGGAAATCAAATAGAGAATGATCAAATTCCTTGGTAAATAAATCAGCAATATTTTCGGCTGACGACACTTGTTTTAAATGAATAAGTTTTCGATCAAAACAGTCACGGATAAAATGGATGCGGATGTCAATGTGTTTAGTTTTGGAGTGTTGAATGGGATTTTTAACGATGTTCAGAACTACCGTATTGTCACACCAAATGGGTGTGTCATAGATGTTGACACCATAATCGAGAAGTTGTTATTGAATCCAGACAAGCTGGGAACAACAGCTCGATGCAGCCACATATTCAGCTTCGGAAGTGGATGTGGATACAGTGTTCTACTTTTTACACTGCCAAGAAATGAGTCGGTTGCCCAGGAATTGACATCCTCCTGAGGTCGATTTCCTGTCTAAATTACAACCACCATAATCACTGTCAGTATAAGAAAATAAATTGAAATCGGAATTTTGAGGATACCAAAGACCAAGTTTGGGTTGACCCTTGAGATAATTGAAAATCCGCTTGACAGCTTTCATGTGTGATTCCTTTGGATCACTTTGATAGCGGGCACACTAACAAACAGGGAACATGATATCCGGCCTGCTTGCAGTGAGATACATGAGGGAACCAATCATTGATCGGTACAGATGTTGATCAACTGATTCTCCTAATGGATCTGGAGTAAGAGTAGGACGAGAAGCCATTGGAGTTGGAGCTACTTTGGAATCTTGAAACTTGTATTTCTCAAGAATAGTCTGAACATACTTTTCTTGATGGATGAGAATACCAGTCTCAGATTGAGTAACTTGAATACCCAAGAAAAAGAAAATTTCTCCAAGGGAACTCATCTCAAATTTCTTCTTCATCACTTCTTCAAACTCCATGCACATACTATCATTGGTAGATCCAAAAATGATATCATCGACATAGATTTGAACCAGAATGATGTCATCGCCTGATTTACGAATGAATAAGGTTTGATCAATTGTGCCTCGTGAATAACCATTTGCAAGCAAATGTTCAGTCAGAGTTGCATACCAAGCACGAGGTGCTTGATGTAAACCATATAATGCCTTATCCAACTTGTAAACATAATCAGGATGATCTGGGTCTTCAAATCCTGGAGGCTGACAAACATAGGTTTCTTCCTTCATTTCCCCGTATAAAAAGACAGTTTTAACATCCATCTGATACACCTTGATGTTCATGTAAGAAGCAAAGGCTAAGAATATGCGTATTGCTTCTAGTCTTGCAACTGGAGCATACACTTCTTCATAATCTAATCCTTCAACTTGATAGAATCCCTGCACCACAAGACGTGCTTTGTTCCAAACTATAACACCTTTTTCATCTGTCTTGTTTCTGAATATCCACTTTGTTCCAATCGGAAGCTTATCCTTTGGAAGTTCAACAAGATGTCAAACATTCAGCTTCTTAAATTGCATCAACTCATCTTGCATTGCTTCTATCCAGCTGTTTTCCTTGAGTGCCATTTCCACATTCTTGGGCACTATTTGTGATAAAAAGCAAGCATAAAGGCATGTGTTGATTGCTCCTGATCGACTTCTAGTAATTACACCTTCATGCAATGGACCAATGATTGCTTCAGTTGGATGAGTTTTATGTATTCTTAATTGAGGAATATCATCTGCAACCATCCCATCTTCTAAATTAGTAATGTGTTCAACATTGTCAAGAACTTCTTCAGAATGTCTAGATTGATACACAATATTCTCTTCGAGTGTGTCATCTAAAATAGGAGTTTCAGAAGCAGTAGACACATTTGGAGATTCTTTAAAGGGAACTTGAATGACTTCTATTGGTGTATCCATAGTTTCTGAAGAAGATGAGGATAATGGTGAACTCAATGATTCTTCCAGCTCCTGATTGAGAATTTGTTCTGAAGGAATATCTGATAACTTAGAACATTCAGATACTTTCACAGAAGTTGTAGGAATATCCTTGGATGATGAAGCAATAGCAGAATCATCAGATATCAAAGATGGAAGTTCCTCAATGATTTTGTTCTCCAAAGATATTGCTTGAGAATTAGAATCTGCAGATGAAGATTTAGAAATTTTAAAATTTATGAACAAAGATTCATAATCATAAACCCATGAAGGAGCTGAACCTGCATCAGTTATGTTAAGTTCGTGCCAATCAATGTTAAATGACTTAATTATTTGTCTAGTTCTTTTATTATAAACTCGATATGCAACCTTATTGGCAGCATATACCACAAAGTAACATTCATCAGCCTTTTCAAAAAATTTTGAAGTTGATTCAGTTGTATGCAACAAAGTGCAACAATAACCAAAGGCTTTAAAATATTTAACTTTGGGTTTGTGTTTATAAAATATTTCATATGGAGTCATATTTAATGTTTTATTTATTAAAACACGATTCTGAACATAACATGCAGTATTTACTGCTTCAGCCCAAAAGAACAAAGGTAATTTGGCAGCAGAGATCATTGTTCTAGCAGCTTCAATCAATGTTCTATTCCTTCTTTCTGCAACCCCATTCTGTTGTGGAGTGCCTGCAGCACTGAATTGTCTAGCAATGCCCTTGGATTCACAAAACTCATTCAACATTTGATTGCAAAACTCTGTCCCATTGTCACTTCGGATGCATTTTACCTTTTTATCTGTCTGATTCTCCACCAAATTAATGAATTTGATCAAAAGGTGTGGAGTCTCAGCCTTATTTGCTAAGAAAAACACCCAAGTAAATCTAGAAAAGTCATCAGTAGCAACCAAACAGTAAGATCTTCGACCCAAACTTAAAACACTCACTGGACCGAAAAGATCCATGTGTAAGAGTTGTAAGATTGATTCGACTGAGTTGTGTGCAATTGATTTGTGAGGAAGTTTATGTTGTTTACCCTTTGAACATGACAAACAATGTTCATTTAATTGAAATTCTTTTTCAGGTAAACCAATGACATGATTACCACGTACCAGTTTGTTCATATCTTTAAGATTGACATGTCCTAACCGACGATGCCATAACATGGAATCATTCTCCGAGGCTTTGGATAACAAGCAAGAAGCGGTTACCAAAGAAGTAGAACAATGCATATCAAGAAGATATGTGTCATTGTCTCTCGGAGTCCTCATCAAAATCCATTTATCTGGAACAACAAAACCCGGTTTTATGATTAAACATTCTTTGTTAGTAAAGTGTGTAGAATATTGTTTGTCACAGATTTGAGACACACTTAACAGGTTATGTTTTAATTCCTCAACAAAGTTCACATTTTCAAAGCTAAGGACACCGTTTGTAACTGTACCACGCTTAGTTATACGTCCTCCTTTGTCTCCTGTGAAAATCACTCTTCCACCATTATATGACTGAACATCTTGTAGTAATGATAAATTTCCAGTCATGTGTCTTGAACAACCGTTGTCTACATGCCATAGACTTTCAATAATCTTTTGCGGTTGTCCCTGCATAAGTAACAAAATTACTTAGCTTTTGGTACCCAAGTAAAACATGACTTGAGCACATTATGTGTTGCAGCAAGACAAAATGATTTGAGATTATTATATTTATTTAGCACATCAGTCTTTTCATTTACACTTTTCACCTTGATGTTTTCTTTTAAATCATTATTCAAACTCTTATTCTTTTTGACATTAAAATCATTAGCAACTTTTGATTTCATTTGTTTTGCAAATTTTCCACGAGTGAAACAATTTTCTATTATGAGCAATAGAATTATGAAATCGTTGTTTGCTTAGTGATTTTTGTCAAAAAGGACAATTGTTTGCCAAATGATTTATGTTTCCACACTGATAACATTTCCTTTGTTGTGTGTGAAAAACAAACTGTGGATGACAATTATGAAAATTGTCATAAAAACCAAAGTCAGATTGACTTTTTGGTTTAACATTCTGCACAGTCTCTCGAATCTTTGCTTCATTTGATAATTGCTTGTTCATCTTTTGCAGATTCGAGGAAATTGTTGAATTATGACCACTTTTGATTTGAGATTTAGCATTTGTGACTTTTGGAATTGATGATGCTGGAACAGGACCAGTCTTAGAATTTGCTGGAGTAGGAGCAGGCTTTGATATACGAATTGGTGCTGGAGAAGGACCAGGCTTTGATATGCAAATGGATGCTGGAGAAGGACCAGGCTTTTGAATTTTCAGATTGAATGCAGAAAGATCATTCACTTGCAAATCTGGGCTACAAATATCTTGGTTCACAAGGTTAGCATTATGATAAAGTTTATTTTTAAAGAATCGAAAATTCGTTTCTTTAAAACTATGTTCTTCATTTTCAATTAAACCTTTATAAACAAATCTACTTTTAAAGTCCTTTTCAAGTTTTTCTTTCTGATGTACCCTCTGATTTGCATTCAAATTACATTTATTATTTGATTTAATCTCATTCAAATCAACAATCTTTTCATTTCTTGACAAAGTTTGATTACAACCAGATCGTAAAACATTTACATTCTTATTTTTCAAACTTTCACTCTCATTTTCTCTCTCACTGTCACTCTCCCATTCTTCAACCAACCCATCCACCTTCACATTATCTGCACAAAAATTTTCAGTTGATTGTTTAGGTTTAGTTATTATGATAGGATCAACAGACAGATTTACTTTGACTGAAGGTTTTAAGTCTAAGGATGGTGTAAAACCTATCCCATAGCTCATATCAGAATCAGAAATGACATCAGATGAAGGTAAACATGAATAATCATGATTAATTGGAGGAGCAATGTTTGAAAATCCAACACCGCATTTTCCTCCTTTTATCTTCTGTGTCATTTGTGACTTGATAATCCCTTCAACCATAGTTGATGAAAGTTCAAATTTTTCAACAGTCAATTTAGCCGAGGCTAGTTCACTGTTGAGTCTATTAATTTCTAAGGCAAGTTCATTATTTCTATTTGTCAAATCATTATTTGTACATTCTTTATCATGAAGATTTAATTGTAAATTATATACTGTATTATTTAAACCTTCAAGTTTTTCTTTAAAAATCTTTTCATTTGATTTGTGTTTTCGAGCTTGATATTGAAGTTTTTCAACTTCCATTATCAAGTTTTCGTTATGAACTCTATATCTTTGAACTTTCTCAACACATGAATTTGTGCATAAATCATCATATACCTTTGGTTCAGAACATTCTCCTTCAGCCTCTTCAACCTTCTTAACCATAAAAGCCTTCATAACAGCAGCTTGTTCTTCCACTGGAGCAACGTCAACAGTCTTTAGATCATTACATTGGTATTTGACTGGAGGCTCAACAGTGTACTCTTCAATAGCTATCCTTTTCTCAACAACCTTCTCATCCTGTTCTTTCTTCATAACTTTCTCTTCATAGTTATCTTCTTCTTTCTCTTCTTCAACTTTCTCCTTCTCTTCTTCAACTGTCTCCTTCTCTTCTTCTTTCTCAGCATACAAACCCTCCATTAGATCATCAGAAACAAACTCAGCAAATAGGTTCTCTTCTTCTTCAGGTTCAGTAACAATCTTGGCAATGAAAGCTGTAGACAATGTTAGATCAAGAGCTTCCATTTGGTCTGACCAGTCATATTCAGCATTAGTTTGTGAAACCAATGCTTTGTTACCACCAAAAGTACTAGCTTTGTCTTTCTTTGACTCAATCTCCACAGTCACCATCTTTTTAGGGCCTTCAGTTTGACCAGTCTTGGGTTCTGTACATTCTCTAGCAAAATGACCTGGTTTGTCACAATTGTAACATCTCAGGTTAGACTTGTCAAATCCGATTTTGCTAGAATTCTTTACACCAAACATCTTTCTCCCAGTACGTCTAGTAAAGTTCTTTGCCTGTATACCACCATGGCCATTTGGTACTTGATGTCATTTTCCTTAACATCATCAGGATTGACTTGTTGAAGATCATCAACCAAGACATTAGGAGCAGTGAGTCTACCAGCCATGAAAGCTTCATAACTTGACATGAATGTTGTGAAGAGGGCAAGATGTTCCTCAGCAATCTGAACTGTCTGCTTTGAAGGATTAGTGGTAGCAACATAAGCATGTTGACCACTTTGAGAATCTTGAATTTGAGGGATTTGATGATGGATGATGGGGGAATAGTGTTGAGCAGCTGGAACTTGAATTTGAGGGTTCAACACTGGTTGCATATAAGAAGATGCTGAACTTCCAGTTTGTTGTTGCTGACACATTTGGGTATAACTGACATAGTAATTAGGATGACTAGCCATTTTAGCATAAAGAGCAGTTCCTTCAGCACCTAGAGAACTTAGATGATTAGCAGCTCGCTGCTTATCGTCCATATCATACGACTTGATAGTTGAAATGAGATCAGTCAACGGAAGAGTATACAAGTCTTTAGTTCTCTTGATCAGTGTACAGTTGTTATTCCAACTGTATGGAAGTGAATTTAGCAGCTTCTTGTTTACCATGATAGGTTCCAGAGTAATCCCAGCACTCTTCATTTTAGTTACCAGTTTAACAAACCTGGCAATCTGAACTTCCAACTCTTCACCCAAAATATGATTAAACATGTTGAATTCTTGATTCAACATATCCTTTTTGCTTTCCCTCATATCTTTATTGCCCATGATCTGAGTTTCAAGTGCATCCCATAACACCTTTGCACCTCTGAACTCTTTGAACTTATGAGAAATTTCAGTAGTCAAAGCCATAGTAATGGCAGCATAAGCTCTGTCATCTAGCTCTAACCTCTTCATGTCATCTTCGTCCCATAAGTGTTTTGGTTTCTTGACTAACTCCCCTTTATCATTCGTGTACATGGGAATATACGGACCATACTGAATCGACCTCCACATCTTAGGTTCCGTGTAAATAACATGATTTTCAAAACGGTAAGCCCAATCTGCATAATCGTCTTCGCTGAGAAGTCTAGGTGGCTTGTTACCAGTACCAATTTCAGTGTCAAGATGAAGAGAAGCAGTAAGATGCTTTAGATTAGGTGTTGTTGAAGACATGTTGATCAGAAATTCAGAAATCAGACTTTTCGTGCGAGAGAATCTTTCGTGCGAAAACCGTTTTCGCGCGACACAACTTTTTCGTGTGAGATTTTAATTCGTGCGAAGTTACACTTTACCCTTCAAGCGAAATCACGTGTAAAGTGATATAATTGCCTGTACGAAAACTGATAATTTCGCACGCGAAAACTCCAATTTCGTGCGCAGTCAATTCTCCAAGTGCTTTCAAGCGAAAATTATCTCCAATTCACTGAATAGATTTGATTATACTCATTTTAGTCTGATTTTAATGAATTTAGTTCCATTTTAAGCTTAATTATGATTAAAATTCAACTAAAGTCCACTAAATCAGTCCAAATCAATCCAAATTCTTAAAATTTGAGCAGCATAACATCACCATAGCTGAATCTCACGTAACCAATGATGAATATCACCAAAATGAGTAGAAATCAATCCAAAACTTCTTCAAATCGTGGTTCTAGAGCCTATTGCTCTGATGCCAATTGTAAAACCGTAGACATGATTGGAATTAAAGAAGAATCGAATTGATATTGTATTGAACAAAAGCAACCTATTACAGGTCTTGTGCGAAATCACACAGTACAGGAGTGTAAATATGATCAAAAGCTTAATTACAAAATGAAAACTAAGCTATTTATACTAAACAAACAGTTCTCGCGCGATAGACTTGTCGCGCGGCTCATACTGTCGCGTGGAAGTTCTTCTCGTGTGAGAACTTCATTTCGCGTGACTTCATCTTTCGCATGAATCAGTCTTCTGAAGTAGTCTTTATTCAGCCTTTAAATGTTTTGCCGAGCCTTGATTAGTCCTCTACATATTGTGCATTAATTCCTCTTGCTTAAGTTTTTCACAGATTTTATATGAATAACTTTGATAGTATTCGACATGTTCAAAGCAAGATTTGGTGCATAGTTTTTCTCTTACTTCAGATGGTGTTTCAGGATATTTTGGTGAAGAAGTTTCAGAGTTAGAGGATAAAGTTTCAACCTTAGGTTGATCAGACTGTGCCATCAAAGCAATTTCATCTGAATCCGCATAAGGATCAGATTTATCACTCTAGTCATAATCATCTTCTTCATTCTCATTGTTACCTTCAACTTTAGGATCACAGTCCTCTAACAAATCTTCTCCTTGAATTTCTACAATAAGAGATAAACTATAGGTTAGATCATTAGTAAATTGCTCAGCATATGCACTCCAGTCATATCCATCCTTAACACTGAATACTAGAGCTTTCTTTGGCTCATTAGATGACTTGGATTCATCTTTAAGCTTAGACATTAGAAGACTTTGATATGGCTTTTGGAATGTCTTCTGAGATGATTGTTGAAACCTTTGATTGCCAGAACTAGCTTGAGCATTTCCTCCATTGTTTCTGGGAGCTTTACATTCCCGAGAGAAATGTCCATAACTATTGTAGTTGAAACACCTCGACTTTGACTTGTCAAATCCAACAGTCTTTAGCACTAGGCTTGTATCTGTAGTTGACATACGAGTGTTTCTAAGTTATGTAGGCAATCATCACCATCTGCCAGTTCAGATCCATTTCTTCTACATCTTCTGGATCCATTTCAAATAAATCCTGCAAAATAAGATCTAGTTGTGTTAGATGACTACCCTGATATGCTTGAAAACTTGCCATAAAAACAGTAAAGGCAGTTTTAGACTCTTCATCCTTTAATAGGATGTTTATGACATATTTAACTTTGCTAGATTTAGCAGAGCTAACAGATGGAGTCTCTGTTTAAGGTTTTGAACTTTGAGAATTAGGAGGAGACTGAGGTTGAGATTTAGTGGCATAAGCAGGAGCACTTATGTATGATGAATCAGTAAAGAACCCTGCTCCAATAAACAGATCTCCCTTTTCTTCAGGTAAACTTTCACTCTTTGCCATGAAGGCATTCTCAACAGTATTTCCAGGAGATGCAACAAATTGATACTGTGACATTGAGGATGTTCTGTCATATTCCTTAAACTTTCATCAATTTCAACAGATTCAATCTTGGCAATCAACAGATCGAGATCCATAGGAAATTTCTCTGTGTGCTTTAACAATGTCATTGTTTGTTTCTAAGATGATGGTAAAGTATTAAGAAGTCTAATATTTAGATCTTCAAGATCATGTGTAATGCCAGCTGTTGACATCTCAGTGGTAAGCTGCACATATCTGTTCATCATTTGATTGATGGTTTTACCAGATAAATGTTGAAAAAGCTTTAACCGCCTCTTCAGTTTTTGATTTTTGAGATTTTAAATCTCTTTACCACCTTCACAGATTGTCTTTAAAGCTTTATACACTGTATCCTATTTGATATCCATCAAGCCGGGCTAGGACTTCAAGAGGTAGTCCTTTACACATTAGAGAATAAGCTTTAATGTCATTCTTAACCTTTCTAAGATCATCACCCTGTACACCATCTTTAGGGTAAGGTTCTGATGAATCTTTAGTAAGACAAATCCCCTATCAGGCCCATCTGTAGTTATAGGAATATGTGGTCCTTTTTCTATTGATTTCCAAAGATCAGTATTAATAGAATTAAGGTGATGTATTAACCTGAGTGACCAAATTTTAAAATCTGCTCTGTTTTTCAACTTAGGAACTTTATTTTTAAAATCCTCAGATTTTACCATTTTTTTATACTTTGATTTTAAGAAAAAGAAATATTTTTGTTGTTTTTAAGTCTTTTAATTAAAGAAAAGAATTGAAAATATTTTTGGATTTTTCAAAAAAAAGTATTCTTTAAAATTTCTAAGTGTTAAAGTGATGCGCCTGAACAGTGATGAAACACCTCAACAGTTGTGGTACTTTTGACTTAGAAACATCTAAGGGATTGCCTTAGAATAATTCTCAGAAACGCCCAACTTTGATATGCCTGAATAGTTGAAATGCGCCCAAACAGTTGTCAGACGCCTAAACAGTTCAAATGCGCCCAAATAGTTGTGATGCGCCTAGAATTACTTGGTTTCTAAGTAATTTCAAAGTGCCCAAACAGTTAAAAAAACGTCTCAATAGTGGCAAAACGCCTACTTCAAAAACGCCAAAACAGTGCAAAAACGCCTTAACAGTTGTCAAGCGCCTAACACTTAGGCAATTTTTAGCAGTGTTTCAACCCTAATGCGCCAGCTTCAACAAGTTCTTATGAACATAACAAACTCAATTCTTCTGAATTCTTCAAAACTTGATGAATTGATCTAAAAACTTCCAATTAGGTAGTTTTTAGGCCAATTAACTATCCTTAATCTTCAATTTCTTCAATTAACAACAACAAATCACTCTTTTGTCCAAATTTTCAGTTCGACTGTGAAGAACAGGTTCGAACACAAATTCGATCAATTCACCGATTTTGAACTAGTTGTACTGTAAATTGTGATCCAATTCATGTTTCTAATGATGAAACACAACTGAAATCAACAATATTTCAATCGAATTGCTTATCAATCACAGATTCAAGTGATTTATAAGTTTGCAAGTTCGTACGAACTCAATCACTGAACCAACAGCTCTGATACCATTTGATAGGATCAAATGAATCGATCTGTGATGATGTTAGATTACAATTCACTCAAAAACAAACAAATGCAATCAAATCAATGCTAATAATTGTAAGGCCCCGCTCACCGGGCACCTTACTGTTGGTTCTTCATCGCACATATAACATACGTAATATATATAATCATAAATCAACGCAGCGGAAATGATAAAATATATATACTTTCTCATTTCATCATAAAAGCTATTACATCATTGTCTTAATTACAAAATACAAGCTTTTCTTTACATTGCTTAACTATACTATGATTGCTGCTGATGCATATTCCTCAGCAATCATAGGGTCATACGGCGACCTCTACCGAAATAAGAAAATATATTTTTCTTCATAAAGAAGATATTAAATTCAAAAATATATAAAGGAGATTCCTTGAGTAATCTCGTTGATTCAGATCCTCAAGAAATCTCATAATGGCAGGCAACGTGACTTGTTGCGTGCGTTATGGGCCCGCAACACGTGACGTTGCAGCATTATAAAATGGAGAATGCCCTCCCAAAAGAGCTGAGTAGCCGCCTCGTGCCATCCTCAGCAACACTACCTGCGAACTGGAAAACACATAAAAGTCAGCGTTGCTGAGTGAGTTCTAGTTTTATAATAAAACATACTTTCATTCTCATTAACTGCTCTTTCATACATGTGTTCACACATCATACGTACACGTAGATAATATTATTATTATCTCATCATTCATTACTTACTTTCATTCGTGTACACTTCATCATTCTCTTTACTTTCATACATACATACTTCACGTACTTTTGTACGTGCTTTACTTTCATTCTTATATTCACTACTTACGTTCGAACATTCGTTACATTCATTCATACTTTTATTACTTTCGTTCGAACGTTCATTACATTCGGTGACATGTACAATACCCCACTTTCATCATACATACTACTGGTGCTGGACCTGTGGTGGTTAGCCACGAACGTTGTGCACAAAGCTGATCCAGTCACATGGGGTAGATACATGCACCACTTAACTTTCACTTCACTACTAACATACGTTAGCCGAGTCTCTTGCAGTGCGCGACTGCTCACCTCAGTGACAATCTTATGATTGCCTGCTAACCGAGTCTCTTGCAACACGAAGTTGCTCACCTCATTGTCAATCTCAATGATTGACCCGATGTACATCCTTCGGGGTAGCTAACCCGTACACCGTTGAGCTAACACCTGCCAGGGGTGTGCACCTCCTTCATTTGCTTGCAAGCCTTTCTTACTTTCTTTCATTAATGCGTGCATTCATTCATCATGTTCCTTCTTTCATTATCTTTCACTTTACGTTCTTAATACATTCTTTTCTTTCGTTCATTCATTCACGTAAAGTTATTAAAGATAAAACACATATATATAAGGAACATACATACTCACATATCATCAGTATTCACCATTTATCATGGCAACATCATACTAACATACATACATCATACTAGCATACATACAGCATACATATACTTCTACATTCACTCACATCAGCCCTGTCCGGGCGACTGAACTACCACCAGTCGCATGTCCTCCATGCGACTGGGCCATGCGATTGGGCTATCATGCGAATGGGTACTCATACGTGCGATTGAACTTCCTTCCGTACGATTAGACGCTATGCGACTGGGCTATATGCGACTAACTCTTAACCGTACGACTGAACTACTCTGCGATTGAACTTATGCGACCGAAACTCTCAGTCGCATCACCTATCGTGCGATTGAGACTCAATCGGGCGTCTGAGCCTCAGTCGGGCGATTGGACATCGACTCATACTCATTCGGCCGAATGGCCCTTCAGTCGCATAACCCTAACTGGGCTGCGACTGGAGTTCATCACGAACAGCAGCCGCGAACTAACGCACTCAAACTCATCTTTAACCCATTTTTAGCCCAAATCTACCCTCCCAAGTCTCAGTGATTCATACTAGGGCATCATACAAACGTATACAAGTCCTACTTCTTACTATAAACGCATTACTCAAGATTTACCCAAATGGGTCAAACTTACACTTTTACAAAACTAGGGTTTATATGTGAATCCAGCCCCAAAATCAGTTAAAAACATGTAAATGAGGGGTCCTAGAACTCACATTGCAGGTAGAAGTAGATGAACTTCGACTTTGGCTATCTTCTCGACGGATTCGGAGCTCGGGCAGCACTTTCCCTCTCTTCTCTTCTGTTCTCGGTCGCTCACTCTCTCTCCCCGACTGAAAAATGGGAGGAGAATGGAGCTGCTCCCCTTTTATACCCACATCTCAGTCGCATCTGGTCCAGGGGCGACTGGACCTTCAGTCGCATCAACACCATGCGATTGGACCCCAATCGCACTTGTTCCATGCGGCTCATACTCCATTCGGGCGATTGAACTCCAATCGTGCGGTTGAGCTCCAATCGGCCGAATAGCCATGCGGTTGAACTTCAATCGCATAAATCACAGGCGACTGAAGCTCAGTCGCATCACATGCTGAGAAGTCAAACTTCCGGGTGTTACAAGTCCACCCCCCTTATTTTAGGTTTCGTCCCCGAAACCTGTCATTCTTCGAACAGTCGTGGGTAATGCTGCCTCATTTCTTCTTCAGTTTCCCACGTCGACTCGGATCCCTTCCGTGCCGCCACTGTACACGCACAAGGGGAACCACTTTGTTTCTCAATCTCTTCTTTTTGCGATCTATGATCGCCACTGGTTGCTCTACATAGTTGAGCTTTTCGTCTACCTCGATATCATCCAGTGGAACGACCATGTCTTCGTCTGCCAAACATTTCCTCAGGTGGGACACGTGGAAAGTCGGGTGGATCCCACTTAGTTCATCTGGCAAATCTAACCTATAGGCCACCTCTCCTACTCGAGCAATGATTCGGAAAGGGCCTATATATCGCGGACTCAACTTACCCCGCTTCCGGAATCGGATGATCCCTTTCCAAGGTGAGACCTTCAACATAACACGATCTCCCACCTGGAACTCAATCGGTCTGCGTCGTTTGTCGGCATACGATTTCTGTCGGTCTTTGGCAGCTTTCATATACGCTTTAATTCTTTCAAGCTTTTCAGTCGTAGCCTCTACCACTTCGACGCTTCCCAATTCTTTCTGACCAATATCACTCCAACAGACGGGGGTCCTGCATCTTCTACCGTATAACATCTCGTAGGGTGGCATGCCAATACTAGCATGATAACTATTGTTGTACGAGAACTCAGCTAACGGTAGATGGTCATCCCAACTTCCCCCGAAGTCGATAACACATGCTCGGAGCATGTCCTCCAAAGTCTGAATGGTCCTTTCTGACTGACCATCAGTTTGAGGATGATAAGCCGTGCTAATATGCAACCTCGTCCCCATGGCATCGTGGAATTTCTTCCAGAATTTGGATGTAAACCGGGTGTCGCGATCAGACACAATCGACACCGGTACACCATGACGAGTCACGATCTCTCTGATGAAAAGATCGGCCAACCTTTCGGACGAATATGTCTCCCGCATCGGTAAGAAGTGAGCACTCTTCGTCAATCGATCCACAATCACCCAGATCGTATCATACCCTTTTGGGGTACGTGGCAGCTTTGTGATAAAATCCATGGTGATGTGCTCCCACTTCCATTCCGGTATGTCCAACGGTTGAATCTTTCCATACGGCTTCTGGTGCTCTGCCTTTACTTGCAAACACGTGAGGCATTTGTTCACATATTCCACCACATCACGTTTCATACCCGGCCACCAGTAATCTTTCTTCATATCTTGGTACATTTTGGTAGCGCCGGGATGAATGGAGTACCGAGACTTGTGAGCTTCATCCATAATCTTCATTCGCAGATCCCCAAGACGAGGAATCCACATACGCCCAAACCGGGTTTTAACGCCCGTCGTGTTTTCTACTAGTTCCGCTACCAGTCCTCTCATTCGTTCAGAGTTAAGATGTTCATCTTTCAATGCTTCATCCTGGAACTCTCTGACTTGTTTCATCATGTCTGAGGTCATGATTAGCTGGTACGCTTTCACCCGAATCGGCTCGGGCCTCTCTTTTCGGCTAAGGGCATCAGCCACCACGTTAGCTTTGCCCGGGTGGTAATGGATTTCACAATCATAGTCTTTTATTAGCTCCAACCAACGTCTCTGCCTCATATTCAGATCCTTCTGTTCAAAGAAGTACTTCAGGCTTTTGTGGTCCGTGAAGATGGTGCACTTCGTCCCATACAAGTAGTGCCGCCAGATCTTCAACGCGAAAACCACCGCTGCGAGCTCCAGGTCATGAGTAGGGTAATTAACCTCATGAACTTTCAGCTGTCGTGTAACACCCGTAAATTTGTAGTAAAGAATTTAAAAGAATAAAATGGAAAGAGAAAGGAAAGAAAAACAAAAGGGTACTTTTGTTGAGGGCCAAAAGTGTCAATTTGACAAACTTTATATTAATTCCTTGTACAAAAGGTGGTATGGCACCCACGTTGTCTGCACTTTCACTTCATTCGAACTTTTTAGAGAGAGAAAGTAGCAGGAGCAGAAAACCCTCGGATTTTTGAAGAAGAATCTGTAAACTTGGAAGCTTTCGGTAAGAATTCTCTAGTTTTTGAAGTCTTAGGACGATTCTAGAACCATTTATGAGCTTATAAATGTGACTAGTGTGTTCGGGTTGCACTGTGTGTGTGTTCTAGGTGTTAGAACAAGTTGAGAAGGTTCGGGTTGAAGAGTGTGAATTCGAAGAAGACGACTAAGGTGAGTTCTAGACCCCGTTTTTACTGTTTTTAAATGTTTTGGGGCTGGAAATGCATGTAAATATGTTTTTATAAAACTGTGGGTTAATACCCGTATGAATCAATGGTATGTATGTTTATGTTTATGATAGATTTATGCTCAGAATTATGTGCATATGTTTAGAAATAGGCATTTTGATGTTCTGGACCTGAGATATGAATTAGACACATGAATATGTTGTTAATATGTCTGAAAATGGGACTTAGAATAAATAAGCAAAAGTTGATGTGTCCAGCAGTGCTCATACGACCAACAGTGGTCGTATGATCAGGATTTTCTAAGTATTGATGAGCCCAATAGGACTCATACGACCAACAGTGGTCGTATGAACATGTGATATTTTCTAAGTATGAGGCCAATAGGACTCATACGACCAACAGTGGTCGTATGATCATGATGAAAAGTTCTAAGTGTGGACTCATACGACCAACAGTGGTCATATGATCCAAATATGTGCCCAAGTCCAGGGGTGGTACGACCAGCAGTGGTCATACGACCAACAGTGTGGTCGTATGACCAGTTGATAATTCTGTGTGAAGTGAAAAGTCCAGCAGTGATCATACGACTAATAGTGCTCATACGACCAGAGGCTTATACGCCCAATAGTGCTAAAACGGCTAGAACACTTGGCATTTTTCAGGAATTTCCAGTAAAATTCGAAGTTCTAGGTTTGACCAGGGTTGACTAGGGTTAATAAATGATGATGTCTCATGCATATAATGATGAGTACGATTAACCCTAATTGTTACTAATATTATTATTAGTATATTATTGTTAACAATATTATTAAAATATTGTTAAGTAAGGTATGATGCTATGCATGAGGATGTGCGTAGGATGATGAATGTATGATGATGAATGCATGATGAATATGTATGATGTGTGTATGTTCCTGGTAATTGTGTATGTTTATCTTTCTGAAACTTTACGAATAACGAGAAATGAACTAATGAAGTATTATGTATCGTAAAGTGAAAGATAATGAAAGAGGAACATGATGACGAATGCATGTATTAACGAATGAACGAAATGATGAATGATGATGAATACATGCATTAATGAACGAATGAATTATGTCTTGCAAGCATTGAATAACGCGATTGGTCCTTCTATGTGATTGACCATGGTCATGGTACCTCTACCGCTTACCTCTAGTACCGTGGCACCATGTTTAGCTGTCCCTCCATAGACTTCGGCCCAGTACGTGGCAATATGTTTGTTGTTCATTTGTTGACCTCGGCCCGTACTGTGGCAATACGTTTTGCTGTCTATGGATTGACTTCGGCCCGGTAGCTAAGATTGTTCGAGGTGTAGCATATGGTATTGGTACAGTTAACCTTTCAATGTGTGCAAGTAAGTATCTATATGTATGGAACCCCTACCGCTTACCTCGAGTACCGGGCATACGTTTTGCTGATCATTTATTGACTTCGGCCCGGTAGCTAATAACGTTTGGGGTATAGCAGAAGGTAGTGGTACGAAAGATAGCCAATGGGCAAGTAAGTATGAACGGGATTCGTGTCATTCGACCACAGTAATCGTAGCCGAGTGCTATGAAGTGGGTAAAGTCTGGCAGAATCCATACGAGAAGTTAAAGACAATGATGAATAACGAATAATGAAGATAATAATGAATATTATCTATGTGTACGTATGATGTATGAACGCATGAACGAAAGGTTACTTTTAAATAAGTAAAAGTATGTTTTATTACAAAACTAGAACTCACTCAGCAACGCTGACTTTTATGTATTTTCCAGTTGGCAGGTAGTGTTGCTGAGGATGGCACGAGGCGGCTACTCAGCTCTTTTGGGATGGCATTCTTTTGATAATGTTTTTGTATTGTAATGCAAACAAATGATCTTTTGTAACAGGGGTTGTATTACTTTACAAAAGCATTTATAGTAAAATTTAAAGTTTCCGCTGCATAATTTTTATTAAGTTATATTAAATGTATGTTTTATGGGTGATGATGAACCAACCGTAAGGTGCCCGGGATCGGGGCCTTACAAGTTGGTATCAGAGCCGAAGTTTAAGTGAAATGGGTAAAATTTTTTTAAAAATAAACCTAAGACTTAAACTGAGAATGGGACAGGGGAAATGGGAATGCCATCTGAGTAGCTGCGTGCCATCAGGTATTTTCTTGAAAGTTAACCAGTGTTATGTGTGCATGTTATGTGTTTATGTGTACTGTTAGACTTAGATACTAATGTAGTCAGGACAGGTAATGCTCGGGGTGTGAAGAGTAGAGTAAGTGGCTAATCACAACTGGCCACTGTAATTAGGGACTTACTATACTTAACATAAACTGAGCTATTTCCTTGAATGACCGTGTTGGTATTTGAACCTTTCAGTGTGTGATAGAAGATGGTCGGTGGTAGATCATCTAAAGCCCCACTTGGTGGAGGCAGTGGCGGAAGTGGTGTGGAACCACGAGCCACAAGAGGAAGACCTAGACAAGAGAAGAAGGTTCCCGAAGGACCTAATACTACTCCCTCGGGGGGACGAATGAGAGTGATGATTTTAGGGCCTCGGTGAAAGAGGCAGTTGTCGAGGAGGTGCACCAGGTTATGCAGACGATCTTACCCTCTGTAATGACAGAAGTGTTAAAGGCAGTACGTGAGGATGAGAGACGGGGGAGAAATCAGTCCTCCGGTGGACAACAACAGGCAGGGGCAGAGACGGTATTGTCCGATGATGAGGAGGAAGAACAGTTACAGGAGACCGCCCGGGGTTGTAACTACGGGGCATTTATGAGGTGCAAACCCCCAACTTTTGATGGGTCTGGTACTGCTACTGATGCTCACCAATGGGTGATGGAAATGGAAGCTGTCCTCGATATTAGTGATTGCCAGGAGGACAAGAAGGTGAAGTTTGCTACCCACTCTTTTACAGGGTCGGCTTTATGCTGGTGGAAAAATATAGTCCAAGCCGAGGGTAGCCGAGCTATAGGGAAGATGAAATGGGCTGAGTTGAAAAGGCTGGTGATCGTGGAATTCAGTCCTCGTCGGGAAATGGATAGAATAGAAAGGGAGTTCCTGCAGCTGGAGGCGGGGACGATGACCCACCAACAATATACCACCAAGTTTAACGAATTGGCGTTGTTGGTGCCGGAGCAGGTGACGCCGGTGTCTCGAAAGATCAACCGGTATATTCAAGGACTGCCGGCTGAAATTCGTTGGCACTTGATTTCTGCCCGACCAAGCACTTTCAGGTCGGCAGTGGATTTGGCAGGAAGGTTATTTGATGAACGGGCTGCTTTGGTGAAGGCTGAGGGAAGCAAGAAAGGAAGTGGAGAGAAGAACTGGCAGGGGAAGAGATTTGGTCGGGGTGATACTTCGACAAACAACAAGAAAGCAAGGGTGGATGACCGCCGAGTGGTCGTGTCTGGAGCTGGGGTGAAGAAGTGTGGTAAGTGTGGAAAGGAGCACTCAGGGGAGTGCAAGTGGGGGTACAACATCTGCTTCAAGTGTGGGAGGACTGGACATAGGGCCAAGGATTGTCGGATGGGTAAGTGTTTTAACTGTGGGGAAAGTGGTCATATGAGCAAAGATTGCAAGAAGCCAAGGGCTGAGGGCTCGGGAGAGAAGAAGACGGGAGGAGAAGCACCGAGGGCAAAGGCTAGGGCGTTCACGATGACGCAGGAAGAGGCTAGGACGGACCCCGATGTGGTGTCAGGTACGTTTCTAGCAAACCAAACTCCTGCTTCTGTGTTATTTGACTCTGGTGCTAGTAGGAGTTTCATTTCTGCTACTTTCTGTGCTAAATTGCCTGTTTGTAGTAAATGCATTAGTGAGCCTTTTTATGTAGAAACTGCTATTGGTAAGTCCACTAGAGTCACTGATGTGATAGAGGACTGTACCATAGAATTAGAGGGCCATAGGTTCGCTGCCATATTACATGTGATGCCTCTAGGAGGATTCGATGTAGTGTTAGGAATGGACTGGTTAGCAACCTACGAAGCGAATATCGTGTGCCGAAAGAAGATGATTAGACTGACGGCGACCGACGGAAGTCCGGTGACGATTTATGGCGATCGAGTTATGACGATTCCGAAGGTGATCTCGATGGCGGTGGCGGGAAAGTGTATGAGGCGCGGATGTAGCGCCTACTTATGTTATGTAAAGAATGTAGAGACGCCAACACCACAGCTATGCGATGTGCCAGTGGTGTGTGACTTTCCAGACGTGTTTCCCGAAGACTTATCGGGTTTGCCACCTGACCGAGAGATCGAATTCCAGATCGACCTGATACCGGGTGCCCAACCTGTCGCAAAAGCACCGTATCGCTTGGCTCCGACGGAGATGAAAGAGTTGATGGAACAGTTGCAGGAACTGCTGGATAAGGGGTTTATCCGACCGAGTATCTCACCTTGGGGTGCTCCGGTTCTGTTCGTAAAGAAGAAGGATGGTAGTATGAGGATGTGCATCGACTACCGCGAGCTGAATAAGCTGACGGTGAAGAACAGATACCCCTTACCAAGGATCGATGACTTGTTTGATCAACTTCAGGGTGCCAGTTGGTTTTCAAGGATAGATCTTCGATCGGGTTACCATCAACTAAAGGTGAAGGAACAAGATATCCCTAAAATAGCTTTTCGTACGCGCTATGGTCACTACGAGTTTCTTGTTATGTCTTTTGGGTTGACCAATGCGCCGGCTGCGTTTATGGATTTGATGAACCGAGTGTGCCGACCAATGTTGGATAAATCAGTAATTGTATTCATCGATGATATTTTGATTTATTCAAGAAGTGAGAAAGAGCATGCCGGGCATATTCGGGAAGTGTTGGAAACGTTGAGAAGGGAGAAATTGTATGCTAAGTTCTCCAAGTGCGCCTTTTGGTTACGCGAGGTGCAATTTCTGGGTCACGTAGTGAATGCAGAAGGAATAATGGTGGACCCAGCAAAGGTTGAGGCTGTGATGCAATGGAAATCACCAAAGACGCCATCCGAGATTCGTAGCTTCTTGGGATTGGCGGGCTATTATAGAAGATTTATTCAAGACTTTTCAAAGATCGCCTCACCTTTGACAAAATTGACTCGTAAGGACGTAAAATTCGTGTGGGGTCGAGAGCAGGAGATGGCTTTTGAGGAGTTGAAGGCAAGACTAACACAAGCTCCTGTCTTGACTTTGCCTGAGGGAAGTGAAGACTTAGTGGTCTATTCGGATGCATCTTATTCTGGGCTAGGTTGTGTGTTGATGCAACGTGGAAAGGTAATAGCCTACGCATCTCGACAGCTGAAGACCCACGAAGTCAACTATCCCACACACGATCTAGAACTAGCTGCGGTGGTTTTCGCGTTGAAGATTTGGCGGCACTATCTATACGGGACGAAGTGCACAATCTTCACAGACCACAAAAGCTTGAAGTACTTCTTCGAGCAGAAGGATCTAAACATGAGGCAGAGGCGGTGGTTGGAACTAATAAAAGATTATGATTGTGAAATCCATTACCATCCGGGCAAAGCCAATGTGGTGGCTGATGCCCTTAGCCGAAAAGAAAGGCCTGAGCCGATCCGGGTGAAGGCTTATCAGCTGATCATGACCCCCGATGTGATGACACAGGTTAAGGAGTTTCAAGATGAGGCTTTGAAAGAAGATCATCTTAACTCCGAAAGGATGAGAGGTCTAGTGACGGAGTTGGGTGAGAACACTCTAGGTGTTAAGACCCGATTTGGGCGAATGTGGATTCCTCGATACGGGGATCTACGTAGTAGAATTATGGATGAGGCCCATAAGACACGATACTCCATTCACCCCGGTGCTACCAAAATGTACCACGATATGAAGAAAGACTATTGGTGGCCGGGCATGAAACGCGACGTAGTGGAGTACGTAAGTAAGTGCTTAACTTGCTTACAAGTGAAGGCGGAACATCAGAAGCCCTACGGGAAGATCCAACCGTTGGATATACCCGAGTGGAAGTGGGAACATATCACCATGGATTTCATCACGAAGCTACCACGTACCCCGAAAGGGTGTGATGCCATATGGGTGATAGTTGACCGCTTGACAAAAAGTGCCCACTTCCTACCGATCCGCGAAACGTACTCATCGGAGAGATTGGCGGATCTGTTCATCAAAGAAATTGTAGCTCGTCATGGTGTGCCGGTGTCTATTGTGTCTGACCGTGACACCCGGTTTACCTCCAAGTTTTGGAAGAGATTTCATGATGCGATGGGGACGAGACTACACATTAGTACAGCATATCACCCTCAGACAGACGGTCAGTCTGAGAGGACAATCCAAACACTCGAAGACATGCTTCGGGCGTGCGTGATTGACTTTGGAGGAAGTTGGGACAATCACCTGCCGTTAGCAGAATTCTCGTACAACAATAGTTATCACGCCAGCATTGGCATGCCACCTTACGAAATGCTATACGGTAGGAGATGTAGGACGCCCGTGTGCTGGGGAGACATTGGGCAGAAAGAGTTGGGAGGTGTTGAGGTAATTGAAGCAACGACTGAGAAGTTAGAAAAGATCAAAGCCTTCATGAAGGCGGCGAAGGATAGGCAAAAGTCGTATGCTGACAAGAGGCGAAGACCGATAGAGTTCAAGGTTGGTGACCGAGTTATGTTGAAGGTCTCACCTTGGAAAGGAATCATTAGATTCAGGAAACGAGGTAAGCTAAGCCCGAGATACATAGGACCTTTCCGAATTATCGCACGAGTAGGAGAGGTGGCCTATCGACTTGAACTACCAGATGAGTTAAGTGGAATTCATCCCACATTCCATGTATCTCATCTGAGAAAGTGCTTAGCTGATGAAGACATGGTTGTACCACTGGAAGATATTGAAGTAGACGAACGGCTCAACTATGTGGAGCAACCAGTGGCAATCATTGATCGTAAGGAAAAGAGGTTAAGGAATAAAGTGGTTCCTCTTGTGCGTGTACAGTGGAAGCACAGGAAGGGATCCGAGTCTACGTGGGAGACTGAAGAAGAGATGAGACAACACTACCCACATCTGTTTGAGGAATAACAGGTTTCGGGGACGAAACCTATATAAGGGGGTGGACTTGTAACACCCGTAAATTTGTAGTAAAGAATTTAAAAGAATAAATGGAAAGAGAAAGGAAAGAAAAACAAAAGGGTACTTTTGTTGAGGGCCAAAAGTGTCAATTTGACAAACTTTATATTAATTCCTTGTACAAAAGGTGGTATGGCACCCACGTTGTCTGCACTTTCACTTCATTCGAACTTTTTAGAGAGAGAAAGTAGCAGGAGCAGAAAACCCTCGGATTTTTGAAGAAGAATCTGTAAACTTGGAAGCTTTCGGTAAGAATTCTCTAGTTTTTGAAGTCTTAGGACGATTCTAGAACCATTTATGAGCTTATAAATGTGACTAGTGTGTTCGGTTGCACTGTGTGTGTGTTCTAGGTGTTAGAACAAGTTGAGAAGGTTCGGGTTGAAGAGTGTGAATTCGAAGAAGACGACTAAGGTGAGTTCTAGACCCCGTTTTTACTGTTTTTAAATGTTTTGGGGCTGGAAATGCATGTAAATATGTTTTTATAAAACTGTGGGTTAATACCCGTATGAATCAATGGTATGTATGTTTATGTTTATGATAGATTTATGCTCAGAATTATGTGCATATGTTTAGAAATAGGCATTTTGATGTTCTGGACCTGAGATATGAATTAGACACATGAATATGTTGTTAATATGTCTGAAAATGGGACTTAGAATAAATAAGCAAAAGTTGATGTGTCCAGCAGTGCTCATACGACCAACAGTGGTCGTATGATCAGGATTTTCTAAGTATTGATGAGCCCAATAGGACTCATACGACCAACAGTGGTCGTATGAACATGTGATATTTTCTAAGTATGAGGCCAATAGGACTCATACGACCAACAGTGGTCGTATGATCATGATGAAAAGTTCTAAGTGTGGACTCATACGACCAACAGTGGTCATATGATCCAAATATGTGCCCAAGTCCAGGGGTGGTACGACCAGCAGTGGTCATACGACCAACAGTGTGGTCGTATGACCAGTTGATAATTCTGTGTGAAGTGAAAAGTCCAGCAGTGATCATACGACTAATAGTGCTCATACGACCAGAGGCTTATACGCCCAATAGTGCTAAAACGGCTAGAACACTTGGCATTTTTCAGGAATTTCCAGTAAAATTCGAAGTTCTAGGTTTGACCAGGGTTGACTAGGGTTAATAAATGATGATGTCTCATGCATATAATGATGAGTACGATTAACCCTAATTGTTACTAATATTATTATTAGTATATTATTGTTAACAATATTATTAAAAATATTGTTAAGTAAGGTATGATGCTATGCATGAGGATGTGCGTAGGATGATGAATGTATGATGATGAATGCATGATGAATATGTATGATGTGTGTATGTTCCTGGTAATTGTGTATGTTTATCTTTCTGAAACTTTACGAATAACGAGAAATGAACTAATGAAGTATTATGTATCGTAAAGTGAAAGATAATGAAAGAGGAACATGATGACGAATGCATGTATTAACGAATGAACGAAATGATGAATGATGATGAATACATGCATTAATGAACGAATGAATTATGTCTTGCAAGCATTGAATAACGCGATTGGTCCTTCTATGTGATTGACCATGGTCATGGTACCTCTACCGCTTACCTCTAGTACCGTGGCACCATGTTTAGCTGTCCCTCCATAGACTTCGGCCCAGTACGTGGCAATATGTTTGTTGTTCATTTGTTGACCTCGGCCCGTACTGTGGCAATACGTTTTGCTGTCTATGGATTGACTTCGGCCCGGTAGCTAAGATTGTTCGAGGTGTAGCATATGGTATTGGTACAGTTAACCTTTCAATGTGTGCAAGTAAGTATCTATATGTATGGAACCCCTACCGCTTACCTCGAGTACCGGGCATACGTTTTGCTGATCATTTATTGACTTCGGCCCGGTAGCTAATAACGTTTGGGGTATAGCAGAAGGTAGTGGTACGAAAGATAGCCAATGGGCAAGTAAGTATGAACGGGATTCGTGTCATTCGACCACAGTAATCGTAGCCGAGTGCTATGAAGTGGGTAAAGTCTGGCAGAATCCATACGAGAAGTTAAAGACAATGATGAATAACGAATAATGAAGATAATAATGAATATTATCTATGTGTACGTATGATGTATGAACGCATGAACGAAAGGTTACTTTTAAATAAGTAAAAGTATGTTTTATTACAAAACTAGAACTCACTCAGCAACGCTGACTTTTATGTATTTTCCAGTTGGCAGGTAGTGTTGCTGAGGGTGGCACGAGGCGGCTACTCAGCTCTTTTGGGATGGCATTCTTTTGATAATGTTTTTGTATTGTAATGCAAACAAATGATCTTTTGTAACAGGGGTTGTATTACTTTACAAAAGCATTTATAGTAAAATTTAAAGTTTCCGCTGCATAATTTTTATTAAGTTATATTAAATGTATGTTTTATGGGTGATGATGAACCAACCGTAAGGTGCCCGGGATCGGGGCCTTACATGTCGGGATGCATAGGCTATCACCTTTCCTCTCTGCATTAATACACACCCCAACCCCGAGTAGGAGGCATCAGAATAAACCACCAAATCTTCACTCCCCTCGGGTAACGCCAATACTGGAGCTTGGGTCAACCTCGTCTTCAGTTCTTCAAGCGCCTTCTCTTGAGCTTGACCCCATACAAATTTCACATCCTTCCGGGTCAACTTTGTCAGTGGAGAAGCAATTTTGGAAAAGTCTTGGATAAACCATCGGTAGTAACCCGCCAAACCCAAGAAACTACGGATCTCGGTCGGCGTCTTCGGAGATTTCCATTGCATAACTGCTTCCACTTTCGCCGGATCGACCATAATCCCGTCCGGATTTACTACATGACCCAAGAATTGAACCTCACGCAACCAGAATGCGCACTTGGAGAATTTAGCATACAACTTCTCCCTTCTTAACGTCTCCAGAACTTCGCGAATGTGACCGGCATGCTCAGTCTCACTCTTTGAATAAATCAGGATATCATCGATGAATACAATTACTGATTTATCCAACATCGGCCGGCACACCCTATTCATCAGGTCCATAAAAGCAGCTGGCGCGTTGGTCAAACCAAATGACATAACGAGGAACTCATAATGACCGTAGCGCGTACGAAAAGCTGTTTTAGGGATATCCTGCTCCTTCACCTTCAGTTGATGGTAGCCTGAACGAAGATCTATACGTGAAAACCAACTAGCACCTTGAAGTTGATCAAACAAGTCATCGATCCTCGGCAAGGGGTATCTGTTCTTCACTGTCAGCTTATTCAACTCACGGTAGTCGATGCACATCCTCATGCTACCGTCCTTCTTCTTTACAAACAGGACCGGAGCACCCCAAGGTGAGATACTCGGTCTAATAAACCCTTATCCATTAGCTCTTGTAACTGCTCCATCAACTCTTTCATCTCTGTCGGGGCCAATCGGTATGGTGCTTTGGCAACAGGTTGGGTGCCTGGTACTAAATCAATCTGGAACTCGATCTCTCTGTCAGGTGGCAATCCCGATAAGTCTTCCGGGAACACGTCTGGGAACTCACACACAACCGGAACATCAGACAGTTGTGGTGCTGGCTTCTCTACATCTTTCACATAACATAAATAGGCGTTGCATCCACGCCTCATACATTTCCCCGCCACTGCCATTGAGATCACTTTCGGAATCGTAGTAACCCGATCCCCATAAACTGTCACTGGACTACCGTCAGGCGCTATCAAACTGATCATCTTCTTGCGACACACAATGTTCGCCTCGAAATCTGCCAACCAATCCATTCCAAGCACCAAATCGAAACCGCCTAACGTCATCGCAAAGGGCTTAACTGGGAATTTGTGACCCTCCAGTTCTACATCGCAACCCTCTATTACCTCAGAAATCCTGGTGGTTTTACCTATAGCGGTCTCTACATCAAACGGTACATCCACACGTCTACTACTAACGGGCAATTTGGCACAAAATGCAGCAGAAATAAAACTCCTACTGGCACCCGAATCAAATAATACAGAGGCTAAGGTTTGGTTCACCAGAAACGTACCGGACACTACGTCAGGGTCCGTCCTCGCCTCTTCCTGCGTCATCGTGAATGCTCTGGCGCTCGCTTTCGACCCTTCACCCCCTGTCTTCTTCACGCCGGAACCCTCAGATCTCGGCTTCTTGCAGTCTTTATTCATATGACCACTTTCCCCACAGTTATAGCACCTCATCGCTTTACACTCCTTGGCCATATGTCCGGACTTTCCACACTTGAAACATACATTCAGCCCCCATCTGCACTCACCACCGTGCTCTCGCCCACACTTCCCACACTTTCTCGATCCTGCACTTGTCACGACCACACGGCGTTCATCAACCCGTGCCTTCTTACTACTTGTCGAAGTATCACCCCGACCAAACCTCTTTCCCTGCCACTTCCTCTCATCACTTCCCTTCTTACTGCCCTCAGATTTCACCATCGCAGCCCGTTCATCGTACAACCTCCCAGCTAAATCCACCGCCGACCTGAAAGTACTGGGGCGGGCGGAAATCAAATGCCAACGAATTTCGGCTGGCAACCCCTGAATATACCGGTTAATCTTGCGAGACACCGGCGTTACTTGCTCTGGCACCAACCGTGCCATGTCGTTGAACTTGGTCGTGTATTGTTGGTGGGTCATCGTTCCCGCTTCCAACTGCAGGAACTCTCTCTCAACTCTGTCCATCTCCCGACGAGGACTAAACTCCTCGATCACCATTCTCTTCAATTCAGACCACTTCATTTTCCCAATGGCCCTGCTACCCTCGGCCTGGACAATATTGTCCCACCAGCACAATGCCGTCCCCGTAAACGAGTGGGTAGCAAACTTTACCTTCTTATCCTCCTGGCAGTCACTGATATCAAGGACCGCCTCCATCTCCCTCACCCATTGGTGAGCATCAGCAGCCGTACCCGAACCATCAAAAGTCGGAGGCTTGCACCTCATAAATTTCCCGTAGTCACAACCCCGGGCGGTCCCCCTAACCTGTTCTTCCTCCTCTTCCTCTTCGTCATCGGACAATACCGTTTCTGCCTCTGTCTGTTGCTGTCTACCGGAGGACCGTCTCCTCCCTCGTCTATCCTCCTCTCGTACTGCCTTTATCGCTTCGGTCATTACAGTCGGTAATATCGTCTGCATAACCTGGTGCACTTCCTCAATCACTGCCTCTTTTACCGAGGCTCTCAACTTGGCGCTTTCGTTCGTCTCTTCCTGGTGAGGAATCTCGTTCTCCTCACGAACTACTTTCTCTTTCCTAAGTCTTCCTCGCGTGATACGCGGCTCATCACCACGTTCGCCATCACGGGAAGCATCAGATGATCTATCACCGACCATCTTCTATCACACTGAAAGATTAAAACACCAACACGGTCATTCAAGGAAATAGCTCAGTTTATGTTAAGTACAGTAAGTCCCTAATTACAGTGGCCAGTTGTGATTAGCCACTTACTCTACTCTTCGTACCCCGAGCATCACCTATCCTGACTACATTAGTATCTCAGTCTAACAGTACACATCATTCACATAACAAGCGCACATAATAACCAGTTAATCTTTAAGAAAATACCTGATGGCACGCGACTACTCAGATGGCATTCTCATTCTCCCTGTCCCATTCTCAGTTTAAGTTTAGGTTTATTATGAAAATTTACCCATTTTACTTAAACTTTTGCTCTGATACCAACTTGTAAGGCCCCGCTCACCGGGCACCTTACTGTTGGTTCTTCATCGCACATATAACATACGTAATATATATAATCATAAATCAACGCAGCGGAAATGATAAAATATATATACTTTCTCATTTCATCATAAAAGCTATTACATCATTGTATTAATTACAAAATACAAGCTTTTCTTTACATTGCTTAACTATACTATGATTGCTGCTGATGCATATTCCTCAGCAATCATAGGGTCATACGGCGACCTCTACCGAAATAAGAAAATATATTTTTCTTCATAAAGAAGATATTAAATTCAAAAATATATAAAGGAGATTCCTTGAGTAATCTCGTTGATTCAGATCCTCAAGAAATCTCATAATGGCAGGCAACGTGACTTGTTGCGTGCGTTATGGGCCCGCAACACGTGACGTTGCAGCATTATAAAATGGAGAATGCCCTCCCAAAAGAGCTGAGTAGCCGCCTCGTGCCATCCTTAGCAACACTACCTGCGAACTGGAAAACACATAAAAGTCAGCGTTGCTGAGTGAGTTCTAGTTTTATAATAAAACATACTTTCATTCTCATTAACTGCTCTTTCATACATGTGTTCACACATCATACGTACACGTAGATAATATTATTATTATCTCATCATTCATTACTTACTTTCATTCGTGTACACTTCATCATTCTCTTTACTTTCATACATACATACTTCACGTACTTTTGTACGTGCTTTACTTTCATTCTTATATTCACTACTTACGTTCGAACATTCGTTACATTCATTCATACTTTTATTACTTTCGTTCGAACGCTCATTACATTCGGTGACATGTACAATACCCCACTTTCATCATACATACTACTGGTGCTGGACCTGTGGTGGTTAGCCACGAACGTTGTGCACAAAGTGATCCAGTCACCTGGGGTAGATACATGCACCACTTAACTTTCACTTCACTACTAACATACGTTAGCCGAGTCTCTTGCAGTGTGCGACTGCTCACCTCAGTGACAATCTTATGATTGCCTGCTAACCGAGTCTCTTGCAACACGAAGTTGCTCACCTCATTGTCAATCTCAATGATTGACCCGATGTACATCCTTCGGGGTAGCTAACCCGTACACCGTTGAGCTAACACCTGCCAGGGGTGTGCACCTCCTTCATTTGCTTGCAAGCCTTTCTTACTTTCTTTCATTAATGCATGCATTCATTCATCATGTTCCTTCTTTCATTATCTTTCACTTTACGTTCTTAATACATTCTTTTCTTTCGTTCATTCATTCACGTAAAGTTATTAAAGATAAAACACATATATATAAGGAACATACATACTCACATATCATCAGTATTCACCATTTATCATGGCAACATCATACTAACATACATACATCATACTAGCATACATACAGCATACATATACTTCTACATTCACTCACATCAGCCCTGTCCGGGCGACTGAACTACCACCAGTCGCATGTCCTCCATGCGACTGGGCCATGCGATTGGGCTATCATGCGAATGGGTACTCATACGTGCGATTGAACTTCCTTCCGTACGATTAGACGCTATGCGACTGGGCTATATGCGACTAACTCTTAACCGTACGACTGAACTACTCTGCGATTGAACTTATGCGACCGAAACTCTCAGTCGCATCACCTATCGTGCGATTAGACTCAATCGGGCGTCTGAGCCTCAGTCGGGCGATTGGACATCGACTCATACTCATTCGGCCGAATGGCCCTTCAGTCGCATAACCCTAACTGGGCTGCGACTGGAGTTCATCACGAACAGCAGCCGCGAACTAACGCACTCAAACTCATCTTTAACCCATTTTTAGCCCAAATCTACCCTCCCAAGTCTCAGTGATTCATACTAGGGCATCATACAAACGTATACAAGTCCTACTTCTTACTATAAACGCATTACTCAAGATTTACCCAAATGGGTCAAACTTACACTTTTACAAAACTAGGGTTTATATGTGAATCCAGCCCCAAAATCAGTTAAAAACATGTAAATGAGGGGTCCTAGAACTCACATTGCAGGTAGAAGTAGATGAACTTCGACTTTGGCTATCTTCTCGACGGATTCGGAGCTCGGGCAGCACTTTCCCTCTCTTCTCTTCTGTTCTCGGTCGCTCACTCTCTCTCCCCGACTGAAAAATGGGAGGAGAATGGAGCTGCTCCCCTTTTATACCCACATCTCAGTCGCATCTGGTCCAGGGGCGACTGGACCTTCAGTCGCATCAACACCATGCGATTGGACCCCAATCGCACCTGTTCCATGCGGCTCATACTCCATTCGGGCGATTGAACTCCAATCGTGCGGTTGAGCTCCAATCGGCCGAATAGCCATGCGGTTGAACTTCAATCGCATAAATCACAGGCGACTGAAGCTCAGTCGCATCACATGCTGAGAAGTCAAACTTCCGGGTGTTACAACAATCAAGAAAAAATCATAGTCGTTCATTGATAGAAGAAAAGATAATTACAAGTGTATGTAGCAGTTACAAGTCTAGTCTGTCTAGTCTCGTCTCCTGCACACAAACATCTAAGCTATTTATACTATCAATAAACAAAGGAACAAATATTTGCAAACTAGTCCCTATACTATTGCAAAACTTGTATAAAAGACATCTAAAGACTACATGTTAATCTTCAAGAGGCTCTAACATAAAATAAATTAATTTTTTATTTGTTTAATATATTAGATGGCCAACAAAATGACAAAAATACACCTCTTGTGAGAGATAAATAACTGAAATAACTGTACATTTAATTAAAAGTTAGTGCAAAGCACAATAGGTGTGCATATATTTAAAAAAAAGGATATTGGATGTAATTATTAAAACTAAATGACATACCACATAATATCGTTTATTAATGAAGGACACAATTTTTAATTTACTCTTAATATTAGCAAATTACGTGTTAACGTAATTAAAGTCATTTTTCTTTTGAACGACGTTATTAAAGTCATCAGATTAAGATAGTCAATAACAAAAAGGCGTTCCGTTGTTTTCTATTTTAGTGCTTTAGGATATAAAAGTTATATAATACTAATTACCAACTTAGTTGTACATTATGGTTTATACCATATGTTTTGTAGATTGTACCTTATTTTATTTTTCTTGATTTTTTTTACTTTTAGCGTATAGTTTTTATCCTTTACATTTAACACTAACATATTTTTCACTTTCATCTTTAGTCTCATATACCTTTATTCTTTTACAGCTTTTTCGTTTTACGTCTCGGTCTAAACGTTTCGAGTTTACATCTTTTTTCTGTTTAACGGTCGTGTTGTGTTTTACGTTCCGGTCTAATTTATACACATTAACACGCCGTAACGCATGTGAACATTTTAGCGTTTTTCATCTATTTTCGTCGGTTTTATTTTTTTCGTTTTACGAGTTTTTCTAGTGTAGGTAGTTACTAGCAATAGTGTGCCATTAATGTTACTTACAAAGGTTTTATGCCCATACCGCAACGCGTGAAGCTTGAATACTAGTTGCATTTTATTTTCTTTATCATTTACCCTTTGTTTGTTAGTCATTGGATTTAACGAGCTAAGATGGAGCATGCAGGCATTTAGAACCACCTTGGATTAAAGGAGTGAATTTTTGCACTATATTTAAAACCTCCTTTTATTTCTAAACAATTAATAAATCTTTCTTCTTATTTAAATAAAATAAATTTCTATTTTACTTTGTCAGATAGGAATAAAAGTTAACTTTTTCCCAAAGAAAATTTTCTTACACGAAAAAATAAAAAAAAGGCATGTTTAAATTTATAACATATATGTAATTAGTATATTTTAATAAAAGTTTAATCGTATAGGTTAAAAACAACTAGTAAATAAACTTCCATTACTAAAGCATTTAACGTTGAATTAAACTTTCATCTGATCTTTAAAACAGAATGCAACTTATGTTATGTTGTTTAGTATCCATTTCTATGATTCCCAATATCAAAATATAAAATATCGTATTTCGTATTTTACTCTTTAGCTATTCACAAAATACAATTTATAAGTCCTTATCGAAGTAAAGGAAAATAGTAGTGATATTGTTACGTAACTCTTTGCTCACATACATAGTGAAACAAATATAGTTTCAACTTTCTAAATATATGATACTTTACAAGTCTAGCTTCTTTCATCAAAAGAAAATATTGAGGTATGTTTCTTAAAAATATATTGCAAAACGTCATAATTTTAACGAAATAATAAGCTCAATAAATGCATTTATGTTCTGAGTAGTTGCACCATGAATTTTGTCGGGACACATCACATGTTATAATAGTAGTTTGTATTAGCATTTGATGCTCGCAAAATAAATAAAATCATATTAAATCTTTGACGGAAGTTTTTGATGTACTTTTGCATTTCATGTTTAAGAAAAAAGATTTGAGAAAAAGATATCAAAATCAATGCTACATCTTATTTGTTAGGCATGATGTAGTCAAATGATTCATTGTTGACAGGGAAATGAAGTAGAAAGTTGCATCTCTCTTATTCTATTTGAAATTTGCTAGCTTTTATTTATGTAGATTGTGATCTTCAATTTGAGTTTTATTCCTTTTTATTAATTCATATTCTAACAGCTTATGAATAAAAAGAGATAATATCATGGATATATTCTGCATGCTTCTATATATTAATTTATATTCTAACAGTTTATTTATGTAGATTGTGATCTCACTGTCATGGCCATAATAGGCTGCAGGGGACATTTTTATCTATCATTTAGTTTGTTATTTTGCTGAAATTTGATTAACCTATTTTGTTATCTTGTTAGAATGGTTCCTTGGTACAGTAGTGATGAAAATGTTAATGCTTATTTTCTTTTTTTGACTTATGATTTGGTTTGTAGTAGTATCTAAAAGATGTATGTTCCCATGATTTCTATTAGTAGAAGTCACAGTTTGGGCTACCGGGCAGGTTAGGTACGGGGTTGGGTAGACTAAGATTTTTTTATAATGTTCTAAAGATAAAGATATTATTCAGTGGTTAATGTTTTATATGCAGTCGTAAACTTTTATTAAGTTGTATGCATTGGAAAAAATATACTTTGGGCAAATGTCACCTGTTTAAGTCATTCGACCCATTTGTATTCATAATTTGTTTTTTTAATTTTACCCTTATGATCAACTAGAGGTAAAATATATCCCAATCTGTATGTTTAGTTTCATTACATTTGTATTAAATGAAAAAAAGATATGTTATATATATCCCATGCTTTTATTTGAACTTTTGCAGCCTTAAGGAATAACTCGCAGATTGTATTTCTTTTCTTCATGGACATGTTGCTTCTCTTTTATCACACATGGTTCAATTGGTATGACAATGTGTATTATCTTTATTTGAAGTTATTTCAAAAAAGGTATTTAGAATGTACTTGAATATAGTAATGACGTTATAACGTTAAAGTACCCTCCCATCAGACGGGTATAAAACTAGTTAGTTTTATCTTTTTTTTTGCGCGCATATGCATCGTGTTATGACTTGAATCATCATAGCTGCATAGGAGTATCTTCAAGTTTTATAGACGGAATTACTTAAAGCACTCTTTTAAGGATTTCACTTTGCATAGTTGCACATATGGAGAATGGTTCCTTGTATAGTTTGATAGATAGGCAGTATATCAAACTAAGCATTTTGTCATTAATATACATGCTAATGTTTTATTTATTTGTAGGGTATGTAGAGGAGGATTACGTATTTATGCTACCCGAGTCGTATATTAACTTAAGAAGTGATGAACTTTATTAATCTAATGTTTGCAGTTGCGAGTGAACTCGACAAAATCAATGATTGGACACCTTCTAGGAGCAGTTGGTGCTGTAAAAGCCATTGCAACTGTGGTCGTGTTACGTTTTCAATTTTATTTATGTGTAGGGTTACTTATTAGACAATTAAATGAATTTTAAACTACTTTGTAATTTTGTATATGTATGTAAACTTGGAACAACTTCGTAATTTTTGTTAGTATTTAATTAAATGAATTTTATTATGCTATTATTCGACAATTATTGATTTATAGTTTCATAAAACAGCAGGTAAAACTTTTAAAAATTAATGTGTGTGTGTATATATATATATATATATATATATATATATATGTATGTATGTATATATAGGGTTAGGTTCTTTGTAGAACTTTCCTTAAAATGAGAACTCGTAGAACTCGTAAAAGTAAGGCAACTAAAAAAACAACAAAAAATCAATTATTTAAACATATTAAAAAGTAACATATTGGTTATAATTTGAATGTAGATTTCGTATTTACTTATGTGTGAAATACTTTAATTCTTACTCTTGTTAAGTCATATAAAACTTTTTTGACTTATTGGTGCTCATTAAAGCTTTTTTAGTGTCAGGTTTAAATTATTCACTTTTCATATTTTGGTTTGGTTAGCAAACTGAATTTGTACACATGTATATTATGTCTTGAAGAACATGCATTATTTGTGTGAAAATTATGGTGATTTTATAGTAAGGTTTATATATGTGTTAAATTACATTGAGCAAGTATACATATGTGTATTCGTGTTTATATTAGTTTATCCTTTCACATCTTATAAATTTATTATACACCAGATTTACATATATGTAAATACACACATATGTACAGAGTATGATAATATACACATGTAAATGAGCTTCTTAGTTGTTTTACATATACGTAAACCAATTATCAATAAATAATCATTATACACGCCTAAGATGACAGTTAACGATTTTTTTACTGATTTTCCCCATGTGTAAGTGACTATTAACAAATATGTAAATTTACAACACATGTCTGAATTGATTATTAACACATAATTCAAACCAATACATGTCTTTAATCTACATCTCAATAACTGCATTGCAAAGAGTTTTTACATGTGTAAAACAAGGATAGATATATTATGTACATATATACAGATAGTTAACTTAGATACATGTAAAAATGAGGCTATAATATTGTTTATACTTGAATAAAATATAAATATCTTCTAACCTTCCACTACGTAATCATATTTTCCCAGATCAATGTTGTTTACATGTAAATAAAAGATATATATCATCCAACCTTCCACTGCATAATGTTGGTACACATGTCCCTAGTTCTAGTTCTGGTGAGCTCAAATGTAATAGACTTTCATTTGGGAACAGTTATGTAATGTTTGATATATGAAATGAAAACTCTTCTTTGAATGTTTATTGGTTGTTGAATGTTATATCAATTAATATGATTTATTGTTACACGCTTATATGAACATGTTATATAGGTTTACAGTTGTTAGACATAGTTCTGTATCATTAAAGGTTCAGGAATATGTTTAACTAAGTATCATGATTTAGTCGCACGACTGGACCATGCGAATGGGCCAATCGCACGACTAAACCAGGTGATTGAGTCAATCGCACGATTGAGTAATAAGACTGACTCAGTCGTACGAATGAATCAATCGTACGACTCAGTCGCACGACTGAGCCATACGCATGGCTCAGTCGTACGAATGAGAGCTGTAACGTATAAATACCAATTAATTTGTGGAAAAACACAACACTTCGAGAATTATCAAACCTAGCCGTTCTTGTTCATCCAGGGAGTCCCTTCCAACTTCATAGAACGTTTCTCATCGATTCTAATAAATTCTTAACGTATTCTCATCGTTAGTTTTGATCAGATTAACGTTCTCCCTGATTAGATCACCAATCAAATAGGATTCCGCACTATTTGATCTAGTTCCATGTAGAATCAGTTAGTACTCTTGTACACGGTCCTAACAAGTGGTATCAGAGCGTAGGCTCTTGATTCTTCGTCGATTCAATCGAGTTTTTTAAAAAGTCAACGATTTTAAGCAAAAGATCCGTTCTTTCTGCATAAAAATCCAGTTTTTACGAGTGCATGTGTTGAAAAGTTAATCTTTTTCGAGTCTCAGCCGATTAGGGTTTTCAAAATTGTGTTTTTGGGTCGAATTGCGTGAAAAGCTTGAAAAATTTCGAAGTCAGCAGTCTCAGTCGCATGATTAACTCAATCGCACGACTGAACTTGTAGATGATAAATCAAGGCTCGGCAAAACATACTGTGCGATAACCAGTTCCACGCGAGAAGCAGGTCATACGCGAGTCGCAGACCACGCGAGAAAGGCTCCATGCGAAAGACTGCAGCCGCGCGAAAGCTTGATCCACGCGAAAGGGATCTCGCGCGAGAACTCATAGTTTAGTATATATAGCGTAGTTTCGTTTTGTAATTAAGCTTTTCATTCATTATCAATCTGCACTGTGCGAAATCGCACAAGACCTTTTATAGGTTTCTGTAATTCAATCCAATATCAATAAGAGATCATTTTGATTCTTCTTCTACTCCAATCTTGTTTATATTCCGCGTTCACAAGATTGAGATCGTGTGTTATTGATTTCTGGGAGATTTTCAAGGTTTTACAATTGGTATCAGAGCATTAGGCTCTTGAATCACGATTTGGAGAAGAATTGGATTGTTTTTCTACTCGTTTTTGACGAATTCTACATTGATCACTTTAGATTCTGATATGACAACGTTATGCTGCTCGATTTTGGAGGTTTTGGACTGATTTGGATCAATTGAAACTGAATTAGTGAACTTTAGTTGAATTTTAATCAAAATTATACTTAAAATTGAACTAAATTCATTAATTTGGACTAAAATGGGTTTAATCAAACCTATTCAGTGAATTGGAGGTGACATTCGCGTGAACAAACGGTTGGAAATTTGTTTCTGCACGAAATCATCGTTTTCGCTTGATCTGCAAGTTTTCGCACGCGAAAAGGTGTTGTTTTCGCTCAGACAGTTATTTCACCTTTTTGTGCGATTTCGCGTGAAAAGGTAAATCGGAATTTCGCACGAGCTGCTCCTGCGCGCGAAAACTCTATCCGCGCGAAAGTGGTTTTCGCACAAGCCCTGTTTTCACACGAATACCTGATTTTGACTTTCTGATCATTATGGCTTCAACAACTCCGAATCTGAAGCATCTTACTGCTTCACTTCATTTAGACACGGAGATTGGTACTGGTAACAAACCGCCAAGACTTCTATGTGAAGATGATTATACCGATTGGGCGTTTCGATTTGAGAGATATGTCATTTACACGGAACCTAAAATGTGGAGATCTATTCAGTATGGTCCTTATATTCCGTTGTACAAAAATGACAAAGGAGAAATGGTTCAGAAACCTGAACATTTGTGGGATGAAGACGACATCAAGAGATTGGAACTGGATGATAAGGCGTATGCTGCCATCACAATGGCTCTTACTACTGAGATTTCACAAAAGTTTCAAGAGTTCAGGGGTGCTAAAGTGCTATGGGATGCTTTGGAATCTCAGATAATGGGCAACAAAGACATGAGAGAGAGCAAGAAGGATATGTTGAATCAAGAATTCAACATGTTCAATCATATTGTTGGTGAGGAGTTGGAAGCTCAAATGGCCAGGTTTGTTAGACTGGTCACAAAAATGAAGAGTGCGGGTATTACTATGGAACCTATTACTGTGAACAAGAAGTTACTCAACTCACTTCCTTACAGTTGGAATAACAACTGTACATTGATAAAAAGAACCAAAGACTTGTATTCTTTTCAGTTGACTGATCTCATCTCAACTATCAAGTCTTATGCTATGGATGATAAGCAGCGAGCTGCTAATCATCTCTGTTCTCTAGGTGCTGAAGGAACTGCTCTCTACGCAAAGATGGCTAGTAATCCAAATTACTATGTCAGTTATACACAAATGTGTCAGCAACAACAATCGGGAAGTGCAGCATCTTCTTATATGCAACCAGCCTTAACTCATCAAGTTCATGTTCCATCTGCTCAACATTATTCTCCCATTATTCACCAACAAGTCTCTAAATCTCAAGATTCTCATAGTGGTCAACATGCTTATGTTGCTACCACTAATCCATCCAAGCAGACTGTTCAGATCGCTGAGGAGCATCTTGCTCTTTTCACCACTTTCATGTCAAGTTATGAAGCTTTTATGGCCGGAAGACTTTCTGCTCCAAATATTCTTGTTGATGATCTTCAACAAGTTAATCCGGATGATGTTGAAGAAAACGACATCAAATATCAGATGGCCATGGTAGTTTACAGGGCGAAGAATTTTGCTAGAAGAACTGGGAGGAAAATGTTTGGTGTTAATAATTCTAGCAAAATCGGTTTCGACAAATCCAACCTGAGGTGTTACAACTGTAACAAACCAGGTCATTTCGCCAGAGAGTGTACTGAACCAAAAACTGTTCAGAATGAAGGCCCAAAGAAGATGGTGACTGTGGAGATAGAGCAGAAGAAAGACAAAGCTAGTACTTTTGGTGGCAATAAAGCATTAGTTTCTCAAACAAATGCTGAATACGATTGGTCTGATCAAATGGAGGCCCTTGATCTAACTTTGTCTCATGCACTTATTGCAACAATTGTGCAAGAACCAGAAGAAGAAGAAAACTTGTTTGCTGAATTCGTGTCTGATGATTTGTTGGAGGGTTTGTTTGCTACAGTAGAAGAAGAGAAGGAGAGAGTTGAAGTTGAGAAAGTGAAAGTTGAACAAAAGGATGAGAAAGTTGAAGACTTAGAGGAGAAAGCTGAGAAGAAAGAACAGGTTGAGAAGGTTGATGAAGAAAAGATTGTGTTTGAAGATTACACTGTCGAGCTTCCAGTCAAAAGCACATGTATTTATCAAAAGACTGTTGTCAGTGCTCCAGTGGAAGAATCAGCTGAGGACATGAAAGCATTTATGGTCAAGAAGATAGAGGAAACAGAAAGGGAAACTTCAGAACCCAAGGTATATGATGACTTATGTAAAAATGCATGTGTTGAGAAAGTTCAAAGATACAGAGTTCACAATGAGAGCCTGATAATGGAAGTTGAAAAACTTCAGTATCAAGCTAGTAAACACAAGTCAAATGAAAGTATTTTTAAAGAAAAACTTGAAGGTTTAAACAAAACTATTTATAATTTGAAATTAAATCTTCATGATAAAGAATGTACTAATAATGACTTGACAAATAGAAACAATGAACTAGCACTAGAAATTAACAGACTCAACAGTGAATTAGCCACGGTTAAATTGACTGTTAAGAAATTTGAACTTTCATCAACAATGGTTGAAGGCATAATCAAGTCACAAATGACTCAGAAGATCAAAGGAGGAAAATGTGTTGTTGGGTTTTCTAACATTGCTCCTCCAATTAATCATGATTATTCATGTTTACCTTCCTCTGAGAATGTTTGTGTGTCTGATATGGTCTATGGGATTGGATTTTCTCCATCTCAAAACTAAAAACCTTCTGTTAAAATAAATTTATCAGTTGATCCTATCACAGCACCCAAAACTAAACAATCATCTGAAAATCTTTTTGCTGATGATAATGATGGTGGAGATGATGATGGAAATGATGGTGATGATAATGATGGTGGAGATGGTGGAAATGTTACTGGTTCTTCTTCGAGTCCAACTGGAGATACTAACACTGATAATGTCGATCGACCAAGTGTTAGTAATCCAGAAGGATATGATCCAATTGACCCTGCCACTGAGAGTGTTTATGAAAAGGAACTGTATTCCTTTCAACAATCTTCATCAGGAGCTATCGAAGAAGAATTTGACTTGTTTGATGATTTAGAGGAACAAACAGAATACACAGATATCTTTGGCAACAATCTTCAGGAGCTGTTCAAGGACATTAATCTTGAAGAAGGAGAAATTCCTACAGAGACTGTGAGTGGTGAAACTCCTACTGATGCTGCAAAGACAGATACTACTGGTCAGATTGCCCTATACACTAGAGGAGGTTTACAGTTCAAAGCACCACCACCACCTACTGAAGCTCATTTTCTCTTTATTTCAAAGCCAAAGCAGAAGTATGGTGAAATGTCTCATGTTATTAGCTGGGGTTATGATGGCGAGAAAAGATTGTATGTCATAAAGAGGAAGAATGGAGAAATTGATTATCTTAAGAGCACTCAAGACTTCCATACTCTACGTGCTGCTGATTTGTATTCCATGGGAAAAGCTCCATTCTTTAATGAAAGCAACTACAGTGAAGCTGGATTGATAAGATCACTGATAAGACGGGAGATGCGCACAAACTTCAAGGACTTTAAGACTGCAAAATCCAAGTTGATTGATGACTCAACAAGAATTGATGAAAAGACTAAAGCTCCAATGAAAATACGAGTCTATCAACATCCCAAATTTATCAGAAAGGTCCCTGTGCATGCTCCAGTTCCTCCAAACTCTTTGAAGCAATTACTTTCATGGAGATGTGAGAAGGATTCCGGTCACGCTGTGATCAGATGTATAGACAGATCATTTCGAATCATTGATCCAGCTGACTTGATGAAGTTTGGCAAAGACGACTTACTCAAGCTGTTACATTGTCCTATTTCAGCTGATGAGTCTGTTTATTTTCTATCTTGCCAGTACGTATGGATGATTGACCGGATCCTGAGAAACAAATGGTATGCTTATGCTGGTTCATACAAGAAGGCTAACGTTGACTTTGATTGATCATGTTTCACCGAGACTAGGGGGAGATTGTAGATGATAAATCAAGGCTCGGCAAAACATACTGTGCGATAACCAGTTCCACGCGAGAAGCAGGTCATACGCGAGTCGCAGACCACGCGAGAAAGGCTCCATGCGAAAGACTGCAGCCGCGCGAAAGCTTGATCCACGCGAAAGGGATCTCGCGCGAGAACTCATAGTTTAGTATATATAGCGTAGTTTCGTTTTGTAATTAAGCTTTTCATTCATTATCAATCTGCACTGTGCGAAATCGCACAAGACCTTTTATAGGTTTCTGTAATTCAATCCAATATCAATAAGAGATCATTTTGATTCTTCTTCTACTCCAATCTTGTTTATATTCCGCGTTCACAAGATTGAGATCGTGTGTTATTGATTTCTGGGAGATTTTCAAGGTTTTACAATTTGAGAAGATTTAAGATTTGGGTATGCGAAAGCAATATTCGGATGGAAAGCGAGAAGGTGTTTTCGGGTGAAGCTTTGAGCGAAAAGTGATTTCGTCTCGCAAAACGTGATATTTAAACCCTTGACATGTCACGCGAAAACCCAGTTTCGCGAAACATCCATTTTCGCGTGACTTTAGCTGTCGCGCGAAACAACTCCTTTTAAAATTTTTCAACATGTTTCAAACTTTTCAATCCTTTTATTTGCAATGAATTGTGTCAACATAAATTGTTATTTACCAAGTGATCAATTAACTTAATAAATCTTCAATTTTCAAATAATTTTCTTGTTATTTATTTGTCCTAAAAATAAAACACTACAAAAAGTAAAATAAAAACAAACATTTACATACAAAATAACAAAAGAATGAAAACAATTTAAGAATCAAGATCGGATTTGCTTGTTTTGTAAGAATTTTCATAATGAGATCATATAGTTCTTTGTCAAGTTAAGACTCTGTCCAGCTTTATTTAAAATAACTGGTTAAGTTGATTGTCAATATATTTTGTCCTTTTAAACTTATACTTCAGGTTTTACTCAGACACATAATGAGTGATATATATATCATGTTTAGTGTTGGTTTAATATAGTCAGTGGATCCCACAATCAGAACTTCTGTAGAATTATTATTATCCTTCAAGACACTATTGAGATTTTCAAGTCACCCCAATTTGACTTAAACCATGCATGGATGATCAGTGATATCATTTATTGTATTCCTAAATATAACTATTTGAGCATAACTAGCCTGAGAAATATTTCTTAACCCGGAATATTAACAAGTTTAAGGACTTACTGACCGCCATCCGGACTTACGTCTGCCCTCTCAAGATGTTTAGGACTTACAAGCCATCCGGACTTACATGCCCCATCTTTCAATTTTGCCTTCGAAAGTTAAAAAGTATTCTCAAAATAGAAAATAGATGCCATATAGTATGTATGTCTTTTAGACATATCTTTTGATTTGTTTGTGCTTCTTGGCATCTTATATCCTATATGGCCTTTGTTGTTGGCATCTTTTGCTCAATTATTTTCCTTTTGTGTTTTTCTCCTTTGTTTCTTTTTGTATTGTTTATCTTTTGTATATATATATATTTATGATAGTGATAGTCACTGAAATCAATCACATACAGGCTTGAGTATGACAAGATTATATCTCTCAGTCTGTGTTAGAACATTTTGGCACATAATCCTGATATGTTCCCCACTAAATCATATTTTGTTAATTCAAGTGTAATCACTCAATTATGATCTTTTCATTTCTGAAAGCAAAGCCTATCGACATATCAAACATAATCCAATTGTATTTGTATTTAAGCCTTTGAAAGTACTTATACTCATTTTGAACTTTGTAATATCATTTCTCATTTAATCATGAAAATTTCTTCTTTGGTTTTATTTAGGCAATCCTTTGATCTTAACTCCCCCTAAGACCAAAATATTTTTCAGAACTTGCTTTTCTAAATTTTCTCCCCCTAAAATTGTGATTGTCCTTTGAAGAAAAAGGAACAATTTCAATTTTATTCATGATTAAAAAAAACTGAAAAATCTTTTTGTGAAGATTCATTAAACCAATTTATCCAAAGTTAATCATTCCCAATGATTGCACAAGGAAATCAAAGCGAGAATGATCAAACGCCTTGGTAAATAAGTCAGCAATATTTTCAGTTGATGGCACTTGTTTAAGATGAATAAGTTTACGATCAAAACAGTCGCGGATAAAATGTATGCGGATGTCAATGTGTTTAGTTTAGAGTGTTGAATGGGATTTTTCACGATGTTTAAAACGGCCGTGTTATCACACCAAATTGGTGTGTCATAAATGTTGAGGCCATAATCGAGAAGTTGTTGCTGAATCCAGACAAGATGGGAACAACAACTCGAAGCAGCCACATATTCAGCTTCGGCAGTGGATGTGGAGACAGTGTTCTGCTTTTTACACTGCCAAGAAATGAGTCGGTTGCCCAAGAATTGACACCCTCCTGTGGTCGATTTCCTGTCTAAGTTACAACCACCATAATCACTGTCAGTATAAGCAAATAAATTGAAATCGGAATTTCGAGGATACCAAAGACCAAGTTTTGGTTGACCCTTGAGATGCTTGAAAATCCGCTTGACAGCTTTCATGTGTGATTCCTTTGGATCACTTTGATAGCGTGCACACTGACAAACAGGGAACATAACATCCGGCCTGCTTACAGTGAGATACATAAGGGAACCAATCATTGATCTGTAGAGATGTTGATCAACTGATTCTCCTAATGGATCTGGAGTAAGAGTAGGACGAGAAGCCATTGGAGTTGGAGCTACTTTGGAGTCTTGAAACTTGTATTTCTCAAGAATTGTCTGAACATACTTTTCTTGATGAATGAGAATACCCGTCTCAGATTGAGTAACCTGAATACCCAAGAAAAATGAAATTTCTCCAAGCGAACTCATCTCAAATTTCTTCTTCATCACCTCCTCGAACTCCGTGCACATACTATCATTTGTGGAGCCAAAAATAATATCATCGACGTAGATTTGAACTAAAATGATATCATCGCCTGATTTTCGTATGAATAAGGTTTGATCAATTGCACCTCTTGAATAACCATTCGCAAGCAAATGTTCAGTCAGAGTGGCATACCAAGCACGAGGTGCTTGATGTAAACCATATAAAGCCTTATCTAACTTGTATACATAATCAGGATGATCTGGGTCTTCAAATCCAGGAGGCTGACAAACATAGGTTTCTTCCTTCATTTCTCCATATAAAAATGCAGTCTTAACATCCGTCTGGTACACCTTGATGTTCATGAATGAGGCAAAGGCTAGGAAAATGCGTATTGCTTCTAGTCTTGCAACTGGAGCATACACTTCTTCATAATCTAAGCCTTCAACTTGATAAAATCCCTGCACCACAAGGCGTGCTTTATTTCAAACTATAACACCCTTTTCATCCGTCTTGTTCCTAAAAATCCACTTTGTTCCAATCGGAAGCTTATCTTTTGGTAGTTCAACAAGATGCCAAACATTGAGCTTCTTGAATTGCATCAACTCATCTTGCATTGCTTCTATCCAGCTGTTTTCTTTAAGTTCCATTTCCACATTCTTGGGCACTATTTGTGATAGAAAGCAAGCATACAGACATGTGTTGATTGCTCCTGATCGACTTCTGGTAACTACACCTTCGTGCAACGGACCAATGATTGCTTCAGTTGGATGAGTTTTATGTATTCTCAATTGAGGAATCTCATCTGCAACCATTCCATCTTCCAAGTTTGTAATATGTTCAACATTATCAAGAACTTCTTCAGTATGTTGAGATAGAGGCACATAAGTTTCATCAAGTGTGTCATCTGAAATAGGAGTTTCAGAAGCAATTGACACATTTGGAGACTCGTCAAATGGAACTTGAACGATCTCTATCGGTGTGTGTATAGTCTCTGAAGAAGAAGAAGATAATGGAGAACTCAATGATTCTTCCAGCTCCTGAGTAGGAATTTGTTCTGAAGAAACATCTACAGACTCAGAACAGGCAGATACTGGTACAGAAGATGTAGGAATATCTTTGGATGATGAAACAACAGCAGAATTATCAGATATTAAAGATGGAAGTTCCTCAATTATTTTGTTTTCCAAGGATATTGCTGAAGAATTAGAGTCTGCAGTATTTACTGCTTCTGCCCAAAAGAACAAAGGTAATTTGGCGGCAGAGATCATCGTTCTAGCAGCTTCAATCAATGTTCTGTTTCTTCTTTCTGCAACACCATTCTGTTGCGGAGTGCCAGCAGCACTGAATTGTCTGGCAATTCCCTTGGACTCACAAAACTCATTCAGAGTTTGATTGCAAAACTCAGTCCCATTGTCACTTCGGATGCATTTTACCTTTTTCTCTGTCTGATTCTCCACTAAAGTAAGGAATTTACTCAACAGATGTGGAGTTTCATCCTTAGATGCTAAGAAAAACACCCAAGTAAATCTAGAAAAGTCGTCAGTAACAACCAAACAATAAGATCTTCGACCCAAACTTAGAACACTTACTGGACCAAAAAGATCCATGTGTAAGAGTTGTAAGATTGATTTGACTGAGTTATGTGCAACTGGTTTGTGAGGAAGTTTATGTTGTTTACCTTTTGAACATGACAAACAATGTTCAGTTAAATGATATTCTTTTTCAGGTAAACCAATTACATGATTTCCACGTACAAGTTTATTCATGTTTTTAAGATTTACATGTCCTAATCGACGATGCCATAACATGGAATCATTCTCCGAGGCTTTGGATAATAAGCAAGAGGCTGTTACCAAAGAATTAGAACAATGCATATCAAGAAGATATGTGTCATTGTCTCTCGGAGTCCTCATCAAAACCCATTCTTCTGGAACAACAAAACCTGGTTTTAATATTAAGCATTCGTTATTAGTAAAGTGTGTTGAATATTGTTTGTCACAGATTTGAGACACACTTAGCAGGTTATGTTTTAATTCCTCAACAAAATTAACATTCTCAAAACTTAGGACGCCATTTGTAACTGTACCACGTTTTGTAATTCGTCCTCCTCTATCTCCTGCAAATATCACTCTTCCTCCGTTGTATGATTGCACATCTTGTAGTAATGATAAGTTACCCGTCATATGTCTTGAACAATCGCTATCAACATGCCATAGACTTTCAGTAGCCTTTTGCGGTTGTCCCTGCATTAGTAACAAAATTACTTAGATTTTGGTACCCAAGTCAAACATGACCTGAGCACATTCTGAGTTGCAGCAAGACAAAATGATTTGAGATTATTATATTTTGTTTGCACATCATTCTTTTCATTTATGCTTTTAGGCTTGACATTTTCTTTTACATCATTGGTCAAATTCTTATCCCGTTTGACATTAAACTCATTAGCAACCTTTGATTTCATATTATTTGAAAATTTTCCACGAGTGAAAATAATTTTCTATTATGAGAAATAGAATTATGAAATCTTTGTTTACTTAATGATTTTTGTCTAAAAGGACACTTATTTGCCAAGTGATTTGTGTTTCCACACTGAAAGCATCTCTTTTGTTGTGTGTGGAAAACAAACTGTGGATGACAATTATGAAAATGTCATAAAAACCAAAGTCAGATTGACTAGGTTTAACTTTCTCCACAGTCTCTCGAATCTTTGTCTCGTTTGACAATTGCAAATTCATCTTTTGCAGATTCGAGGACATCGATGAAATATGACCACTTTGAATTGAAGATTTGGCAGTTTTGACTTTTGGAATTGTCAGTGTTGGAATAGGAACAGTCTTTGACTTTGCTGGAGTAGGACCAGACTTTGAATGTGCTGGAGAAGGACCAGGCTTAGATATACGGATTGGTGCTGGAGAAGGACCAGGCTTTTGAATTGTGAGATTGAATGCAGAAGAATTATTCACTTGCAAATCTGGGCTACAAACATCTTGATTCACAAGGTTAGCATTATAATGAAGTTTATTTTTAAAGAATCGAAAATTCGTTTCTTTAAAAATATGTTCTTCATTTTCAATTACACCCTTAGAAATGAATCTACTTTTAAAATCCTTTTCAATTCTTTCCTTTTGAGTTGCCCTTTGATTTGCATTCAAATTATGTTTATTATTAGATTGCAATTCATTCAAATCAACCTTCTTTTCATTTCTAGACAAATTTTGTTTACAAGCAGATTGTGAAACTTTTACATTCTTATTTTTCAAATACTCATTCTCATTCTCTTCCTCACTCTCACTTTCCCAATCTTCAACCAACCCATCCACCTTCATTTTATCTGCAAAAAGATTTTCAGATGATTGTTTAGTGTGATAACACGGCCGTTTTAAACATCGTGAAAAATCCCATTCAACACTCTAAAACTAAACACATTGACATCCGCATACATTTTATCCGCGACTGTTTTGATCGTAAACTTCTTCATCTTAAACAAGTGTCGTCAACTGAAAATATAGCTGATTTATTTACCAAGGCGTTTGATCATTCCCGATTTGATTTCCTTGTGCAATCATTGGGAATGATTAACTTTGGATAAATTGGTTTAATGAATCTTCACAAAAAGATTTTTCAGTTTTTAATAATGCATAAAATTGCAATTGTTTCTTTTTCTTAAAAAGACAATCACAATTTTAGGGGGAGAAAATTAGAAAAGCAAGTTCAAGTTCTGAAAAAAAATATTTTTTGGTCTTAGGGGAGTTAAGATCAAAGGATTGCCAAAATTCAAAAGAAGACATTTTCATACTTAAATGAGAAATGATATTACAAAGTTCAAAATGAGTATAAGTACTTTCAAAGGCTTAAATACAAATACACTTGGATTATGTTTGATATGTCGATAGGCTTTGCTTTCAGAAATGAAAAGATCATAATTGAGTGATTACACTTGAATTAACAAAATATGATTTAGTGGGGAACATATCAGGATTATGTGCCAAAAATGTTCTAACACAGACTGAGAGATATAATCTTGTCATACTCAAGCCTGTATGTGATTGATTTCAGTGACTATCACTATCATAAATATATATATATATACAAAAGATAAACAATGAAAAAAAAAAAAAAAAAAAAAGAAAGCTGTTTCGCATGCATGCGAAAATGTATGCATGCGAAAGGCAGGCAGGCGAGTCGCATATGCAAAATGTAAAGTCCAGAATCCGATCGAACTCACTTCGTTAGATTGTTGCACTTGATAATACGCGAAGACGGGTGAACAATCTACTATAAAGCAATCTAGATAACAAGGTGTTTTCAATGTTTACAACCAAATCATTGTAATTGAAATGTGTATTCAAAGTCGAACGATTACAATGAAAATCGATACAAGATCGATCTCACCCGAGGGTGGAAAATCACAACACGTGATCTGCTCAATTGAGCGAAATAAACAGAGAAAACACACAAACTATCTAGACTAAATTTTGGTAAATTGAAGCACACCTAAAACTGAATTCGCATGCGAATATATATACAAGTCTGAGAGTTTTCGCATGCATTTCGCATGATATTTTCGCGTAAGGTTCTCGCATGAACAAATCGCATGGATGCGATTTGTTCTTCTTTCGCATGACAATGCGACTAACCTTCTTTCGCTTGCATATGCGACTCGCCTGTCTGTTGTTCGCATGCATGCATTTTCGCATTTTCGCATGCATGCGAATTTGCTTTCTGTCGCATGCATGCATGCAGCTTCCTCGTGCACGCTTTGTGTCGAACTTGCATGTGATCGCACGTATTCCAAATTGTTCATCTCTTACCAGTTATAACTATAGTGTAATCCAAAATGTTTGATCCTTACAAAACTAGTGCCAAGAAACTCAAATCGGATTTGAGTGACACTTACCTTTGGCATTGCCGTCTTGGTCATATAAACATGAAAAGAATACAAACACTACAAAACAATGGTCTTTTAAAAACAAGTTGTAACACCTGGAATTTTGACTTTTTGAAGTGATATGCGACTGAGTCTCAGTCGCATGGAATTCATGCGACTGGAGGTTCAATCGCACGATACTCGAATGATTGAAGCTCAACCGTACGACTGGAGTTCAATCGCATGAATGAAGGATCGACCGCATGGAACTCATGCTACTGGAGGTCCAGTCGCATGGTGTTCATGCGACTGAAGGTCCAGTCACCCCTGGACATCGGGGCGACTGAGCTATACCTATAAAAGAGGAGCAGCTCTCTTCTCCTCCCAACACTAACACTTTTCAGTCGAGAAGAGCAGAGAGCGAAAGAGAGCAGAGAAAGAAAGAGAGAAAGTGCTGACCCGGGCTCAAGATTTGTCGAGAAGCTAGTCAAGACGAAGCTCTTCAACTCCTACCTGTTATTATGAGTTCTAGAACCCCTCACTTACATGTTTTCAAATGATTTGGGGCTGGATCACATATAAACCCTATTTTTGAAAAAGTGTATGTTTGACCTATTTAGGTGAAATCTTGGATAAAGTGTTTAAGGTAAGATTTAGGACTTGTATATGCTTGTATGATGTCCTAGTATGAATCCCTGAGGTTTAGGAGGGCTAATTTGGGCGGGAAATGTGTTTAGAAGGGTTTGGACTTCGTAGGTCGCGGCTGCTGTTCGTGAAGAACTCCAGTCGCTGCACAGTTAGGGCTAGGCGACTGAAGGGCCATTCGCCCGAATGAAGAACAACTGATGTTCAACCATACGATTGAGGCTCAGACACACGATTGAGCCTCAGTCGCGCGACAGACCATGCGATTGAGGGATCCGGTCGCATAAGTCCATTCGCATGGTAGTTCAGTCGCACGGTTGAGGGTTAGTCGCATATAGCCCAGTCGCATAGTGTTTACTTGTACGAAAGGAAGTCCATTCGCACGATTGTACGTCCATTCGCCTAACTGCCCATTCGCATGACCCAGTCGCGTGGAGGCCATGCGACTGGAGTATGTTCAATCTCCCAAATAGGGCTGATGTGAACGAGGAGAGAAGTGTATGTATGATGTATGTAGGCTAATTATGAAGTAGCCTTGTATGATAATAATGACTGATGAATTGTAGATATCTATGTTCCTTGTGTGACGTATGTTTATTTTTTATGACTTTACGTGAATGAATGAATGAATGAAACGAATGTAATAAGAACGTAAAGTGAAAGATAATGAAAGAGGAACATGATGAATGAATGCATGCATTAACGAATGAATGAATGAATGTAAGAAAGGCTTGCAAGCAAACGTATGGAGGTGCACACCCGTGGCAGGTGTTAGCTCAACGGTGTGCGGGTTAGCTACCCCGAAGGATGCACATCGGGGTCAGTCTTTGTGATTGACCATATGTATGTATGGGATCCTTGCCGCTTACCCTAGGTGACTGGATCAGCAGTAGTGCACAATGTTCGTGATTGATCATCACAGGTCCAGCACCCGCATTAGTGCACAACGTTCGGGGTATAGAATATGGCATTGATCCAGAAGGAAAGTGGAAAGATAAGTGGTGCATGTACCTACCCAAGGTGACTGGATCAGCAGTAGTGCACAACGTTCGTGGTTGATTACCACAGGTCCAGCACCAGCAGTACCTATGATGTTTGGGGTATTGTACACGTCACCGAATGTAAAGAACGTTCGAACAAATGTAATGAATGTATGAATGAATGAATCGAACGTTCGAACGAATGTAATGAATGTATGAATGAAAGCTAATGAATGAATGATGAAGATAATAACGATATTATCTACGTGTACGTATGATGTGTGAACGCATGTATGTAAGAATGGTTATAATGAACGAAAGTATGTTTTATTATAAACTAGAACTCACTCAGCAACGCTGACTTTTTTATGTGTTTCCAGTTGGCAGGTAGTGTTGCTGGGGATGGCACGAGGCGGCTACTCAGCTCTTTTAGGACGACATTCTCCTTTTGATAATGCTGCAACGTCATGTGTTGTGGGCCCATAATGCACGCAACACATCATGTTGTATGCCATTACAAGATTTCTTGAGGATTCCCATAAACGGGATTACTTAAGGAATCTTCTTTATAATGAAAAATTTTATATTTTTATATTAGAGGTCACTGTATATGACCCTATGATTGCTGATGATTTGACTAAACGAGATTACTTAAAAAATCTCAGGTTTCATATGCTTCCGCGGCAATCATAGTAAAGTTAGGCAATGTAAAGAAAGCTTGTATTTTGTAGTCAAGTTAACGATGTAATGCATTGTAAAAGCTTTTATGATGAAATGAGAATGTATATTTTATTAATTCCGCTACGTTATTTTACTTAATATGTATTGTAGTGCGATGAACGACCGACTGTGAGGTGCCCGGAACGGGCCTTACAAGTTGGTATCAGAGCAAAAGTTTAAGTAAAATGGGTAAATTTTCAAAATAAACCTAAACTTAAACTGAGAATGGGACAGAAAGGAAGAGAATGCCATCTGAGTAGTTGCGTGCCATCAGGTATTTTCTTAAAGATAAACTGGTATTATGTGCGCATGTGATGTGATTTATGTGTACTGTTAGATTTAGATACTAATGTAGTTAGGACAGGTAATGCTCGGGGTGCGAAGAGTAGAGTAAGTGGCTAATCACAACTGGCCACTGTAATTAGGGACTTACTATACTTGACATAAACTGAGCTATTTCCTTGAATGACCGTGTTGGTGTTTAAATCTTTCAGTGTGATAGAAGATGGTCGGTGGTAGATCATCTAAAGCTTCACGTGGTGGTGGACGCGGTGCTGAACCGCGTAACACGAGAGGTAGACCTAGAGTAGAGAAAGTAGTTCACGAGGAAAACGAGACCCCTGATCAGGAGGAGGTAGACAAAAGCGCCATTTGAGAGCCTCGGTAAAAGAGGCAGTGGTTGAGGAGGTGCACCAGGTCATGCAGAAGATCTTACCGTCTGTAGTGACCGAGGTGATAAAGGCAGTACGTGAAGATGAGAGGCGAGGGAGGAATCGATCCTCAGGTAGACAGCAACAGACAGAAGCGGAAACGGTACTATCTGATGATGAAGAGGAAGAGGAGGAAGAGCAGATACGGGGGACGACACGGGGTTGTAACTACGGGGCATTTATGAGGTGCAAGCCCCCGACTTTTGATGGTTCTGGTACGGCTGCTGATGCTCACCAATGGGTGAGAGAAATGGAGGCTGTCCTCGATATTAGTGATTCCCAAGAGGACAAGAAGGTGAAGTTTGCTACCCATTCTTTCACGGGGACGGCTTTGTGCTGGTGGGACAATATAGTCCAGGCCGAGGGTAGCAGGGCCATTGGGAGGATGAAGTGGTCCGAGTTGAAGAGAATGGTGATCGAGGAGTTTAGTCCTCGTCGGAAATGGATAGAGTTGAGAGAGAGTTCCTGCAGTTGGAGGCGGGGACGATGACCCACCAACAATACACCACTAAGTTTAATTATATGGCACGGTTGGTGCCGGAGCAGGTGACGCCGGTGTCTCGAAAGATCAACCGGTATATTCAGGGCTGCCAGCTGAAATTCACTGGCATTTGATTTCTACTCGACCGAGCACTTTCAGGTCGGCGGTGGATTTGGCGGGAAGGTTGTACGATGAGCGGGCTGTGTCGGTGAAGGCTGAGGGTAGTAAGAAGGGAGGTGGTGAGAGAAATTGGCAGGGGAAGAGGTTTGGTCGAGGTGATACCTCAACAAGTAGCAAGAAGGCACGGGTTGATGATCGCCGTGTGGTCACATCAAGTACAGGGTCGAGAAAGTGTGGGAAATGTGGGAGAGAGCACGGTGGCGAGTGCAGATGGGGGCTGAATGTCTGTTTTAAGTGTGGGAAGCCCAGTTACGTGGCTAAAGAATGTAAGGGCTTGAGGTGCTTCAATTGTGGGGAAAGTGGCCATATGAATAAAGATTGCAAGAAGCCGAGATCTGAGGGTTCCGGCGTGAAGAAGACAGGGAGTGAAGGGCCGAGAGCAAGCGCCAGGGCATTCACGATGACGCAGGAAGAGGCTAAGACGGACCCTGATGTAGTGTCCGATACGTTTCTGGTGAACCAAACTTTAGCCTCTGTATTTTTTGATTCGGGTGCCAGTAGGAGTTTTATTTCTGCTGCTTTCTGTGCCAAATTGCCCGTTAGTAGTAGACGTGTGGATGTACCGTTTGATGTAGAGACTGCTATAGGTAAAACTACCAGGATTTCCGAGGTAATAGAGGGTTGTGATGTGGAATTAGAGGGCCACAAATTTCCGGTTAAACCGTTTGCGATGACGTTAGGTGGTTTTGATTTGGTGCTTGGAATGGATTGGTTGGCGGATTTTGAGGCGAACATTGTGTGTCGCAAGAAGATGATCAATTTGACAGCGCACGACGGTAGTTCAGTGACAGTTTATGGCGATCGGGTTACTACGATTCCGAAAGTGATCTCAATGGCGGTGGCGGGGAAATGTATGAGGCGTGGATGTGGCGCCTTCTTATGTTATGTAAAGGATGTGGAAACGCCGACACCACAACTATCTGATGTTCCAGTTGTGCGTGAGTTTCCAGACGTGTTCCCGGAAGACTTATCGGGATTGCCACATGACAGAGAGATCGAGTTCCAGATTGATCTGATACAAGGCGCCCAACCTGTTGCCAAAGCACCATATCGATTGGCCCCGACGGAGATGAAAGAGTTGATGGAGCAGTTACAAGAGCTGCTGGACAAGGGTTTATTAGACCGAGTATCTCAGCTTGGGGTGCTCCAGTCCTGTTTGTAAAGAAGAAAGACGGTAGTATGAGGATGTGCATCGACTACCGCAAGCTGAATAAGTTGACGGTGAAGAACAGATACCCCTTGCTGAGGATCGACGACTTGTTTGATCAACTTCAGGGTGCTAGTTGGTTTTCACGAATAGATCTTCGATCAGGCTACCATCAACTGAAAGTGAAAGAACAGGATGTCCCTAAAACAGCTTTTCGCACGCGCTACGGTCACTACGAATTCCTTGTCATGTCGTTTGGTTTGACCAATGCGCCAGCTGCTTTTATGGATCTGATGAACAGAGTGTGCCGGCCGATGTTGGATAAATCAGTGATTGTATTCATCGATGATATCTTGATTTATTCGAAGAGTGAGACGAAGCATGCCGGTCACATTCGAGAAGTTCTGGAGACGTTGAGAAGGGAGAAGTTGTATGCTAAATTCTCCAAGTGCACATTTTGGTTGCGTGAGGTTCAATTCTTGGGTCACGTGGTAAATCCGGATGGAATTATGGTTGATCCGGCAAAAGTGGAAGTAGTAATGCAATGGAAGTCTCCAAAGACGCCATCCGAGATCCGCAGTTTCTTGGGATTAGCGGGCTACTACCGAAGGTTTATCCAAGACTTTTCCAAGATTGCTTCTCCACTGACCAAGTTGACCCGGAAAGGTGTAAAGTTTGTATGGGGTCAAGCTCAAGAGAAAGCGTTTGAAGAATTGAAGACGAAATTGACCCAAGCTCCTGTATTGGCATTACCCGAAGGGAGCGAAGATCTAGTGGTTTATTCTGATGCTTCCTACTCGGGGTTGGGGTGCGTATTAATGCAAAGGGGAAATGTGATAGCCTATGCATCCCGACAGCTGAAAGTTCATGAGGTTAACTACCCCACTCATGACTTGGAGCTGACGGGTTTGCTAGAACATAAAATCCATGTTTAACCACTTAAACTTTCTGAAAACGCAGCGGAGTTACAACTTAATAAAACCCATTTTATAAGATGAAAATAATGTTCTTTAGTGACCATTTTAGATGGAAAACAAACCCAAGCAAAAGGATCATAATATGTGAATGATCAAGGTATGAATATGTACTAAAACTACATAAAATCACAGCCACAATGAGCTGTGATTTCTACCTCTTTGAGCAGCAAGAAACGACCAAAAGGAGGGCTGTTGTAAGCTTCAAAACCGTCCAAGAGAGAGCTGAATGAGGGTTGATTAATGGCCAAAACTTCAAGGTAGAAGTCCTCAAACGTCTATACCCACAAGCCTTCAAGCAAACACCATGGTTGCTAGGATTTTGGACACTAAAATCTTCAAAAACAAGCTGCCAATGCTCCTTCAAAATCGTGAGATTGAAGAGAGAAGAAGGGAGAGTTTTTCTTGGATTTGAAGTTGCATGTATGTATGAAAGATGGTTGGTCCAAGAGAGACTAAAAGACCCCTTAATGTGATCCATCTAATCAACAATATTGGTCCAATAGAAAACAAGGGGGGGCGGCCGAATTCAAGTTTGAAAGGGGTTCCCCCCTCTTTTTTTGTGTTAGACACATTCACATGTTATTGGTCTTATAATTTGTCCCTCTTAGAAAATGCATACAACTAACCAATTAATTGTATAACATATATAGCCATTATTAATTTGTAATGTCATCTAATTAATATAAACTAGTGTTGATTCCCCGACGTGCGTTGCGCGTCTTAAATCGACCGTTGAATAAACATAACAGATATTGTTTTATGGCTCAGAACCAACTGTCAGTTTACGGTAACTGACGACATTTACATTGTATCATCACAGCCACATATCAATAAAAAAGAATGTGTCAAGGCTGACGGAATGCACCACGCGTATGTAAACTCAACAACAATTAAGAAATATGAAAGAGCAACCAAGAAAACAGAAAACCCAAAATAAACCTCGCAAATGATATTTATAATAAAAATGGCCCTCAGATGAAACCTGCACATCATCATTGACCATCATGGAACCATTAAACGACCGCTGACATATGCAAACCCAACAACAATACTGAAGTGTTAAAGGGCAGCCAAGAGAACACAAAACTCTAAACAAACTTCGTAAATGATAGTTCTCAGATGTGGCCTGCACATCATCATTGAACAACCTCAAATTTTATGTGAATATCACCTAAATCACTCGCATGGTCGAAAGCACATCAGCTAACATATACATATTTTTTTAAAGATAAGGCTCAGAAGCGGTTGTTCGTTGTGGCTGCAAACAACATGTTTACCACGCCGGACAAGCGAGCATAAACCGCTCATTCCATCATCGCCTGCCTAGCAGATTTTCTTTCACTCAAAAGTTGAGAGCCAAAAGGTCATTCATTACATCATCACCCTTAAATAAATCCAAAAATTACCTCTAAACACATAATATGCATAGGATCTCGGATGATGCCAAGAGCATCGTCATGGACAACCACAGAATCTAAAACATTTAGAATCAAGAATCAGTTTCAGAAATGCAAGATCTACAACTTTCTCGGGGTCTCAGATAAGCCCAACCTCAACATCATCGAAAACAACAATTTACATACCGGTATTCCTTCAAAAACTCAAAGTCGACAGCATGCATAGAGCCTCGGATAACCCCAAGCTTGTCGTCATCGACAAGAACTAAACCTGAAACATTTGGAAGAACGATTTAGGTAAAAAAACTCCAGATCTACACAGCCTTAGTTCAATAAAAAAACCCACAATTGAAGGAAATGGCTAACCCTAGAGGATATCCAAAACTGACATGTCGGTCTAAGTGCAGCGCAGAAACCACCAAAGGGGGCAGGTAACGGCCATCGGCGGTTTCCGGCGCACACAACGTGAAGTCGTGAACGCTAGATGTTGACGGTGACGATGTGGCCTGCACATCATCATTGACACAGATGTCACCGGCGGTGAATCTGAAGACGGAGGTACGCGGATCCGGTCGACGGAATCGTTAGGCGCCACCTAAGGCGGCGCAAACAGGCCACCGGCGACATCTGTCACGACATGGTCAGGCGGCGAGAACAACCTGCCACACGACCGTCGCCACATACCGTAACCGATATCACGTCAGGCACCAACGAAAGTCTAAACATCACCGGCACCGCCTCCCCTGACCACGGCCACCGCCATCCGCACAGAATCCAAGATAGTGTAACCTGCGATGAGTATGTTACAGAAAGGATGATAAAGACGGTGGTAGGTGGACCCAAAAAAGGACGGCCGAGATCGGGAGTAGCAACGTCGCTGGAGAAGAAACCGAGAAATAGAAAGGAAGAAGAAACCGAGAGATAGAAAGGAAATCTTTACCTTGCCTTTGATATAAGATAATGGCGCCTCAGATGGATAACTGCTGACCGTCGATCATAAAGCAACGGCTGAGATTCCACAAATTACTATTCATCACATTGCAAATTTCATAAGTATGTAATAACATTACAAATAATATCATTGAACAATATATCCTAATAAATTGTTCCATGTCATATGCAACTTGTTTAGAAAACCCATTTTCTAAATTGGTGTTAATATTTTATTGCATGATCATATCATCAATTAAATATTATTTGGTGTTTGCTAAGCTTGTTATTAGGTATAACCCGACTTGGATCATAACGTACTAACCACATCAATATTCTAAGTGTCTTGGGCACATAGAATCCTACAGGAGCTAGCAGCCGTGGTCTTTGCATTGAATATTTGGAGGCACTACCTCTACGGAACGAAGTGCACCATTTTCACAGACCACAAGAGCTTGAAGTATTTCTTCGAGCAAAAAGATTTAAATATGAGGCAGAGGCAATGGTTGGAGCTGATAAAAGACGATGATTGTGAGATCCATTACCATCCGGGCAAAGCCAACGTGGTGGCTGATGCCCTTAGCCGAAAAGAGAGGCCCGAGCCGATTCGGGTGAAGGCGTACCAACTAATCATGACCTCAGACGTGATGAAGCAAGTCAAGGAGTTTCAAGATGAGGCACTGAAAGAGGATCATCTAAACTCTGAACGAATGAGAGGTCTGGTCGTGGAATTGGGTGAAAACACATTTGGTGTCAAGACTCGATTTGGGCGAATGTGGGTTCCACGATTTGGGGATCTACGTATGAAGATCATGGATGAAGCCCACAAGACTTGATACTCCATTCATCCAGGTGCTACCAAGATGTACCAAGATATGAAGAAAGATTATTGGTGGCCGGGTATGAAGCGTGATGTAGTGGAGTATGTGAGTAAATGCCTCACGTGTTTGCAAGTAAAAGCCGAGCACCAGAAGCCGTATGGAAAGATTCAACCGTTGGATATACCGGAATGAAAATGGGAGCACATCACCATGGATTTTATCACAAAGCTGCCACGTACCCCGAAAGGGTATGATACTATATGGGTGATTGTAGATCGTCTGACGAAGAGTGCTCACTTCCTACCGATGCACGAGACATATTCATCCGAAAGGTTGGCCGATCTTTTCATCAATGAGATTGTGACCTGTCATGGTGTGCCGGTGTCGATTGTGTCCGATCGTGACACTCGGTTTACATCCAAATTCTGGAAGAAATTCCATGATGCTATGGGGACGAGGTTGCATATTAGCATGGCTTATCATCCCCAAACTGATGGTCAGTCGGAAAAGACCATTCAGACTTTGGAGGACATGCTTCGGGCATGTGTTATCGACTTCGGGGGAAGTTGGGATGACCACCTACCGTTAGCTGAATTCTCATACAACAACAGCTATCATGCCAGTATTGGCATGCCACCCTACGAGATGCTATACGGTAGGAGATGCAGGACACCCGTTTGTTGGGGTGATATTGGTCAGAAGGAATTAGGAAGCGTCGAAGTGATCGAGGCAACGACTGAAAAGCTCGTGAGGATCAAAGCCTATATGAAAGCGGCCAAAGACCGACAGAAGTCGTATGCTGACAAACGACGCAGTCCGATTGAGTTCCAGGTGGGAGATCGGGTTATGCTAAAGGTCTCACCTTGGAAAGGGATCATTCGATTCCGGAAGCGGGGTAAGTTGAGTCCGCGATATATAGGCCCTTTCCGAATCATTGCTCGAGTAGGAGAGGTGGCCTATAGGTTAGATCTACCAGATGAGTTAAGTGGAATTCACCCGACCTTCCACGTATCTCATCTGAGGAAGTGTTTGGCGGACGAGGATATGATCGTCCCACTGGAGGACATCGAGGTAGACGAACGGCTCAACTATGTAGAGCAACCAGTGGCGATCATCGATCGCAAGGAGAAGAGGTTAAGAAATAAAGTGGTTCCTCTTGTGCGTGTACAGTGGCAGCACAGGAAGGGATCCGAGTCAACGTGGGAAACCGAAGAAGAAATGAGGCAGCATTACCCACGATTGTTTGAGGAATAACAGGTTTCGGGGACGAAACCTAAATAAGGGGGTGGACTTGTAACACCCGTAATTTTGACTTTTTGAACTGATATGCGACTGAGTCTCAGTCGCATGGAATTCATGCGACTGGAGGTTCAATCGCACGATACTCGAACGATTGAAGCTCAACCGTACGACTAGAATTCAATCGCACGAATGAAGGATCGACCGCATGGAACTCATGCGACTGGAGGTCCAGTCGCATGGTGTTCATGCGACTGAAGGTCCAGTCGCCCCTGGACATCGGGCGACTGAGCTGTACCTATAAAAGAGGAGCAGCTCTCTTCTCCTCCCAACACTTACACTTTTCAGTCGGGAAGAGCAGAGAGCGAAAGAGAGCAGAGAAAGAAAGAGAGAAAGTGCTAACCCGGGCTCAAGATTTGTCGAGAAGCTAGTCAAGACGAAGCTCTTCAACTCCTACCTGTTATTGTGAGTTCTAGAACCCCTCATTTACATGTTTTCAAACGATTTTGGGGTTGGATCACATATAAACCCTATTTTTGAAAAAGTGTATGTTTGACCCATTTGGGTGAAATCTTGGGTAAAGTGTTTAAGGTATGATTTAGGACTTGTATATGCTTGTATGATGTCCTAGTATAAATCCCTGAGGTTTAGGAGGGCTAATTTGGGCTGGAAATGTGTTTAGAAGGGTTTGGACTTCGTAGGTCGCGGCTGTTGTTCGTGAAGAACTCTAGTCGCTGCACAGTTAGGGCTAGGCGACTGAAGGGCCAGTCGCCCGAATGAAGAACAACTGATGTTCAACCGTACGATTGAGGCTCAGACGCACGATTGAACCTCATTCGCGCGACAGACCATGCGATTGAGGGATTCGGTCGCATAGGTCCATTCGCATGGTAGTTCAGTCGCACGGTTGAGGGTTAGTCGCATATAGCCCAGTCGCATAGTGTTTACTTGTACGAAAGGAAGTCCATTCGCATGATTGTACGTCCATTCGCCTAACTGCCCATTCGCATGACCCAGTCGCGTGGAGGCCATGCGACTGGAGTATGTTCAATCGCCCAAATAGGGCTGATGTGAACGAGTAGAGAAGTGTATGTATGATGTATGTAGGCTAATTATGAAGTAGCCTTGTATGATAATAATGACTGATGAATTGTAGATATCTATGTTCCTTGTGTGACGTATGTTTATCTTTTATGACTTTACGTGAATGAATGAATGAATGAAACGAATGTAATAAGAACGTAAAGTGAAAGATAATGAAAGAGGAACATGATGAATGAATGCATGCATTAACGAATGAATGAATGAATGTAAGAAAGGCTTGCAAGCAAACGTATGGAGGTGCACACCCCTGGCAGGTGTTAGCTCAACGGTGTGCGGGTTAGCTACCCCGAAGGATGCACATCGGGGTCAGTCTTTGTGATTGACCATATGTATGTATCGGATCCTTGCCGCTTACCCTAGGTGACTGGATCAGCAGTAGTGCACAACGTTCGTGATTGATCATCACAGGTCCAGCACCCGCATTAGTGCACAACGTTCGGGGTATAGCATATGGCATTGATCCAGAAGGAAAGTGGAAAGATAAGTGGTGCATGTACCTACCCCAGGTGACTGGATCAGCAGTAGTGCACAACGTTCGTGGTTGATTACCACAGGTCCAGCACCAGCATTACGTATGATGTTTGGGGTATTGTACACGTCACCGAATGTAAAGAACGTTCGAACAAATGTAATGAATGTATGAATGAATGAAACAAACGTTCGAACAAATGTAATGAATGTATGAATGAAAGCTAATGAACGAATGATGAAGATAATAATGATATTATCTACGTGTACGTATGATGTGTGAACGCATGTATGTAAGCACGGTTATAATGAACGAAAGTATGTTTTATTATAAAACTAGAACTCACTCAGCAACGCTGACTTGTTTTATGTGTTTCCAGTTGGCAGGTAGTGTTGCTGGGGATGGCACGAGGCGGCTACTCAGCTCTTTTGGGACGGCATTCTCCTTTTGATAATGCTGCAACGTCATGTGTTGTGGGCCCATAATGCACGCAACACATCATGTTGTATGCCATTACAAGATTTCTTGAGGATTCCCATAAACGGGATTACTTAAGGAATCTTCTTTATGATGAAAAATTTTATATTTTTATATTAGAGGTCACTGTATATGACCCTATGATTGCTGAGGATTCGAATAAACGAGATTACTTAAAAAATCTCTGGTTTCATATGCTTCCGCGGCAATCATAGTAAAGTTAGGCAATGTAAAGAAAGCTTGTATTTTGTAGTCAAGTTAACGATGTAATGCATTGTAAAAGCTTTTATGATGAAACGAGAATGTATATTTTATTAATTCAGCTGCGTTATTTTACTTAATATGTATTGTAGTGCGATGAACGACCGACTGTGAGGTGCCCGGGAACGGGGCCTTACACAAGTGAATGTGATTCATTTGATGTATGTGAGTCTTGTTTACAAGGTAAAATGACCAAGGTACCTTTTAGTGGCAAAACCAAAAGGGCAAAGGATTTATTAGGTATCATACATTTGGATGTATGTGGTCCTTTTAAACCTATGACAAGGTACAATGAAAGATACTTCATTACCTTTACCGATGACTATTATCGATATGGGTATGTGTACTTATTAAAACACAAAGATGAAGCTTTTGAAATGTTTAAGATCTTTCAAAATGAAGTACAAAATCAACTCAATAAGTCAATTAAAGTTCTCCGCACCGATAGAGGAGGTGATGTAAGGCCCCACTCCCGGGCACCTCATAGTTGGTCGTTCATCGCACATAAAACATACATTTGGTATATATTTATAAACATCTTAAATAAACATTACAGCGGAAACATTCAAAAGATACATTTCATTTCATCATAAAAGCTTGTACAAAGATTACATCGTTACTGATTACCAAAATGGTCATAAACAGTGACCTCTAGTATAGAAATATTAAAATTTTCATCATAAAGAAGATTCCTTAAGTAATCCCGTTTATTAGGATCCTTAAGGAAGGTTCCTTAGGTAATCCCGTTTATCGGGATCCTCAAGGAACACTTGACACTTGCATGCAACATAATGTGTTGCATGCATTATGAGCCCGCATCCTATTACGTGGCAGCATTATCAAAAGGAGAATGCCATCCCCAACGAGTTGAGTAGTCACCTCATGCCATCCCCAGCAACACTACCTACCAAATGGAAACACATAAAAGTCAGCGTTGCTGAGTGAGTTCTAATTTTAAAATAAACATACTTTATTTACATTATAAACCATTCCTTTCTTTCACATGATCATACATCATACGTACACATAGATAATATCCTTTATTATCTTCATCGTTCGTTATACATTATTATCTTTCAGTTCTCATATGGATCCTGTCAGGCTTTACCCACTTCATAGCACTTGACTGTGATTACTGTGGTCAAATAACAAGGATCCCATTCATCTTTGCTTGCACATTGAATACTTTTTGTACCACTACCATGTGCTATACCCCGATCAGTCTTAGCTACTGGGCCATGAATCAATAGAGCGTATGCCACAGTACTAGTAGGTAAGCGGTAGAGGTACCATGAATATGGTCAATCACAAAGAAGGAACCGTTTACCTTAATTCAATGCTTGCAAGACTTAGTTCGTTCATTCATCAATGCATGCATTCATTCATTAATGCATGCATGTATTCATCATCTGTATTTCCTTTTCACTCATTCTTTAATACATGCATTCATCATCATGTTCCTCTTTCATTATCTTTCACTTTATGTTACATAATACTTCATTCATTCATTTCCATAGTTCATAAAGTTTTCGAAAAGATAAACATACATAATCATAAGGAACATACACATAACATTCATGCATCATCATACAAGGCAATCATACATATATAACATACACCATGCATGGCCATCAAGCACACATCATCATATCATCCACGACTTTAAAAGTCAACTTACATACCCCTCGGGAATCTCCTAGGTCAAAGCCTATCTTACTCATTTTTCCCAAAGGTCAGAATTCTGCTTAAGTGTTTACCCGTATTTCCTCTTTGATTCATCCACATTTCTTGGTCATCCGCATTGGTCAATGCGGATGAGGAAATGCCTTAGCCGCAATTCCATACTGTCCGCATTAGACAAATGCGGCTGAGGAAAGTGCCTTAACTGTATTTCGTGTACTACCCGCATTGGTCAATGCGGTTGAACAATGCCTTGGCCATTCTTCCTGACTTGTCCGCATTAGATTAATGCGGCTGAGTACTGCCTTAGCCAATTTTTTTTCTTGTTTTGTCCGCATTAAGTCGATGCGGATGAAGAATGCTTTACTCCATATTCTGATCTATCCGCATTAGGTCAATGCGGATGAGCAATTTTGCCTTGCCCGCATTTTCCTGGTCACCCGCATTAGTCCATGCGGATGAGCAGTTCACCCTGCCCTTAACCTGTGCTGTTTTTCAGCTCTCAATCATCATCTCAACATACATTAGCACAAATCTATCGTACCTAGAATAGGCTACACATCATACACATCCTAGAGAAGACTCCTAAATCATACATCAATAGTACTCACATGAACAGCATGCTGTAATTCATGTATCTGCCCTAGGAATCTTATATACAGTAAGCATAGCAACCTGAACGGACCGTACACACGCATACTCGTACATACATACACGGATTAAGCACTCAAAGCTCGAAAACAATGTCACAATGTGTTCCAGCCCCAAAAATCATTCAAAACGGGTAAAATTAGGGGTCTTAGAACTCACATTGTGTTGCTGGGTATGGCTTCTTCAACACCCGTCGCCGTGAGACCTTGTACCTCAAATCCGCCCTCTTCTTCTTCTTGTTCTTTCTTCAAATTCCCGTGGTCTGCTCTTTCTCTCTCTTGAACACTTCGAAGATTTGGAATTGTGAGAAAAAGTGTGGGCAACCATCCCTATGTATATCAGATATTTACTTTTATTTGTACTTTTTACATAAAAAACCCTTCCACTTTTTCTTTCTTTTCCTTTCCTTCCAAAATTCTTTCTTTTCTTTTCTTCTTATTATTTCTCTTTGTCTAATCAAAATTTCAGGTGTTACAAGTCCAACCCCCTTATAAAGGTTTCGTCCCCGAATCCTGTTATTCCTCGAACAGACGTGGGTAATGTTGTCTCATCTCTTCCTCAGTCTCCCATGTAGACTCAAATCCCTTTCTGTGCTTCCACTGTACACGCACAAGGGGAACCACTTTATTTCACAGCCGCTTCTCTTTTCTGTCAATGATTACCACTGGTTGCTCCACATAATTGAGCCGTTCATCTACTTCGATATCTTCCAGCGGAACAATCATATTTTCATCGGCCAAACACTTTCTCAGATGAGATACGTGGAAGGTAGGGTGAATTCCACTTAGCTCATCTGGCAACTCCAATCTATAGGCCACCTCTCCTACTCGAGCAATGATTCGAAAAGGGCCTATGTACCGCGGACTCAACTTGCCCCGCTTTCGGAACCGAATGATTCCTTTCCAAGGCGAGACCTTTAACATAACCCGGTCACCCACTTGGAATTCGATCGGCCTGCGTCGTTTATCGGCATACGACTTCTTTCTGTCTTTGGCTGCCTTCATGTAGGTCTTGATTCTTTCAAGCTTCTCAGTCGTAGCCTCGATCACCTCGATGCTTCCCAATTCCTTTTGACCAATATCACCCCAGCATACGGGTGTCCTGCATCTCCTACCATATAGCATCTCATAAGGTGGCATACCAATACTGGCATGATAGCTGTTGTTGTACGAGAATTCAGCTAACGGTAGGTGGTCATCCCAACTCCCCCCAAAATCAATCACACATGCCCGAAGCATGTCTTCTAACGTCTAAATGGTCCTTTCCGACTGACCATCAGTTTGGGGATGATAAGCCGTACTGATATGTAACCTCGTCCCATAGCATCATGGAATTTCTTCCAGAATTTGGATGTAAACCGGGTGTCGCGATCCGACACAATTGACACCGGTACACCATGACGAGTCACAATCTCCTTGATGAAAAGATCGCCAACCTCTCAGATGAGTATCTCTCGCGTATCGGTAGGAAGTGAGCACTCTTCGTCAGACGATCAACAATCACCCATATGGCATCATACCCTTTCGGAGTACGCGGCAGGTTTGTAATGAAATCCATGGTGATGTGCTCCCACTTCCATTCCGGTATATCCAAAGGTTGAATCTTCCCATACAGCTTCTGATGTTCTGCCATTACTTGAAAACAAGTGAGACATTTACTCACATACTCCACCATATCACGCTTCATACCCGGCCACCAGTAATCTTTCTTCATGTCTTGGTACATCTTGGTAGCACCGGGATGAATGGAGTATCGATTTTCGTGGGCTTCGTCCATAATCTTCATTCGTAGATCACCAAAATGAGGAATCCATATCCGCCCAAATCGAGTCTTGACACCAAACGTGTTTTCACCGAGTTCCGCGACCAGACCTCTCATTCGTTCGGAGTTAAGATGATCTTCCTTCAGTGCCTCATCTTGAAACTCTTTGACTTGCTTCATCACCTCCGAGGTCATAATCAGTTGGTATGCCTTCACCCGTATCGGTTCGAGCCTCTCCTTCCGGCTAAGGGCATCAGCCACCACGTTGGCTTTGCCCGGATGGTAGTGGATCTCACAATCATAGTCTTTTATCAGTTCCAACCATCACACTGTCTCATATTTAAATCCTTCTGTTCAAAGAAATACTTCAAGCTTTGTGGTCGGTAAATTTGGCGCACTTCGTCCCGTACAGATAGTGCCTCCAAATCTTTAATGCAAAGACCACAGCTACTAGATCCAAGTCCTGAGTGGGGTGGTTAACCTCATGAACTTTCAGCTGTCAGGATGCATAGGCTATCACCTTTCCCCTTTGCATTAATACGCACCCCAACCCCGAGTAGGAACCATCAGAATAAACCACCAAGTCATCGCTTTCATCGGGTAATGCCAATACTGGAGCTTGGGTCAACTTCGTCTTCAATTCTTCAAACGCCTTTTCCTGAGCCTGACCCCATACAAACTTCACATCCTTCCGGGTCAACTTGGTCAGTGGAGAAGCAATCTTGGAGAAGTCTTGAATGAATCTACTGTAGTAGCCCGCCAAACCCAAGAAACTACGGATCTCGGATGGCGTCTTTGGAGACTTCCATTGCATTACTGCTTCCACCTTTGCCGGATCGACCAAAATCCCCTCCGGATTAACCATGTGACCCAAGAACTGAACTTCACGCAACCAAAATGCGCACTTGGAGAACTTGGCGTACAATTTCTCTCTTCTCAACGTTTCTAGTACTTCTCGAATGTGACTGGCATGCTCCGTTTCGCTTCTTGAATAAATCAGGATATCGTCAATAAATACAATCACTGATTTATCCAACATCGGCCGACATACTCGGTTCATCAAAACCATAAAAGCAGCTGGTGCATTAGTCAAACCAAAGGACATGACAAGAAACTCGTAGTGACCGTAGCGCGTACGAAAAGCTGTTTTAGGGATGTCTCGTTCCTTCACTTTCAGCTGATGGTAGCCCGATCGAAGATCTATTCGTGAAAACCAACTGGCGCCTTGAAGTTGATCAAATAGATCATCGATTCTTGGCAAGGGGTATCTATTTTTCACAGTCAACTTGTTCAGCTCACGGTAGTCGATGCACATCCTCATACTACCGTCTTTCTTCTTCACAAATAGGACCGGAGCACCCCAAGGTGAGATACTTGGTCTAATAAACCCCTTATCCAATAGCTCTTGCAACTGCTCCATCAACTCTTTCATTTCAGTCGGGGCCAATCGATACGGTGCCTTGGCGACAGGTTGAGCACCCGGTATCAGGTCAATCTGGAACTCGATCTCTCGGTCAGGTGGCAATCCCGATAAGTCTTCCGGGGACACGTATGGAAAATCACACACCACCGGAACATCGGATAGTTGTGGTGTTGGCGTTTCTACATCTTTTACATAACATAAGTAGGCGCTGCACCCATGCTTCATACATTTTCCCGCCACAGCCATTGAGATCACCTTCGCAATCGTAATAACCCGATCACCATAAACTGTCACTGAACCACCGCCAGGCGCTGTCAATTGAATCATCTTCTTGCGACACATGATGTTTGCCTCAAATTCCGCCAACCAATCCATCCCAAGCACGAAATCGAAGCCACCTAAAGTCATAGCGAAGGGTCTAATCGGAAATTTGTGGCCCTCCAATTCAACATCACAACCCTCTATCACCTCAGAGATCCTAGTAGACTTACCTATGGAAGTTTCTACATCAAAGGGCACATCAACACGTCTACTACTAACAGGCAGCTTAGTACAGAAGGCAGCAGAAATAAAACTCCTACTGGAACCTGAATCAAATAATACAGAGGCCAAAGTTTGGTTCACCAGGAACGTACTAGACACAACATCAGGGTCCGTCCTGGCCTACTCCTGCGTCATCGTGAATGCCCTGGCCTTTGCCCTTGGTTCTTCACCTCCCTTCTTCTTCGCCCCTGATCCCTCAGCCCTCGGCTTCTTGTAGTCTCTGATCATATGACCACTTTCCCCATAGTTAAAACATTTGCCTGCCTGGCAATCCTTTGACATATGCCCTGCCTTCCCGCATCTGAAACAGATGTTTGATCCCCACTTGCACTCCCCCGAGTGCTCCTTTCCACACTGGCCATACTTCCTCAACCCTGCTCCTGACATGACCACGCGGCAGTCATCCACCCTTACCTTCTTGTTACTCGTCGAAGTATCACCTCAACCAAACCTCTTCCCCTTCCAGTTTCTCTCACCACCTCCCTTTTTACTAATCTCAGCCTTCACCACAACAGGCCGTTTATCATATAATCTCCCAGCCAAATCCACTGCCGACCTAAAGGTACTCAGTCGGGCAGTAATCAAATGCCTGCGGATGTCAACTGGCAGCCCTTGAATATACCGATTGATCTTTCGAGACACTGGCATCACCTGGTCCGGTACCATTCTTGCCATCTCATTAAACCTGGCGGTGTACTGTTGGTGGGTCATCGTCCCCACCTCCAACTGCAGGAACTCTCTCTCAACTTTGTCCATTTCCTGACGAGGACTGAACTCCTCGATCACCATCCTTTTTAACTCGGCCCACTTCATCTTTCCTATGGCCCTGCTACCCTCGGCTTGGTCTATATTGTCCCACCAGCACAAAGCCGACCCCGTGAAAGAGTGGGTAGCAAACTTCACCTTCTTGTCCTCCTGGCAATCACTAATATCGAGGACAGCCTCTATTTCTCTCACCCATTGGTGAGCATCAGCAGCAGTGCCAGAACCGTCAAAGGTAGGGGGATTGCATCTCATAAATGCCCCGTAGTTACAACCCCGTGTTGTCTCCCGTACCTGCTCTTCCTCCTCTTCCTCTTCATCATCAGAGAAAACCGTTTCCAGTCTTGATTGCTCCTGTCTCCCTGAGGAACTATTCCTCTCTCTTCTTTCTCCTTCCCGGACAGCCTTAATCACCTCGGTCACCACAGATGGTAAGATCGTCTGCATGACCTGATGCACCTCTTCAACCACTGCCTCTTTTACCGAGGCTCTCAAATTGGCGCTCTCGTCTACTCCCTCCTGATGAGGGGTCTCGGTTTCCTCATGAAACACTTCCTCTACCCTAGGTCTCCCTCTCATGACACACGGTTCAGCACCACGTCCACCACCACGTGAAACTTTAGATGATCTACCACCGACCATCTTCTATCACACTGAAAGATTCAAACACCAACGCGGTCATTCAAGGAAATAGCTTAATTTATGTTTAGGTATAGTAAGTCTCTAATTACAGTGGCCAGTTGTGATTAGCCACTTACTTTACTCTTCGCACCCCGAGCATCACCCGTCCTGACTGCATTAGTATCTAAATCTAACAGTACACATAAATCACATCATATGCGCACATAATACCAGTTAACCTTTAAGAAAATACCTGATGGCACGCAACTACTCAGATAGCATTCTCTTCATTTCTGTCCCGTTTTTAGTTTAAGTTTAGGTTTATTTTGAAAATTTACCCGTTTCACTTAAACTTTGGCTCTGATACCAACTTGTAAGGCCCCACTCCCGGGCACCTCACAGTTGGTCATTCATCGCACATAAAACATACATTTGGTATATATTTATAAACATCTTAAATAAACATTGCAGTGGAAACATTCAAAAGATACATTTCATTTCATCATAAAAGCTTGTACAAAGATTACATCGTTACTGATTACCAAAATGGTCATAAACAGTGACCTCTAGTATAGAAATATTAAAATTTTCATCATAAAGAAGATTCCTTAAGTAATCCCGTTTATCAGGATCCTTAAGGAAGGTTCCTTAGGTAATCCCGTTTATCGGGATCCTCAAGGAACACTTGACACTTGCATGCAACATAATGTGTTGCATGCTTTATGAGCCCGCATCCTATTAGGTGGCAGCATTATCAAAAGGAGAATGTCATCCCCAACGAGCTGAGTAGTCGCCTCGTGCCATCCCCAGCAACACTACCTGTCAACTGGAAACACATTAAAGTCAGCGTTGCTGAGTGAGTTCTAGTTTTAAAATATACATACTTTATGAACATTATAAACCATTCCTTTCTTTCACATGATCATACATCATACGTACACATAGATAATATCCTTTATTATCTTCATTGTTCGTTATACGTCATTATCTTTCAGTTCTCATATGGATCCTGTCAGGCTTTACCCACTTCATAGCACTTGACTAGGATTACTGTGGTCGAATGACAAGGATCCCGTTCATCTTTGCTTGCACATTGAATACTTTTTGTACCACTACCATGTGCTATACCCCGATCAGTCTTAGCTACTGGGCCGTGAATCAATAGAGCGTATGCCATAGTACTAGTAGGTAAGCGGTAGAGGTACCATGAATATGGTCAATCACAAAGAAGGACCCGTTTACCTTAATTCAATGCTTGCAAGACTTATTTCATTCATTCATTAATGCATGTATTCATCATCATATTTTCTTTTCATTCATTCATTAATACATGCATTCATCATCATGTTCCTCTTTCATTATCTTTCACTTTACGTTACATAATACTTCATTCATTCATTTCCATAGTTCATAAAGTTTTCGAAAAGATAAACATACATAATCATAAGGAACATACACATAACGTTCATGCATCGTCATACAAGGCAATCATACATATATAATATACACCATGCATGACCATCAAGCACACATCATCATATCATCCACGACTTTAAAAGTCAACTTACATACCCCTCGGGAATCTCCTAGCTCAAAGCCTATCTTACTCATTTTTCCCAAAGGTCAGAATTCTGCTTAAGTGTTTACCCGCATTTCCTCTTTGATTCATCCGCATTTCTTGGTCATCCGCATTGGTCAATGCGGATGAGGAAATGCCTTAGCCGTAATTCCATACTGTCCGCATTAGACAAATGCAGCTGAGGAAAGTGCCTTAACCGTATTTCGTGTACTACCCGCATTAGTCAATGCGGTTGAAGAATGCCTTGGCCATTCTTCCTGACTTCTCCGCATTAGATTAATGCGGCTGAGTACTGCCTTAGCCATTTTTTTTCTTGTTTTGTCCGCATTAAGTCGATGCGGATGAAGAATGCTTTACTCCGTATTCTGATCTATCCGCATTAGGTCAATGCGGATGAGCAATTTTGCCTTGCCCGCATTTTCCTGGTCACCCGCATTAGTCCATGCGGATGAGCAGTTCACCCTGCCCTTAACATGTGCTGTTTTTCAGCTCTCAATCATCATCTCAACATACATTAGCACAAATCTATCGTACCTAGAACAGGTTACACATCATACACATCCTAGAGAAGACTCCTAAATCATACATCAACAGTACTCATACGAACAACATGCTGTGATTCATGTATCTGCCCTAGGAATCTTATATACAGTAAGCATAGATACCTGAACGGACCGTACACACGCATACTCGTACATACATACACGGATTAAGCACTGAAAGCTTGAAAACAGTGTCACGGTGTGTTCCAGCCCCAAAAATCATTCAAAAACGGGTAAAAATAGGGGTCTTAGAACTCACATTGTGTTGCTGGGTATGGCTTCTTCAACACCCGTCGCCGTGAGACCTTGTACCTCGAATCCGCCCTCTTCTTCTTCTTGTTCTTCCTTCAAATTCCCGTGGTCTGCTCTTTCTCTCTCTAGAACACTTCGAAGATTTGGAATTGTGAGAAAAAGTGTGGGCAGTCATCCCTATGAATATCAGATATTTACTTTTCTTTGTACTTTTTACACAAAACCCCCTTCCACTTTTTCTTTCTTTTCCTTTCCTTCCAAAATTCTTTCTTTTCTTTTCTTCTTATTATTTCTCTTTGTCTAATCAAAATTTCAGGTGTTACAGGTGAATACCTGAATGATGCTTTTAGGGACCATCTTAGAAGTTGTGGGATTGTCTCACAACTATCTCCACCGAGAACACCATAACATAATGGCATGTCCGAGTGGAGAAATCAAACTTTGTTAGATATGGTTCGATCTATGATGGCTAGAAGCACATTACCTCTGTCATTTTGGGGTTTTGCTCTGCTCTCTACGGCCCGTATTTTAAATATGGCCCCAACCAAGAAAGTGGAAAGGACACCTTATGAAACATGGCATGGAAGGGTTCCATCATTTTCATATTTAAAGGTATGGGGGTGTGAGGCTTATGTGAAGACTCCCACCTCGAACAAGTTAGAAAGCCGTTCCACTAAGTGTATCTTTATTGGATATCCAAGAGATTCTATGGGATATTATTTCTATGATCCAATACAACAAAAGGAGTTTGTTGCCAAAAAGGGTGAGTTCCTGGAAACCAAGTTCCTTATGGAAGGAACTGGTAATAGAACTATGGATCTTGAAAAGGATCAAGAACCGCAACCTGATAGATGTTTGGTTGACACTAGCACTCAACATGAGGATGTTGAAAATGATCAAATAGTTGATCAATACACAGAAAACATTCACAGATCAGGAAGAACTAGTAATCCACCTGAAAGATATGGATTTTTCACTGATGGATGCTATGTGATAGATTCCGATGAACCAATCACATACCATGATGCGTTGTCCAATTCGGATTGTGACAAATTGCTTGAAGCCATGAACGTTGAGATGCAATCCATGTATGAAAATCAAGTATGGGACTTGGTTGTACCACCTCTTAACTCCAAAGTAGTTGGAAGTAAGTGGGTTTTCAAGAAGAAAACCGATATGCATGGAAACTTGGATACATATAAAGCTAGACTTGTTGTGAAAGGTTTCACTCAAACTCAAGGGGTTGACTATGATGAAACTTTCTCACCTGTTGCGATGCTAAAATCTATTAGGATATTGTTTGCCATAGCCGCTTATTATGATTATGAGATTTGGCAAATGGATGTCAAAACCGCTTTGCTAAATGGATATCTTGAGGAAGATGTCTATATGGTTCAGCCTGAAGGTTTTGTCGATCCAAAACATCCTAACAAAGTATGCAAGTTAAAGAAAACAATCTATGGATTGAAACAAGCATCGATAAGTTAGAATCACTGTTTTGATGAAGAAGTAATTAAATTTGGATTCATCAAGAATGCTGATGAAGCTTGTGTATATAAGAAAGCTAGTAGGAGCATCATCACTTTCCTAGTATTGTATGTTGATGACATACTACTATTTGGAAATGACATTCCAACCTTGGAAGGTGTAAAAACCTAGCTTGGAAGTTGTTTTTCCATCAAGGATCTTGGTGAAGCCACCTGTATTCTAGGAATAAAGATCTATAGGGATAGATCAAGATGGTTGATTGGTTTAAATCAAAGTGCATACATTGATAAGATCTTGAAAAGGTTCAAGATGGAGAACTCTAAGAAAGGTACGGTACCTATTCAAAGAGGAACGATATTGAGTACGACTCAATGTCCAAGCTCAAAAGATGAGCAAGATAAAATGAAGGCAATCCCATATGCATCTCCTATTGGATCCATCATGTATGCAATGATATGCACTCGGCCGGACGTGTCATGCGCCTTAAGCATGACAAGCCGGTACCAGCAAAATCCTAGAAACAGTCATTAGATGGCTGTTAAGAACATACTTAAGTATCTAAGGAGGACTAAAGATATGTTCCTAATCTATGGATCTGGTGATGAAGAACACATTGTAAAAGGTTACACGGATGCGAGTTTCCAAACCGATCGTGATGATTCATGATCACAATCAGGATACATTTTCATTCTGAATGGAGGAGCGGTCTCTTGGAAGAGCTCTAAACAGGATGTGGTGGCTTTATTAACTATAGAATCTGAATACATTGCCGCCTCATTAGCAGCTCAAGAAGTTGCATGGTAAAAGAAATTCATTGCCTATCTAGGGGTTGTCCCTTCCATTCAGGACCCCCTAGAGATCTTTTATGATAACGAGGGTGCGATTGCTCAAATCAAGGAACCTCGTGCTCATCAAAAGACTAGGCACATTGAGCGGAGATTCTACTACATACGAGATGAAGTTGAAAAAGAAAAGATATGTATTCGCAAAGTTAACACAGATCAAAATATTGCGGATCCTCTTACGAAGCTTCTAGAAAAGGCAAAGCATGAAGGTCATACCTGTGCCATGGGACTTTGATATTCTAGTGATTGGATTTGATCTGTAATTTCGTATTTGGATATATGAAACTCCCTTATTACTTGAATAAAATTATTTGGTTATAATATTTCAATAAATGTTCCAATTTAGCATGTTTAATCCATGGTTAAATTATTTACTCTAAATCTTCGTCGTCATTCATACTTGTGGGAACAAGTATGAGGGTAAGACTATTATGAACATGGATTGGTGGATGTTCATATGGATGAATATAGAGCAAAGGGTTGCTGCCAAAGTTCATAGATTTTTCTGGGATGCAAAAATTGGACTGACCTGCATCTCAAAGATTACAACATGGAATCCTTTTGATTGATCATAAGTAATTTTGAGTAAAGGCGAACATCATTTGTTATCCTCTGACTTGAGATACATATTGGGTCTTGATATTTACCTAATATTATACTTTGACTTAGTTCTTCGCTATTCTGAAACATGGAAGTACATAAGTCTGAGTTCAGGTATGATATAAGGTAATTGTAAGAGACGTATGTAGTCAAGCTGGGATTTGTCCCTCTTATTCGTTAAGAGTAAGATGTCTAAGGCCTGATAAAGTTAAATCAATAGAGAATGATCACTCTGTGTCTCTAGGATTTAACATGACATCTGTGACAAAAGGATAGATGATTGATTCACCTAAAACATTTCAAGTATGGTACTTGAAGAGGATGATGTTATTGAATGGCACTTAGTCATACGTATTAAGGGTAGTAAACTGTTGTTAGGCGGTATTTGCTGCTTGTATCAATCTTTTATGAATCTCGTGCAAGTGGGAGATTGTTGGATCTTATATGCCCAAGACACATACAAGATTGATGTGGTTAGTACGTTATGATCCAAGTCGGGTCATACCCAATAACAAGCTATACAAACACTAACAAATAATTATTTGTTGATAAGATCATACAATAAATATTGACACCTATTTAGAAAATTGGTTTTCTAAATATTGCTTTTGTGATAGAACAATATTATATGGATAATTTGTTCATGAGATATTTATTTGTTTCATTATTTAAGTTGGTTAAATAATGTCAAATAAAAGTGTGCTATGTTATAAAATTAGACTATGTTTTAATTTTATAACCTAAATGCATGGAAGAGTGTTTATTTTTTACAAAATATCAAATGGGTGGGAACCCAATTTTGAAAGGTGGATTCGGCCGCCCAAGGGGGCCTTGGGAACACCATATTATGTCTTGTTTCATGCAAGACTTGATGACTTACACACTCTTCCATCATTTACACTTTTTCTCTCTTCTTTTTCACTCAAGCAAGAACACTCAAAACTTCTTGAAAAATTCGGATTTGTGGCTGAAATTTGGGGCTGAATTTTTGGATTTAGATAGTAGCTTTGGAAGATTGTTTTGGTGTAAAGCTCCCTAACATAGCAAGGTGTTTGGAAGAAGCTTGTGGGTATTACAACTTGAGGTTTTCTTCTTTGAGGGCTGCACATACAATATCATCATCATCTTCATCTCATCCTTACTTCATTATCTTGTTCTTGAAAGGTAGTTCAAGAACATCCTATGGTTGTTTTTCAGATGTTGATAGCACACTATTTCATATATGAATGTGATCCTTGTTTTGGGTTTTTGTTTTAGTCTAAAATGGTGCAAATTTTTAGATTCAAAACATCAAATTAAGACCCTTATTCCACTGCTTTTTCATAGTTTAAATGGTTAAACTAGCTTTCATAAACTTGCTAAAAACCCAACAAAATCATACATCACCATGATTTATCAATATCCCAAACATAGTTCCATAATCACCTAACACAATCCATCATCATGTATATTCCATAAGAACCTAAATTCCCAAGTAGTGCATCAAACATCCATACAACTCAAGTAACACATTCTACCATATTAGACATCATCAACAAGCATGCTAACATGATCCTAACATCATGAACATGCTCAATTAACAATATCCAATGATCTACGTAAATAAAGTTTCCCTTACACGAAAGCAACACCCAAGATCCATCTAACACATAATTCATTCATGAATTCATCAACATCATACCTAACCAAGTCCATAACAATCATCTAGACATGACCACATCATCTATTCATAAGAATTCACAAATCTTATAATTAAAAGTTTCTACTTTTAGCAAGGTATAAACAACACATCAAATCCATGAATTTCTTGCATAATCCTCGTAAACTAACATCAATACAATCCAACTACCATCATACTATCATCGAACAACTTCAATTTCATGTTTAATCATGTTAATTGAACTAGGGTTTCTCTTGGATTAAAAACTATGAAAAACCAATGAAAAGCTAACCTTTAATCACGTAAAATCAAGAATTGGACTTGCTAACACCTTGCAATGCTTGAAAATAAAGCCAAAATCGTCACTTGTGCTTGTTCTTGATCAAATTCGCAAGGGATGGGGTGTTTAGGATGGTTCACGATCGAAAATGGGGTGTGGGGGCTAGGGTTACATTTTTTGTGTTTAAATATGGTAAGTAATTTCCTTTAAACCCCTTTCAACTTTTATAAATTATAAAACTAACTTTTTTTAAATTTATATATCATTTTTCATATTTTATTATTAAAACTTAATAAACTAACTAATAACATGCAGGAAAAATAATAATCACCATCCATAAGAATTTTATAATCCACATAATCATATGCTAAGGCGTAATTCGTAATTTAAAAGAACAACACCTAACACCCTGATTCCCATAACTATGTAATAATTATCAAAATTATTATTAGTCAAGTTAACATTAGTTAAACCAGTATTAATTATTTGTTAGGTCACGAACGTTCAACAACAACTAGTGTGTGCTCACGACACGTGTATGCAGGACTTAACGGAACTAACGGGGTTTGGTAACGAAAAATTACCAGATGTCACACTAGTAAAGAATAGAACAAGAAAAAGAACACAATAATATGGTTTTCAAGAATGATGTATATTGCTCTCAAGTTCTTACAAAGTGTTACAAAGCTTAATGTGAAATGACAAGTACTTGAGATACTTTGTACTACATCCTACAACTAGCCATACTTTGAATGCTAGCTGGAGAAACTAATCTAGACAACAAGATCAAGGTAAAGTCAAAAGACAGATTGACTTTTGACTAATGACTATGTCATGCCATAGCTCAAATTCTTATCTAATACAAAAAGGATAAAAGTACAAAAGTAGAAAGTTATAGACTCAAGACCTTAATCTATAGTTTGACAAATGTGTAGACTTTTCACCAACTCATATTCAGAGGTGACAACGAAAAATGTGTTTAGCTTTTGTCAAAAGGTGATTCAGAAAAGCATGTCTTCTCTGTCTTCGAAAGAAATCAATCTTTTGGCTTCGAAATACTTTGTCTTTGAAGCTTCAAAAGACTTCATCTTTGCCTTAGGAAGATTTGATCTTTTGGCATCGGAAGATTTGATACTTAGTGTAAATCATTGAGTTGTATCAAAATCTTTCGGAGTAACTTCCTTGTACTTCACATGTGCATGTTGTGAGTTTTTGGGTTGTATCAACCTCTAAGGAGGTGTTTGGCTTAGGTTTTATTTTTTGGCTGAGGCTTAGCTTTTATTTTTTGGCTGATGCTTATATTTTTAAAGTAGCTTATAGCTTATTCTATTATTAGATAAGCTTTTTTAAGTGTTTGGATTAGCTTATATTCTACAAGTTGATAAGCTCTTTTTAAGTGTCTGTGCTAATTTTTTTATTTAGCTTATGTCAGTAAAATGGCCAAAAGGGGCATGATTACATTTTCTCATATAACTTACACTCTTACACAAATAAGATTTTTGAAATAAGCTAAAAAACTATCTTCAAATAAGCCTCTTCAAATTAGCTTGTATAAGTTAATAAGCATAAGCTTAATAAGCTAAAGCAAACACCAAGTTATGCTTATTTTATAAAAAAATGTACCAGCTTCTTGAAGATTAACATTTAGTTTTTATTAGTCTTTTCTATAGTTTAGTCATAGTTTAAGGACTACTTATGTAAATAGATGTTCTTATGTTTGTTGATTGTATAAATAGCTTAGATATGTATTATGTAGGTAGACTAAAAAACAAGAGTCATTTGAATGAACTTGTAACTGTTTCCTATATTTGTAATTATCTTTGCTTACTATCAATGAACAACTATGAATTTTTCTGATTTCTTTGCATTGATTTGATTACTTGTGCGTGTTTTGATTAAATTGCATTACAATATCATCACAGATCCATTTATCATTTTCTTCTTTTAACTTCTCAATAGATGTCCTTATGTTTGTTGTGCATTACAATATCATCACAACACGTGTCTGTACAAACAGAAGAAGTTCAAGATGTAGATATGATTGATTCTTTGAAAGAAGCTAACAAAGCTCAGGAAGAAATTATCGAGAAGTTAAAAAAAGAAAATGATAAATTGAAGGAAGTGATTTTAAAGAAAGATGAAGAAATTACTAAGCTTGTGAAATCTAAAAAAGAGAATGTAAAGACATTTGAAGTAATGATAAGAGATTATGATCTTATGGAAGAAAGGTTCAATAAATTGAAAGAAGAAAATGAACTTTTGAATGTTGAATTAGAAAGAATGAATGAAAGCCAAAAGTCCTTATCTCCTAAAGTCATGATCATTTCAGAAGTTAATCCTATTGATGTTGAAAAGATTTCTGAAGTTGATAAAGGCAAAAGAAAGATTAATGATATAGATGTTTTATTTTTACCTTAATCATCATCAAAAGTTCAAAAGATTGTGAATTAACCTGCTACTCATGAAGAAGAAGAAGCTCATGTTCAAGAGAAAATAGGAACTCTTGAGGATTTAGAAGCTGAATTTGGAGATGAATGGTATGATGAGGTTCTGGAAGATGAAGACATTGTTGAAGCAAATCTAGAACCTACTTTTTCTCTAATAGAAACAACTCAAGAATATATACCTGTGGATATTGAAGATAGGTATAATTACTCATTAAGATGAAGTACAACAGAGTGTTTTTCGATGGTTTGATAGTATCTCAAATTAATGAAGAGTTTGAGAAGTGCATTACTGCTGAATAGTTGCTCCTATGGATCCGGATGAGATAGTAGTAGAACATGATGAATGGAATCCTTTACAGGAAAGCATAAATGTTGAAGAACTGTCCACTTCTGAATTATACCATCCTGATCCTGATGATATGAGTATCCCTGCACTGAAGATGTGGCTCCAATCTTGAAATTATCCAAGAAAGAAGCTGAATAGATTATAATCAGAACCTTTTAAGAAATCTGGTATGAAGCTTTCAAGAAACAGAAAGGGTAACAAAGAAGATGGTTGTACTTGATATGGATAATCCTCAATACTTGGAGATAACTAAAAGAACAAAGGATGTTGAAGCCTCAAGAAATCAAATCTATGGCTATGAAAAGCAGTGTTTATAAAAGGAGGAAGGAAGTTATAAAGATGTTTCCAGAAACTGAAAACAAGCATATCAAGTTTCTATGGAACAAAAACAACTATGGAATAAAGCTAGATCAGCAAGTGATTTGGTGAGAAATGTATTGCAAAAAGGACAATCAATTTCTAAACTGTTAAATGCTATGATTATTCCTGACATAACCAAAGAAGTTAAGATAGTGGCTTGGAAGTATGATGAAGTCTTTGATGCTTTCTTGACTAAAAGATTAAATGCAATTTGTGATTTGTATCACTTTTACTCTAGCATCATAAAGCTACCAGTGCAAGACTTGAAAGAGTTGAATAAACTACTACTAATCAACCCGACAAAAGCTAGTCGAGGTGAGAATTTTATGCAACTCCTGAAGGCATATCTAGAATGAGTTCATTTTTGCAGACTAGATGCGATAAGGAAGATAAAGAATACTTTAACTCTTTGAAGAAGAAAAGAATGTATAGTAGAAAGCAAGCAGAGGAAGAATAGTTTTTATTGCTTTCAGTGATCAATACTTTGATAAGGTTACTACTCCGGGATTGAAGGTGATAGAAGGAACTCAACAATCAAAGCCAATTTTGAGATGGTTCTACAATGCAGATACGTTTGAGTTAAAATTAGTTTGAGACCTAGAAGATTGGAATCATGACATGATTTTATTATTTGAAGTGTTCGAATTAAAACTGTTACATCCTAGCTACATCTTATTTTTGTCAATTCAAAAGTTTTAAAGAGTGGTACCTGAAGTGGCTGGAAAATGATAAAAAAATACTTCTTGTCCATTATCAAAGTGATGAATGCTGCAATGGAAAGAATTTCTTTAAGGAAAGCGTTAGCTTATGCCACTATTGTGAAGAAGGATATTAAAGGAATAGAGTTCATGAGAAGTTCAAGTAAAGGGGTGCTAGAAGTGTATTCAAAAGAGCTTCTGAAACCTCTTGAATTATATTCTAGTATTGACATTGCAGGTTTATCTAAAGATACATTGGAGGTGATGAAAAAGATGGAGACTAAGACGAATGAATCCAACCTAGAACAAGGTATTTTGCAAGCAAGTTCAAGTCTGCTATTGCTAAAGCCTTGACAGAGCAAGAAATGTATAAAGAGAAACCAATGTTCTCAATCAAGGAAGAACCAAAAGAATTTTGAAGACAAAAGAGAGAGAGAAAAAGACAAAGATTGAAGATTTTTTAAGACAAAGTACAGAAGATTAAAGATTTTGAAGACTGAAGACAATGTCAATCTTAGGGGGAGTATTGGAGCAGCTTCTGGAAGATTAACATTTAGTCTTTATTAGTCTTTTGTATAGTTTTGTCGTAGTTTAGAGACTATTTATGTAAATAGATGTTCTTATGTTTGTTGATAGTATAAATAGCTTAGATATGTATTGTTTAGGTAGACTAAAAAACAAGAGTCATTTGAACGAACTTGTAACTGTTTCACACACTTGTAATTGTCTTTGCTTCCTATCAATGAACAACTATGAAATTTTCTGATTTGTTTGCATTGATTTGATTACTTATGTGTGTTTTGATTGAATTGTATTACAATATCATCACAGATTGATCCATTTTGATCCCATCAAAAAAGCTAAAAAAGCTATAAGCTTTGTTAAAAAAGCTAGGTCAAACACCTCCTAAGTGTAATTCTTACAAACTCCCCCTAGGCTGATGCTACCAAAATTGAAGGAGCACTTTGAATCTTGATCTTCATCTGCTGACAGTCCTCATTAGAATAAAGACCATTCCCTTCATCATCAGTTGGTCAAGATTCCTCCGACTTTCAAAGTACCTTCTCATGTCATAGAGATCATGCAGAGGAAGGTCAAGTATGTTTTGCTAGATGTACACATCTTAACCCCCTTGATCTCTAGTGACATACCATTTGTCTGGGTTAGTATCTACCCAAGACAAGATGGGTCTCTCAGTAGCAAGAGGCTATACAATGAGTGGACTTTGTTGAGCAACCTCTTCTTGATCACCATCAGGATGTACTAACCCATCCTGAGGTATAGAGGTGGATGTCTTGGACCTCTTCTTTTTCTTCTTATCCCTTTTGATAGCCATCCTCTTTCTCTTTCTATACTTTAACTGAGAAGGCTTGCCTTGAGTACTAGATGGTTCTTGTTTGTCCTTCTCATTTGGGTCCTTTTCCTTCACAGATTCAGAAGGAGAGGGATCAGGACCTTGCTATGGGTCAAAAGATCAAGTTGGCTGAGATGTGGGACTAGGCCCAGGTTGTGTTGTCTCTTGGTGTTCAACCTTGACCTCAGCTTCAGGTGCAGCCTGACTTGGTAGAGAATGCAAGTCTACCAACTCACCCTACTTAATCTTCTACTTGATCACTCTAATGTGCTCATCTATAGTGGATAGAGACACTAGCCCAAGTCTCTGTGCAGAGAACCCATACAGCTTCAAGAACCTCACCATCTTCTGTCTATTAGCAGACTTCTTCAAATTAAATTTGATGATGGCTCTTGACTTTGCAGCCTCTTCCCTTATCTTCCTATTTGCAGCTTTTTGCTCTTCAGTACTTATTGCTCAAGCTGCTAAAGGTATTCAAATTCTATATACTTATAGGACAAGGGAAACAGGTCTACTACCGGATAGAGGCCTATGGCACTCAGGTAGGTTATCATGTTTTGCCTATCTTGTTTCCTACCTACCTGAGTTTCTTGCTCAGTAGCCACAGCCTCTGCCTCAGGGCTTTTCTAAACTAGGAGAGGGTAGGAGTTTTGTACAATTTTTTTCTTCTTCTTTCTTCTTTGATTTTAAGGAGTAGTTCTGCATCCTCAGCTTCCTTCCTCTCCTTTGACACTTTAATGTTAGCCAGTTCATTTAGTTCTTCCAAGGAAAGAGAGATGATTTTATCAACGTGGTAGTTCCTAGACCCTAGGTTGTTCAATCTTGCTACCCTTAACTCAGCCTCTTGAGTGTTTGGCCTTAGGGCAACCCTGATTTTAGCTTCCATAAAGCCTGGGATCTCACTTGAACTCTCTCCCCTTGCCTCCCTCTTTCTCTCTCTCTTCTCCTCCTCAATTTCCTTAGAAGTCATCTTCCTTTTCCCTTTGTCAATCACTGGCCTATGTAACTCAGGGTGGAGAGAGATTTGGCCTTCATTGCTTGGTGTAGAACTTGAGCTCTAGTCAGAGAGATACTATGAGACACCTTTACCAGCTGGTGCCTTACTAAGGGTACTGGGTGTTGAATCATTTCTTGTCTCAACGTTCCCAGGTTCAACTATTGGGCCTTCAACCAAGGTTTCCCCTTAAAATCTAATATTAGGGTCTACGTCAATATCCACTTGACCAACAGTCTTGTATGTTAGCCTTTGTCTATATAATTTTGTTATTCTTGTGAACTCTTCTTACACCCTATCTTGAATCCTTTCAGCTAACCTTTCAGCTTGTATGTTTTAACTTTAGTTGGCAAGTGGCAGGTCAACCAAATAAGTGATCTCATAGTATCTCAAGTTTTGATGATTGAAACTTCTTGTTACCCCTGAGATCTAGAGAGTATCAGGGATCTTCTATCATCATCATAACTCCATATTATTGGATTTTTAGTAGGGTAGGATGGGATAGACATAGCCCTTGGTATGCCCTCCTCAAATATGCTTTGAATAAAGGCATCTAAATCAATGTGGGCCAGAGGAGGTTGTTGAGTATGTACAGATACAGGTGAGGATGTTGAGTCCTTTACGCATACTCTTGATCCTCCTAGGTTCTGTGATTAGTTCTGTGATTGTTGGTAGGATTTCTCCCCCTTTTTGGTAGCATCACCCTCTTGCACAGGTCAGCTAAAGGTTAGGTCCACACATCCACAGGTTCTTCTGGACATGGTTGAGTTTGCCTGACAAGTCTCCCAGCTAACTTGCTCTTGAGATCGGTGATCTCAAGTTGGTGATCAATGACCTGTATTTGTAACGTAGCCACTTGAGATTCTAGGTGACTTACCTTCAAAACTAAATAGGTGCATGTTTTTTTACAGTTTTTGCACCTTTAGTTGCAAACTCCCCTCATCTTAATCAGAAGAATCATGGGGGGATGAGAGAATAGGACCAAAGTCTTCTGTCTCACCACCAGCTTAGAGTTCTTGGCTCATGGATTTCCCTGACACCATGATAGCTTCAAAATAAGTGTCAATGGGCTTGGTTTCCATAGTTGAGGTCTTAATTATGTAATCACTTGCAAAAGTGAGAGCCACTTCCATATGGACTTCCTGGATATGTTCAGGGGGATCTACCTCAGTTGGGGATAGACGATATGGGCTAGGTATGGGTGTGTACGTACTGATTACACTTAGAGGTTGATGCACCACAGAGCTCTTAGCATGCACATGTGAAGTACGAGGAAGTTACTTCAAAAGATTTAATACAACTCAATGAATTAATCTATGTATCAAATCTTCCAAAGCCAAAAGACCAAAACTTCCGAAGCCAAACATAAAGTCTTCCAAAGCCAAGGGACTGATTTCTTTTGAAGACAAAGAAGACATGCTTTTCCAGAATCACCTTTTGACAAAAGTTGAACAACTTTACCACTACCACCTCTGAAGACTCACCAACTTATATGAGTTGGTGAAAAGATCATACTTTTGTCAAACTGTAGATTAAGGTCTTGAGTCTGTAACTTTCTACTTTTGTACTTTTATCCTTTTTGTATTAGATAAGGATGTGAGCTACGGCATGTCATACTCACTAGTCAAAAGGCAATCTGCCCTTTTTACTTTATTTTGATCTTGTTGTATAAATTAATGTTTCCAGCTGGCCTTCAAAGTATAGTCGGCTGTAGGATGTAGTATAAAGCATCTCAGGTACTTGTAACACTTGTAAGAACTTGAGAGAAATATATGTCATTCTTGAAAATGATACTATCTTTTTCATGTTCTTGTTTGTTCTTAACTTTTGTTCTTTATTTCAACATAATCCAGTTCCCTATTTGATCTATTAAGTGTTCTAACTCTCATAACACTGTGAAACTGTTACATTGCCCCCTTCACCGGTCCTTCAATTGGTATCAGAGCTTTTCAGGCTCTTGATTGTAAGATCTCACCATCGTAGATCTATTTAGTTTCACCAAACACTTACCATCTTAAATGGCAGCTCTCTTAAAAGCTGATATGGAAATCGGTACCATGACAAAGTTTCCTCTGATCACTCATGATGACTTTGATACTTGGTGCCAACGTATGGAAGGGTAAATCAAGTCTCTAGACAGCAGGATATGGAGATCTATTGTTGAAGTACCTCGCATCCGAAGCACCTCTCAGCCACTGCTAGAGGTGGGATGATTTCAAAGGAAATGGTTGACTATTATGAGGAAGATTAGAAGATAATTGATGTAGACCAGAAAGCCATGACCGCTCTCCCCACTACTCTTCCAAAGTCTATATATAGTGGCTTTAAGAAGTAAAAACTGCTAAGCAGCTCTGGGATTACTAGAGCTCATGTATGAGGGGTCTGAGAAAGAAAAAGAAAACAAGAAAGACCTCATAAAGTAGCAGTTTGAGAACTTTACCTACAAGTCAGGTGAAACTATAAATCAATAATACTTTAGGTATGTTGAGATTGTAGATACTCTCATGCATGTTGGAGTAAAGCTTGAGAATAGGGACATTATGAGAAAGTTCATATTCTCTCTTCCCAGACAATGGACACATTACTCTGTGGCCATTAAGAAAACTAAAAACCTCTCTACTCTTATTCTCACAGAGCTATATGGTACCCTTAGTATCTACCTGATGGAGATGAACATGCCGAACCCATCAAGCAGCTCAACCAGCAACCAACAAAGTTCAACACTCCATGTGGTTAAAAGGGAAAGTAGAGAACCATAGCATCATCTTGTCTACTACCCTGACCACTCATAAAAGGGTCCTTTCATCACCTTCCCCGAGACACCAAGGGAGAGCTACATCCAAGGAAGTCCATTCCAAGAGACAAGCTCTTCTCAAGACTTTGTGCCTGCTAATAAAAGTTGTGGCAACTTTCTCTTCACTCTTAAAGACTTGCATTGTATCCATTCAGATGACCTGGAGTATATAAAGATAGTCCAACAAATGGCTCTTCTCACTCATAGAGCCAAGAAGTTTTATAAGAGAACAGAAAAAAGTTTCCCAATAATTTATCCAGTGAAAAGTTTGGTCAGAATAAAAGAAAAGTGAAGCCTTGCAACTATAATCAGATGAGACACTTTGTTAGGGAGGGAAAGGCACCAAGGACTAATGGTGTCCAAGCACAATCTAGGCCTAACTACACTAATGCTAATCCTAAAACTAAGCCTAGCCAACCACAACAACAAGGTGATGTTATAGTTAAAGAAGGAGGCTTTGACTGGAGCTTTTAGGTAGAAGATGTTTCTCCCAACCATTCACTGATGGTTGACCAAGAAGTAGCCAAGGTGTTAGAACATCTCTGTACTCTTGAATGCATTGCTAAGTAAATATGTATAGGTCCATAACCTAGAAATGAGATCTGACCTTGAGTCCTTGAAAATTTTAAAAGTTGATATCAAAAGAGCTGAAAATGACTATAAACTTTAAATAAAAGATTTAGAGAAAACACTTTCAACTCTTAAGCATGAGGACACAAATTGTAGGACTCAAATCAAAGATCTCATTACCAAGTTAACTGAATGCAAGGCTGAGCATGTGATCAGTAAGGCCAAGGCAAAAAAATGTGTTCTTGAAGAGGAAACCTTCAAGAAAATCATATCTTCATGCATGCATGCAAAGAATTTTTATCAGAACAGGCATGGCTTGGGTTCAAGTGAGATAGCTCCTCCACATACATTACTATCTATTAGACCTCCAAGGTATGGAGCTTGTCAATATAAGCTACCCCTCATAGACCACATCCAAAAGAGGATAAAAATAAAGAGGAGATAGTGAAGGATGGATCTAAAGTGAGTCAAGAAGATTATCCTAAGAAGGGTCATTATTCTCCTGGAGAGAAGAAAGAACCAAAGATGACCAAGTCTACAAGAAAGAACTTGATCAGGACAACCAAAAGAAAATCAAATAAAGCCTAAGAGATCAAGACCACCTTCAACTCCAAGCAAACCAAGTGTTTATATCTGCTAGATTTGAAGTGGTGAAGACTAAAGACTCAACCATGGACTCTAGTACCAGGAGTCCGAGTTCATGTCCAAATCATCCTGGTCAAGAGAAGAAGGCTGACCAACACCACTGTTGTGCAGCCTGAATCATCTAGTTCTAAGAGCAAGTCTAACCCTAAGAAGCATGTTGCATTATCTATGTCCAAATCATCCTGGTCAAGAGAAGAAGGCTGACCAAATTGGCACCACTGTTGTGCAGCCTGAATCATCTAGTTCTAAGAGCAAGTCTAACCCTAAGAAGCATGTTGCATTATCTATGAAGATAAAGAACAAAGTGGAAAGAGATCAAGCTAGGCCTTCTACTTAGAAGAAGACTCTCAGAAGTTTGCCAATTGAATATATCATGTGTTGTAGTACCTCTCATTTTGCTAAGGATTGCATCTACAATCCCAAAAGTACTATCCACATGACTAAGAAGAAACATCTGAGAAGAAGAAGAATAAGATAGCTTTAGAAGTAAAATCTCTTCCTTTCGTAAGCTCCAAACTGCAGAAGAAGATAGGTAAAATTACCTTCAAAAGAAATTTTGATCTCGCAAGAAAGTCATGCTGAAGTACTGAAGATTGTTGCAGTGGATGCAAAAGCTTTCAAAGCTCCAGTCTCTAAAACTTCCTAAGTCATAAAAACTTCCGACGTATTGAAAGCCAAGTCTAGTCTTCCAGAATATGGTGTGGAAGATGAAGAAATGCCATGTGACTGGAAGTTCTTCATCAACAACAACAAATGATCCTTAAAGCTTGCATATAGGATCAATAACTATTGAATTATCTTTAGTTCACTTTAACAAGCCCAAGACTAACAAGGCTTGGGTTTCCAAATGTAACTAAGCATTTATTTCTATACAGGACCAGGTGAAGACCAAAGGAAATGTATGGATCATTGATGGTGGTTGGATGTGACTTGTGGATTGGTTGGAGAAAGAGATGGTTAGTTATTTGGAAACCAATTTCTTGCACAGAAAGAGATGGTTAGTTGCATTTAGAAACCCAAGCCTAGTTGGTCTTGGGCTTATCAAAGTGAAGTGAAGATAATTCAATAGTAATCGATCCTAAATGCAAGCTCTAAAGATCATTTGTTGTTGTTGTTGAAAAACTTTTAGTCACATAGCCTTCCTTCTTCTTCCACACCTTCTTTGGAAGACTAGACTTGGCCTTCAATACTTTTGATGAATTCGAAAGTTTTGAAGACTGGACCTTCTTTTCGTTAACTGCAACAGACTTCAATACTTTGGAACTATTCATTTTTTCCAAGACTAATTTTTCTTCTAAAGGTATGTTTTTACTTATCTTCTTCTTCACGTTGGATCTTCCAAAAGGAAGAGGTTTTCCTTCCGAAGCTATCTTCTTTTCTTCTTCTCAGAAGTTTTCTTCTCGGCCATGTGGATGGTACTTTTTGGATTGTAGATGCAATCCTAAGAAAAGTGAGAGGTACAATCACACATGATACATTCAAATTTCATACTACGGAGACTCTTCTTCTAAGTAGAACGTTGAGCTTGATTTCTTTCCACTTCCTTCTTCATCTTCACAGATGATGCAACTGACTTCTTAGGGTGAGGCTTGCTCTTGGAACTGGATGGTTCAGGCTGTGCAGCAGTGGTGCACATTTGATCAGCCTTCTTCTCTTGACCATGATGATTTGGACATGAACTAGGACTTCTGGTACAAGATTCCACGGTTGAGTCTTCAATCTTCACTACGTCGAATCCAGTAAAGGTGAAAACTTGCTTTTGCTTGGAGTTGAAGGTGGTCTTAATCTCTTGGACTTTCATTGACTTTCTTTTTGCTGCCTTGATAAAGTTCTTCCTAGCAGACTTGGTCATCCTTGGTTGTTTCTTCTCCTTAAGAGAATAGTGACCCTTCTTAGGATGATCTTGTTCACTCACTTTAGATCCATGCTTCACTATCTCCTCTTCACCTGCATCCTCTTCTTAGATGTGGTCTATCAGGGGTGGCTCATCTTGATAAGTTCCACGTCTTGGAGGTCTTATAGATAATATTGTGTGTGGAAGAGGTGTCGTACTTAAACCCAATCCCTGCCTGTTTTGATTAAAAAATCATTACATGCAAGGATGAATATATGATGTTCTTGAAGGTTTCCTCTTCAAGAACAAACTTTCTGCCTTGGCTTTGCTGATCATAAGTTCAGCCTGCATTCAGTTAACTTGGTAATAAGATCTTTGATCTGAGTCCTGTAATTTGGGTACTCATACTTAAGAGTTGAAATGTTTTTCTCTAAATATTCTATTTATAAGTTTGTAATAATTTTCAGCTCTGTTAAAATCAGCTTTTAAAATGCTTAATGACTCAAGATTAGATCTCACTTACAGGTTATAGGACCTATTCATATTTACTTTAGCAATGCATTCAGCAGTACAAAAATGATCTGATACCTTGGCTTTTTAATCGTCAGCCATCAGTGCTTGGTTAGGAGAAACATCTTCCACGTAAAAGCTTCAGTCAAATCCTTCTTCAATAGCAATAGAAGCTTGTTGTTTTGGTTTGCTTGACTTTTCAGATCTGGGAGTAGCCTAAGTGTAGTTTGGCATGGATTGTGCTTGGGCACCGTTAGTTCATGGTGCCTTGCACTCCTAAGAAAATCATCCTATTTGGTTACAGTTGTAACACTTTACTTTGCTTTTATACAGTCCAGATTTTCCACTAGATACATTACTGGTAAACTTCCTTCTAATGGACTTATAGAACTTCTTGTCCTTGTGATTGAGAATAGCAATTTGCTGGACTATCTCCATATACTCAAGGACATCTGGATGGATACAATCTAAGTCTTCAAAAGTGAAGAGAAAGTTGCCACAACTTTCATCAGCAGATGCAAAGGCTTGAGCAGAGCTTGTCTCTTGGAATGGACTTTCTTGATGTAGCCTCCCTAGGTATCTCAGGGAAGGTGATGAAAGTCCCCTTCTGTCAGTTGCCAGTATAGTAGATAAGATGATGCTATGGTTCTCTACTATCCCTTTTAACCACATGGAAGGCTTAACTCTGTTGATCGCTAGAAGAGCTGCTTGATGGGTTCTACACGTTCATCTCCATCTGATAGCCACTAAGGATACCGTACAACTTTGTGAGAGTAAGAGTAGAGAGGTTCTCAGTTCTCTTAATGGCCATACAGTAGTGTGTCAATTTTCTGGAAAGAGAGAACATGAACTTTATCACAATGTCCCTATTCTCAAACTTTACTCCAACATGCATTAGAGTATCTACAATCTCAACATACCTAAAGTATTGTCGAGTCAGAGTTTCACCTGAGTTGTAGGCAAAGTTCTCAAACTGCTGCTTCATGAGGTTTTTCTTGTTTTCTTTGCTTCCTCAGACTCATACATGAGCTCCAGTGCATCCTAGAGCTGCTTAATAGTTTTACATTTATTAAAGCCTCTATATATAGAGTTTGGAATAGTAGCATGGAGAGTGGTGATGACATTCTGATCTATATCAATTATCTTCCAATCTTCCTCAAAATAGTCAGCCAATTCCTTTGGAATCATCCCACCTCCAGCAGTGGCTAAAGAGGTGCTTGGGATGTGAGGTCCTTCAATAGCAGATCTCCACATACTGCTGTCTTGAGACTTGATTAACCCTTCCATACATTGGCATCACGTATCAAAATTATTAGGAGTGATCACTGGAGACTTTGTCATGGTACCGGTTTTCATGTCAGCCTTTGAGAGAGATGCCATTTAAAAATGTAAGTGTTTTATAAAACCAAAGAGAACTAAGATGGTGAGATCTTACAATAAAGAGCCAAGATTTGTTTGATACCAATTGCACGACCGGTGAAGGGGGGCAATGCAATACTTCACAATGTTAGGAGAGTTAGAACACTTAACAGATCAAATAGGGAACTGGCTTATATTGAAACAAGGAACACAATTAATGAACAGAACAAGAACAAGAACCCACTAATATAGTTTTCAAGAATGATGTATATTGCTCTCAAGTTCTTACAAGCATTACAAAGCTTACATTTGAAATTACAAGTTCTTGAGATACTTTATATTACATCCTACAGCTTCCAATAAAGTCCTATTCCCTTTACATTTGAAATTATAAGTTCCTGAGATACACTAACCTAAACAAAAAGATCAATGTAAAGTCAAAAAGAATATTGCCTTTTGACTAGTGACTATGACATGCCATAGCTCACATCCTTATCTATTGCAAAAAAGGTAAAAGTATAAAGGTAGAAAGTTGTAGACAAAAGACCTTAATCTACAGTTTAAAAAAAAGTATACACTCTTCACCAACTCATCTATTTTGGTGAGTCTTCATTGATGGCAATGGAAAGTTGTCAGCTTTCATCAAAAGATGATTCAGAAAAATCATGTCTTCTGTGTCTACGGAAGAAATAAGTCTTTGGCTTTTGAAGACTTTGTCTTTGATGTTTCGGAAGACTTTCTTTGATGCTTCAGAAGACTTTATCTTTGACTTTGGAAGATTTGTTTTTTTGGCTTCAGAATATTGGATAGTTAGCATAATTCACTAAGTTATATCAAATATTTCAAAGTAATTTCCTGGTACTTTACATGTGAATGCTGAGAGCTCTTTGGTTGCATCAGCCTCTAAGTGTAATCCTTACATTTCTCTTCCTTCTTCTAAGCAGACCCAAACCCAAGTAATAAGCCCTCATGTAGAGTCCTAATACTCCATTAAGCAAACTAAAAGGGATACCTAAATTACTGAGACAACTTCTAAGGAAAAAGTCTTATTAGGAACTGGTTCAGCTCCACAATCTCCCAAACACATCTCTACTACCTCGGATGATGATGTCCCTACTATACTTCAGCATGATCAACTGTCTCCCCCTTTCCATACAATGTAAAAGTAGGGACCGATGTGTCTGTATCAGCATCTGACCCACATCCTTTATTCTAAGAGATTAATCTTAAGGAGGAAAGTATCAATGTGGAAGAGGTTTTTTCTATTGCTGATCCGTTAATTGATCAGCAGGACAAAGATAACATCCCTAAGACCTTAACCATGACAACTCACCATGAGAATCTCTCTTTGGAGTCATTCCTTGAGGATGGGAATCTAGGGCGCCAAGAAACCACATATGGTTGTGGGGTTGTATGGACTAAGCCTAGGACCTCATCTCTCAAGGATTTCATATCTATGGATGAGGGAAGTATGAAACAAGTACATGATTTGATGGCCCAAAACTTGAGCATGCTCAAAAAATGAATGCCTTACAAGCTAAAAATATAATGCTTCAAGGTTATGTTGAACAAGCCATAGTTCCCAAGTTTGAGAACTATCTACTGAAGTCTTTTGTAGATAGAGTCTCTGAGGTGGAAGCACAACTCAGGACTCTAGAACAACAATCTACAAGAGTTACCATCTTAGAAGAACAATTTATAACTCTACAGCAGTCAGGAACAAAGAAAATTGACCTTGAACACAAAGTTGAACAACATTAAGAAACCATTGACCTTTAACAATCAATCTTCCTAGGCCTTTAACTCTCTGCACCATAAGAACCTTAGGATGTGCCTTCTTCCACCCACTTGGTGTTATCTGAAACCTCAGATGATGCTACCAAAAAGGGGAAGATGAGCTCAAAGAAGCTGAAGATATTCTCTAGAGATTTGCTAGCCAAGTTGTACATGCTGCATAGCGAATCTCTTTCTCTTCTAAATGGACTGGCCGATATGAACCTCTATTGGAAGCTGAAGTCAAAATGAATGAGCTTCTTGATAGGTATGGCTAAGATAGTTCAAAAAAAGGAGATATAGGCCAGAAGGTGATGAAGATGATGAACCAAAAGGTTCAACTTGGAAGAGGAGAATGGAAATGATGAATAGATCCAGCACTTCTCTGTTGGTCTCTCTTAAAAGAAAGAAATCTGATAACGAATCATCAAAGAGAGAGCTTGTCCTATGTAAGGCCTCAATACCGGGAAGCCTCACAATTGGACATTCTAGCATAAAATATTAATATATTAACATTTACAGCAGACAAACATACTTTCATTCATATTATGATTTTATCAAAACATCATCCCATTCCCTTTACATTTCAAAAATGGTATATTAATACAGACTCATTCCCAAAAATATGGTTGCCAGACTTGAACTATCCCAGTAACTTCCACGTCTATGTCGGCACCTTTTCATCATCATCAATTACCTGCAAACTATTATGCATACAAAAGTCAGCAATGCTTAGTGAGTTCTAGTTTTTTAATAAAAACACTTTTCATTTAACAAATACATATCCCGTCACAATACGTTTATTTCATTATCTTTTCATCATTGTTTCATTCATTAATTATCTTTCACTTTCATGAATCAGTGTCATATGCTCGGCCCCCAACATAAGTTATGGGACTAGTCACAATCGCAAGCATCGCGACAAAGATTCCATTCTATTCCTTGTCGATCATGAGGATCAAGCCCACGTAGGTATACTTCAAGACTATTATAGACACCCATAGTTTAGCTAACGATCACAAGGATTGTGTAACTACATCCATACATGGTCATTCTTAAGGATTAGACCCCTATGAGTATCCTTCTGGACCATTATGGCCACTCACAATTAGGCTAGCAAACACATGGATCATGTACCCCTATTCATGCATTGTCAATCTCAAGGATTTGACCCCCGTGTGCATCCTTCTAGCCTAGCTAAGTGGCACATAGTTGAGCTAACAAACCCACACAGGGAATTGTGAACCTCCTTCATTTTCTTACAAGACTTTCATTTATTCATTACGTTCCACTTTTCCTTATCATTATCTTTCGCTTTCATTAGATAATACTTTACTTATAGTAAAACATAACATACCAAGTAAAGGCATAACATTACACTTTATCATTTTTGAAAATAGATAGAACGTAAGATAAAGTAACATATACACAGCAAATCATGTGAGAACTTAGCCTACACGACAACAATATCCCGCTTGAGAACTTCCTACTTGCGCAAGAAGATCACCAAAGTCAACCCTTGCTCAACAAGCTACCCAGTCACGCGAGAACATGTATTTCGAACGAGATTCATTCATGTCGTGCGAGAACTTACATGTCGAGTGATAACTTCACTAGATTTGAATTTTGTTACGGTACAATCTACCAAACTCACGCGAGAACTACGAGTTTCCCACCTAAACCCAACTTATCACGTCTAAGGCATTTCTAACATGCTCAACACCATAAATAACATCATCACAAGCATAAACAAACATTTTTGTATGCATAGTAGCTCCAAAACATAAAAACTTGCATAAAAGGGGCTAGAAACTGACCTCTTGAAAATTCTAACACCAAATCAGCTTTCCCGAGAGCTTTTCGAACCAACACTACACATTCATGCATTGTATTCATTAATAAACCATTCATAGTACATAACACTAATTACTACATAACTTACATACCTTAAACACTCCAAATCTTCACTTTTTCCATCTTCTTCATGCCTTTCTCTCTTTAAAAGCAATTCTCTTCACGTCAAATAGGTGTTCTTACCTATTAATATAATTCCCATCTTTTAGCTGGGAGTTCTCGCGTGACAACTTTGCCTTCTATCATTTCCTTGAAATTTCAGAGTGTCACAAGTCTACCCCTAGTTATTTAGGTTTCGTCCTCTAAACGTGTTAGTCCTCAAATAACTGCGGATAATACTGCCTCATCTTCTCCACACTCTCCTAAGTAGACTCGGATCCCTTTTGTGCCTACACTGTACTCGCACAAGTAGAACCACTTTATTCCTTGAACGCCTCATCTCCTCCGCTGTCGAGGATGGCCAATAGTAGTTCAACATAATTCAACCATTCATCCACCTCGATATGTTCAAGTGGCATGACCACGTCATCATCAACAAAACACCTCCTTAGATGAGACACATGGAATGTCAAATGCATTCCACTTACCTCATCAGGTGCTCTAATCGGTAGGCCACCTCTCCTACCCTTGCAAAGATCCGAAACAACCCTTTATACCTTGGGCTCAACTTTCCTCATTTCCAAAATCTGGTTATCCCTTTCAAGGTAGATACCTTTAACATCACTTTGTCCCCAACTTGAAACTCACTCGGCCTTCGCCTTTTATCGGCATAAGACTTCTATCGATCCTTTTCCGCTTTCATAAAAGCTTTGATCTTATCCAACTAATCTCTCAAATCCTTAATCACCTTTATACTTTCTAGTTCCTTCTGCTTAATGTCTCCCTAACATATAGGCGTTCTACACTTCCTACCATATAACATTTTATAAGGAAGCATGCCAATACTAGGATGATAACTGTTATTATATGAAAATTCTTCTAATGGAAAGTGTTCATACTAACTTCCTCCAAAATTGATAACACATACTCTAAGCATATTCCCAAGGCGAAGGTGATTAGCGGTATTGATGTGTAACCTCGTCCACATCGCATCATGGATTTTCTTCCAGAACATAGACGTAAACCGGGTGTCCCTATCTGAAACAGTAGATACCGGTACACATTGACGAATTACAATCTCTGTGCTGAATAGATCCGCCAATCTTTTTGATGAGTAAGTCTCTTGGATTGACAAAAAGTGGGCAATATTTGTCAACTGGAACACAATCACCTAATGGTGTCACATCCACTCGTCGTGCAGGGTAACTTCATGATAAAGTCAATCGTGATGTGCTCCTACTTACACTAAGGAATATCCAAGGGTTGGATCTTTCCATATGGCTTATAGTGCTCTGCCTTCACTTATAAACAAGTTAGGTATTCACTCACATACTCTGCAACATCACGATTCATCCCCCGCCACCAATAATCCTTTTTCAGGTCATGGTATATCTTTATAGCACCAGGATGAATAGAATATCGAGTTTTATGGGCTTCATGCATAATCCTTCCTCTCAAATCCCCATAAGGAGGAATCCACATCCACCTAGATCGGGTTCTAACACGAAGGCCGTTCTCCCTGAAGTCTATAATATGTCTCTTCATCCGCTCAGAATTGATGCTATCACCTTCTATGCCTCACCTTGAAATTCTTGAATTTTGCCCATGATGTTGGGTATCACAATCAGTTGGCAACCTTCACCCGAATTTGTTCAGGTCGTTCCTTTCGTCTAAGGGCGTCAGCAACCATATTTGCCTTACCCGGATGATAGTGAATTTCATATTCATAATCCTTGATCAACTCTAACCATCTTTTTTGCCTTATATTAAGATCCTTTTATTTGAAGAAGTACTTTAGGCTCTTATGCTCTGTGAAGATGGTTCACTTGGTCCCGTGCAAGTAGTGCCTCCGAATCTTCAATGCAAATACCACAACCGCCAGTTCTAAATCATGAGTAGTGTAATTGACTTCATGGATTTTCAACTGTCAGGATACATACACTGTGATCTTCCCTCTTTGCATCAAACTTGTCTTCAACTCTTTGAAGGCATTCTCCTGATCTGTACTCCATTCGAACTTCACATCCCTATGAGTCAACTTAATCAACGGAGAAGCCACCTTAGAGAAATCTATGAATCTAAGTATTCTCGATAGCATCCTTGGAGAATTTGTAACAACTAATTCTAAACTTTGATGCTACTATTATTAATATGTGTAAATAATTATTATTACATTTGATTTCTTTCTATGATTATTATGTGTTTAATTTCAGATGACATTAATTATAATCGTACACATCTAAAACATAAAATGTTTAATTAGAAACTATCACCTAAATACTACACTACACAACAAACTATACTACTTATATTAATTTAAAAAAATAATAAAAACACACACACCCACACACCCACACTCGGCCGCCCCACACCACCCACACCACCCAATCACTCTTCTTCCACTCCACTACACAATCCCCCTCTACACTCCAACCATCTCCACTACCCATACATGCAATTCTTCCCTTTTCACCATCACATCACATTCAAACTCATCCCTCTCTCTTTCTCTCGGTCCCTACACCACCAAAAACACACATATACTTTCATTTTCAGCCATATCTTGGAAGAACACAAGTATTTCAAGCTCAATCAAGCACTAAACAAGCAAGAAGGTGACGTTTAGTGGTTGTTCTACCATACTCTTGAAGGAACAAGCAACTCCAGCCCTTGTTCGTGAATAATCAGCTCACCAAGCCCCTCTAAACTCTCAAAATCATGAACTATTGGAAGTGTAAGCCACAACATACCCGAACCAAGCTATATCTTGTGTTTTACTTCTTAAATCTATCAAAAATCACAAATTATTTGTTTTAACAGAAACTTGCTGCCATAACCTTGTTTTTGGAGAGTTCTTAACATCACACAAGGTATACATCATGTTATTTTGGTAAAAATGTGGTTAGTACACAAGTTACACCTTGAAAACCCCTCTTTTTACATGAAATAGCACTATCCATGAACTAGTTTGAAAACCCACCCAACCAAGACTCATAACCTGCTCAAAAACAATTTTGAACATGTTACTAATCTGATTTTAAAGTTACAATAGTGATTAGGTGATGTTTGGGTATGAATCATAGGATTTACACTAGTGCAAATGGTGTAAATCATCAAGTTATTGCAACACATGCATGATGCATGAGGATCCGAGACTTATGTTGTATTTTTAGTAGTTTTGGGATTTTTGTGAATTTTTTAAGTTCGTAATATGGCTGGAAGTATAAAAGGTAGATGCTAGGGCTTATGATGGACTTGTTTTGAGACCCGAAAAGGGTGAAAATCACTCAAAATTGGAACATAGAGGAGATGTGTATTTTAAAAATAATTCCAGGTTCTAATATGAAAATAATAGGCAAATTGTCGGATTTGGTGGTATTTGGGTTAAACTCGTGATTAGATGAAGTTAAAACGTGAAAAACGGACTTAACCGAGTAATTTTGGGTAAAATCTTAAAAATAGTAAAATAGACATAAAACCCATCAAGGACAAAATATTTCAGTAAGTTAGGAGCATTTATTCATGAAATTGGTGAAAACTTGAATTAAAACATATTCGGACGTTTGGTTCCGGGTAAAAACGCGTTTTAATGGGTAAATCAAAAGAAAATGAGTTTTAATTAAAAGAACCCAAAATTATGATTTTGATAGCTTATTAGACTTATTATAAGTCATTAGATAATATTTAGGGGTTAACAGGGTAGAAACAGAAGAATTTAAAACAAACTGTTAAAATCTTTGGTTTTACCGTAACCGGTAACTGAAAACATAAGTTTTAATTACTCCAAATTAAGGTCTGTAAAAATTGGAATTTAACATGTTAAAAATGCAATAATAAACTCGTAAAACTAATAAGGGGCCATAAAAGTCAAGAAATCCATGATAAACTTATTTCCACTATAATAGACTGATTAAAGTCATGAAAACATGTTGCTAGTCTTAAGAAACCCTAACTTCCCTAAAAAGGAAACTTTTGGAAGCCAATCTTAACAAATCAAGCTAGTTGAACTTTTAACCTTATAACACACCTAGTTACACCCGACATGACTTTAGAGCACATAGCTTATCACTTGAATGTTAATGCTAGGGTGCTAGGATTGAATCATTTTCTGTACTCGAAGACCCGTTGCCTGAAACCTAAGGTGAGTTCTAGTATCCCTCTTTTACTATTGTTTCAGGTAATCCCTAATGGATCTGGCTTGATTGGAGAAATGGACTTGGATGACCTAGAAATTCGACTACCCTTGGCATTACTTGACTTTGAAACATTTGAAAATTTTGGATTATGATGGATAAAACACTGAATATTTATGTAACAAATTTGTAATTTGTGTGACGGGCTAAACTGTTACAGCCCGTTTGACGTTAAACATGTCATGCCATTTTATTTCTCTCCTTGTGCACTCTTATGATTGTTTGTTTCCGCTGCCATATATGTTGCTAGTCTGTGACATCCCAACCTCCTTGGGCCTGGGATGTGACAGATTGGTAGCAGAGTAATAGGTTGTAGAGAAATCGGGAATACCTTAGTAGACCCTAGGCTACGACCCTGATACCCTAGGGCTGTCCTTGCTTGAGTCAATGTTGGGGTAAGTGGGTTGGATAATTGATGATTACACTTAATCAACGTAATCATGAATTTATCGGACGTGTGAATTCCAGCAGGAATCCCAAGGGTGTGAAATTTGAATTAAATGGCTTAAGAGATTTTCATAACACTGTCTAAAGATAAATTTTTATTGGACTTTCATGTCTGTTATTGCTCGATGGTACTACCGCTCATTGACACTACTGCTTATTGATACTACTACTAGTAGATACTACTGCTATATGATACTACTGCCATCACTACTACTACTAGTGCTATTATTATGATCATGAGCTATGAGAAACAAAATTACTCATGATAATTTTTACAGGATATCGAGACTATGGTTGACCGAGGAAAGGCGCATGCACACCCCGGTGACGAGACTGATCCTGTTAGGACTCTTAGGAGGGTTAAGCCCCAGACTGAGTACGAGGCGTACTTGCGAAGATGCGGACATCGAGCTAGCTATCTGCAACTTCTTATGACACTTAGCTGTCAGATGACTCTTCCTCGACATCTCCGGCAAGGGGCCGAATGCGCTCCAACTCACCATATGTCGTAGCGCCTGCCCACTCACCTATCCCACCCATTGGGAATAAGGGTGCTCATGTGATCACTCGACCTAGGATGAGTACTAGATCTGGATCTTCTGTCTCTTTTAGGATTCCTCCACCTCCACCTGTTAGGGCCCCGATACCGGCAACACCCATGACTAATTAGCTTGGACACCTTACCTAGGACGAGTACTGGCTGCCACCCAGGCGTAGTTTATACGATGGGCCTAGAGTTCTTGCAGGCGATCGATGCTCCCAGTCAAGCCGTCGGGCCAGTGACTTCGGACCTTCTGACCCCACCTTGAGTGAGCTGTTGAAGACCATCCAGTGCCACAAACTGACCCTCCAGCACGCCACATGGACATCGCAATCTGCTCAGTTTCAGGCGATGATGGCATCACATAGCATGCAACGACTGGAGCAGGAACAGAAAAAGAAGTGCTCGGGTTGGTTCGGGTGGCTGAAGAAGAAGTGGATGTGAGGCAGTAGTGATATTTGTCAGTTAAGCTATTGGGTTCGGGATTATTTGAAGAAACTATTTTAATTATCTATTTCAGAAACTATTATTATATAGGGATGATGGCACCTTCCAACTTGTGAAACTATGACTTGCTATTGATGCTAATGATGTAGGGTAACTAGATTTAAAATTATGATATTATATGGTGAAAATTTTATTTGTGTGATATGAATGATTCACCCCATGTGAGTGAAGAAACTCTATATATATTTATGTCGTATTATGTGCATTATACCATCATGTAATTAGTTAGCGCGACTAATAAGGATAAAATTTACATAAATGGGATACTTGAAACCAAAAATATATGAGATGCTAAATGAATTTATCTATGATGCTATCAGATTTCCGACCCCATGAGGAACTCTCATTGGGAGACGAGGAGCTACAAGAGGTCGACACACGGGAGCTATACTCACTGGGAACCAACCACTTACTCCACCTGGGACACCACATGGAGGGAATGTTAACCAGTAAAATGATGAAAGAATTAACAACCTAGTGGCACAACAAATTGCTAATGTCATCCCCGCAATCATTGCCCAGCTCAACGCCGACCGGGGAATTGCTAATGTCATCCCCGCAATCATTGCCCAGCTCAACGCCGACCGGGGAAATGCAATCGGAACTGGTGGGCTTGAAAATGTTAAAGCCAACAATGAGGAAGCCGAAGCTATAAGGAATGGGTGCTCTTACAAGACATTCATGGCCTGCAAGCCGAAGGACTTCTATGGCACTGAGGGTGCAGGTGAAATTGAAACATATAGGTGGCTGGACGAAATCGAAGTTGTGTTGGATATCAGTGAATGCAAGCTTGAGCATATGATGAGATTTGCTTCCCAATCTCTCAGGGGACCAGCACTGGAATGGTGGAAAACCATCATTCAGCCCCGAGGCAGGAATGTTGTTGGTAGAATGAACTTGTCCGAGTTCAAGGAACTAATCACCAACAAGTACTGCCCTATCAATCAACTGGAGAAACTGGAGGCCGAATTTCTGAGTCTGGAGATGAAAGGCTCGAACTACACTGAATACATCAACCGATTCTTGGCATTATCCCGACTGGTACCACACTTGGTGATGCCCGAATCTAAGGGTGTAGCCCGCTTCATTTGGGGATTACATCCAAGGGTTAGTGGCATGGTCCGTTCTTCAAAGCCTACAACCCTACAGGCAGCAGTCGATTTCACCAGTAGCCTAACCAATGATCTGGTCCGAGCTGGTTGGACTGAACCTGTAAAGACTGAGGATAGGAAAAAGGCAACAGATAAAAAAAGGAAGTGGTTCGATACCAGGAAGGGGGTTGGCAGTTGCAGTGGCTCAAGCAAAAGATCTGGAGAAGTTGTAAGGCGTAACGACCATAGTGGAAAGACACGAAGATTAACCCAGGCACAAGTCCTTTCTACAACAAATGCAAACTACACCATCAGGGAGAATGCAACCCAATGCCCTGTTTTAGGTGTAAGCGAACTGGTCATTTAAACAAAGATTGCACTATGCACCGGGGAAACAATGTTATGAGTGTGGAGATCCAGGACACATGAGGAATAAGTGTCCCAAGCTGGCAAAAGACAAAGATACTAGACCGAACAAACCTAAGGGAAGAGCGTTCGTGATGGATCCGAACGGTGCACGCAAGGAACCCGATGTGGTGAACGTTACGTTTCTCATAAACAACCATCCTGCAACCGTTATATTCGATACCGGCGCAACTGCTAGTTTTGTTTCCAAGACCTTTAGGCCTTTGATTGATTTGGCAAAATTCACCTTAAATGATACGTTTACTATCGAATTGGCTGACGATAATATAATAGAAACTAACGAAATCATCAATGATTACAAATTAGTCCTAGAGGGTAATTCATTCGGAATAGACTTAATGCCTATTAAATTTGGAGGTTTTGACGTGGTTGTAGGAATGGATTGGTTGGCTAGAAATATGGCTAAAATCGTGTGTGACGAGCGTTTGCTTAAGATTCCTTTAACCAAAGGGGAGATGTTAGTAGTCCATGGAGAAAGAAACTACACACTATGCCCTATGATATCCCACCTAAAGGCCACCAAGAGCCTCAACAAAGGGCACACGGCTTTCATAGTCTATGTGATGAGTGTCAAAAGAGAACGGAAGGCTGAGGACATACCTGTGGTGTCTGAGTACTTGGACGTATTTCCTGAAGACCTACCAGGACTCCCTCCGACCCGACAAGTGGAATTCCAGATAGATTTGGTACCTAGCACCACGCCAGTGGCCAAAGCACCTTATCGACTCGCTCCGCCTGAAATGAAAGAGCCGATGCTCCAAATCCAGGAATTACTTGACAAGGGGTTTATACAACCAGCGTTTTGCCGTGGGGTGCTCCAGTGTTGTTTTTCAAAAAGAAAGATGGAACCTTAAGAATGTGCATCGACTATCAGGAGTTGAAGAGGCTTACCATAAAGAATCGGTATCCTCTTCCCAGAATCGATGACTTATTTGACCAATTGCAAGGAGCTAGCTATTTTTCTAAGATAGACTTGTGATCGAGGTACCACCAGCTGAAGATAAAGGAAGAAGACATCCCCAAGACAGCTTTCAGAACCAGATATGGGCTATGAGTACCTAGTCATGTTTTTCGGATTAACTAACGCGCCAGCAGCATTCATGGACCTCATGAACCGTGTGTGCCACCCATAACTAGATAAATTTATGATTGTGTTTGTTGATGATATATTGATCTACTCTCGAAGCAAAGAAGATCATGAGAAGCATCTTCAGTTAATCGTTGAACTACTCAAGAACGAGCAACTATACGCAAAATTCTCCACATGCAAGTTTTGGATGCGTGAAATCCTGTTCCTTGGACACATAGTGAATAAAGATGGAATCCAAGTGGATCCAGCAAAAATAGAGGCTATCAAGGACTGGAAGATTCCGAAAACTCCTACCAAGATCAGACAAATTCTTGGTTTGGTTGGTTACTATAGGAGGTTTATCAAAGACTTCTCTTGGACAGTACAACCACTAACTGCTTTATCCAAGAAAGATACAGCTTATGAGTGGAGAAAGGAACAAGGTGAAGCCTTCAATATGTTAAAGGAAAAACTGTGCAGTGCACCAATCCTTACCCTACCTGATGGAGCTGAGGACTTTGTAGTCTATTGTGACGCTTCGCGTCAAGGATTTGGATGTGTGCTAATGTAGCGGGAAAAATTAATCGCGTATGTGTCCAGATTATTAAACGAGCATGAAAGGAATTACACAACACACGATCTGGAATTGGGTGATGTAGTGTTTGCTCTCAAAATATGGAGACACTACCTTTATGGCACTAAGTGTGTTATTTACACCGATCACAAAAGCCTGCAGCATATCCTGGATCAGAAAATGTTGAACATGCGCCAGAGAATATGGGTAAAATTGTTGAGCGATTACAAATGTGAGATCCACTATCACCCAGGAAAAGCAAATATAGTGACAGATGCCCTGAGTAGAAAGGAAAAAGGGAAAAGCCCTTTCGTGTTCGTGCCCTAAGGATGAGTGTGTACACTAGCCTTGTCGCTAGATTGAAAGAAGACTAAAAGGAAGCCCTCAAGGAGGATAAACTGCCTAGTGAGATGTTAACGGGGATGGAGAAGCGTTTGGAAGTAGACAACGATGGATTGTACAAATGTGAAGGGAGGACACGGGTGCCCAACCATGGTGGAATTAGGGATATGATTTTGGACGAGACCCATAAATCTAGATATTCGGTTCACCCAGGAAGCGATAAGAGGTATCAAGACTTGAAAACACTTTTCTAGTGGCCTAGATTAAAGAAATCTATTGCCACCTATGTGGGGAAATGTTTGACGTGGCAATGGTAAAGGCTGAAAACCAAAAACCATCATGAATCCTACAGCAACCTGAAATCCCAAAATGGAAATGGGATAACATCACAATGGATTTTGTCATGAAACTACGAAGAACACCGCGCGGTCATGATGCCATTTGGGTAATCGTGGATAGGCTTACCAAATAAGCCCATTTCTTACCAATTCGAGAGGACTATGAGATGTCAAAGTTAGCCCGAATATTCATTGATGAAATAGTGACTCGGCATGGAGCGCCGCTCTATCTCAGATTGTGACAATCGCTTCACAACATGATTTTGGAGATCTGTCTAACAGGCTCTAAGGACCCGTCTCGACATAAGCCCCGCGTATCACCCTCAAACCGACGGGCAAAGCGAGAGAACCATACAGACCTTGGAAGACATGCTGAGAGATTGTGTGATCGACTTTGGTGGAAGTTGGGATAACCACCTTCCCCTAGTGGAGTTCTCCTACAATAATAGCTACCACGCAAGTATCAAAGCAGCCCCTTATGAGGCCCTTTATGGTAGGAAGTGTCGGTCACCATTGAGTTGGAACGAGATTGGTGATAGCCAAGTGATAGGACCCGACATCATGATGGAAACCATGGATAAGATAGTCAAGATAAAGGAATGACTAAGAATAGCCAAAGACTGACAAAAGAAGTATGCTGACAGAAGGCAAAAGCCCCTGGAGTTCCAAGTAGGGGATAAAGTAATGTTAAAAGTCACCCCAGGGAAAGGAACTGTGAGATTCGGCAAGAAGGGCAAACTAAGCCCAAGATATATTGGACCTTTCGAAATACTGGCAAGAATTGGCCCGGTAACATACCAGCTCAGGTTACCTCAGGAGCAGAGCTACATACATGACGCTTTTCATATTTCAAATCTAAACTCTAGAGTTGCCCATGAAGGAAGCCAGAATCAATAAAAAGTTAAACTTTGTTGAGGAGCCCACAGAGATTACCGATCGACTGGTCACAAAGCTTAAGCAAAGTCGTATACCAAAGGTGAAGGTAAGGTGGAACTCTAAGCGAGGACCTGAGTACACTTGGGAGTGTGAATATGAAATGAGAAGGGATTATCCACACCTTTTCAAACCTGCCTGATTGGAAACTAAATAGAAGCTAAATTTCAGGACGAAACTTTCTAAACGGTGGGTGAATGTAACAACCGACCCCGAGGTCAGCATCCTAAACTTTGACCTTCAATAATTCTTGTTGCTATTATTAATATCTATAACATAATTATTATTACTATTTGATTTCTTTCTATGATTATTATTATGTGTTTAATTTCCTAGATGCTACATTAGGTTTTGCCATAGAATAAGATAATTCAACGTTCTGAAATTAAAACTTAACATGTCGAAACGTTAGAATTAAATTGAAAACAACTAATTTTGTGTAAACATACATGATTCATGAATTAATTATAATCATACAAATCTAGAACATAAAATATTTAATTAGAAACTATCACCTAAAATACTACACTACACAACAAAACTATACTACTTATATTAATTTAAATGAAAATATATAAAAACACACACACCCACACCCCACACTCGGCCACCCCTCACCACCCACACCACCCAATCACTCTTCTTCCACTCCACTACACAACCTGTCACACACTCAATTTCCACGAATGGGGTTCTACCGTCAGGCGTGTGACATAACCAGGATCTCAGATAAGCATCAGTTACACCAAACGACTCGATAATTACGAAACATATAAGTTGCATAATTTTAATGAAACCATCCAGTTATATTGAAGTATTGCGGAAGCGTAAACAAGATAACTTTTTAACAATGGTTTTGGAACATGCAAACACGTGTACAATCCAGTTTATGTAAAGTAAATGCAAATTAAGTCTTGAAAACAGTTTGTGATGAATGCTGGATGACATGCGGTAGATGCTGTGCCCCTAAACGTGCCATCTCAATGTCCTGAAAGAAAACATGCAAAAATCTCAGTACAAGACTGGTGAGTTCACAGGTTTATCAGAAAACAGTAAATATCAGTAATGAAGTTCCCGGATTATGTAATCCGTCAAGTATGTAATTCCCGGATTATGTAATCCGATAAGTATCAGTAATGAAATCCCCGGATTATGTAATCCGTCAAGTATAATGAAATCCCCGGATTATGTAATCCGATAAGGATAATGATATCCCCGGATTTAGTAATCCGATAAGTATAATGAAATTCCCGGATTTAGTAATCCAATAAGTATAATGAAATTCCCGGATTTAGTAATTAAAGCATATAATGGGTAGCTAGTCCATAATGATCACTATGTGTATGAAGTCACGACCGAACTGACGTGTAAGCAATAGTATAATGTAGGCCCGGTTGTGGATCACACACCACAACACTTGAAATTAGGCTAACCGTTCACCCGTTTGACCAGCTAGCGCGACTAGCCCGAGTGGGGTATGTCAATCCCAGTAGTACTACTAACAATCACCTCGTTAAGTCCATATTAACGGTCCGAAGGGCAAAGTATAACACCATAGTATCAAGTATATGCAGTAATACAAAAATCCAATGTAATGTAACGTTTATGAAAACAGCATGTTTCTCTCCCCCAAAAGAGTATATAAGTAAAAGTGGGGCTGTAAACTCACCTGGTATGCTTATATCAATTCAGAGGTCAATGAAGAAAAAGTGATGATCACCCACAAAGCAATCCTAATTAGAACATATGAGATTCATGTTTAGAATTAGCACGGCATTATTACATGCATGCGGTTGAGCTCTTTAGTTATCTTAAAGTTGGTGACTAGTATCCTTGTTGTATCTTAGCTTTTGTACAAGTATTCGTCGTTATGTGCTAATTTGTGCACATTAGATTCATCAATGTTCTTATCCGAGTAATGATTCTTAGTACAATAATTGTAACAATAATTTGTTGATTTGGAGATTTAAATCTTTATAGATGATTATCATTGATGACATTATCCTTACGAGAGAGGGTTATACCACAATGTATATATATATATATAGAGTTTTCAAGTATTAATAATCATACCTTCTTAAATATAAGTTGCTTAATTGTTAGCGTGTTACAATTATTTCTCATAAACAGATGTACATCTTTACCTAGGTTATATATGGAGTCTTATTTTCATCAACTTCAGTAGTAATATTTTCTTCCCAAGGATGATATTTATTTTGATGACAAATCTATAATTATTGTTAGGAATTATATCCTGGTATTATTAAACATGCTAATTACAGTTTAAGAAAAATAATGTTATTCCATTATATGTACCTATTTGGGGTTTTGAAAACGCTAACAAGTCATACGCGTTTGTTTGAATACTTTGTATTAATAAACTATACACCAGCTAATAGTAACATCTCGATCGGTTTTAATAACTATTATTTTATACTTATGTCTCGTGTATGAACTAACCATTTTAAGGCAAACAATTATATCCATTGGCGTTTATTTTCATCTTTATAATTTATGTATTTTTTTTTATTATTAGAGCTCAAATAACACGCATATAGATTATACTTAAAATTCAAATGCGTTGCGCGTGCGATTATACCTTCAACTCGATTCACGTTCGCTAACCCATTCGTATTGATCTTGATCTCATCATGTTCATGTTGTTGACGACCAGTTGGCCTCAGTTGGCCATACTTGACCGATACCCGACACGCCACCATATCATTCTAACACCACAACTACCATTATCAACTACAGCAACCACAATTACACCATCGATCAGCAACACTATACCACCACTTAACTGCTGCCAATGACCATTAATCTTGTAGATAGGGCCACCAATGGCATGTTCCCTAACCACAGCCTATACAACCGCCATCATCACGACCATCGGCAACCATCACAATAGCCTAAACCACCGCCAACACCCTTGCCTTACACTAACCTAGTAACCAATAACCATCAACCACACCCTCCAACACCAACACACCCACAATCACCGTCACATACCAACCCCTATCACCACCATACCAAGGCTGCCATCACCACTACCACTATCGCAAGCTACAACCATGAACCACAACAAACAACGACGGCCAGAATCACAGCCAACATTCACCACAACCGACAACAACACAACCACAACCACAAATTACCTCACCATCTTCGCCTCTGCCACTACCTTACAGCAATCGCCTTCACCATCGCCATCCACCATCGACCTCCAGCCGCCAATGTCTGCAGCCATAGCCGACACCGACCACCACTAACCATCACAACCAAACCATCCCCTAATCAACCACCTCCGACTCCCAATCGTAACCATCACCACCATTAACACCACGTAAACACAGTCATCAGAACACCACCATCACCATCGTAACCTTCGCCGCAGCCGACCTCTACAACCATAATAACCACCGTCGCGACATCGTGACCATGCCCCATGGTCGACCTCCATAATCACGACCACCACAGACTTCCATCACCACAATCAGCACTGCCGCGACCATCCATCTACTACCATCGCCAACGTGACCGATAACCACAGCCGGAGCAACCGTCACCTCGACCGACACCCATCACCAAATCGACCACCATCTTCCAAACCGACCTACGACCGACTCTTTCGCCTTCGATTCCCGTGGCTTTGTTGCGTTTAGGAGAAATTAAAGACCACTACAGTGATCGGGATGTCGAGGGGACTCGAAGGGGGCTAGTCACACGCCGGCACTCGCCGGGGGTCGTCGCCGGTGGCCGTATATTGGCCGGAGTTCGAATTGGGGGGGGAGGTGTGTGCGACCGCCTCTCTCTCTTTCTCTCTTCTCTGATTCTTGAAAACCCTAAAATGGGTAAAAGTGGTTTATATAGTAGATTAAATGAAAGGTTCGTTAACGGTTCGGTTCGTAACGCGTTCGAATTAGTTCTCACGTAACGTTGTAGATTTCATTTCCCGTTAGCTTTGATTATACAAAACGTTAAAAAGATTCCGAGGTTAAAATTTTATTGTATTTGAAAACATACCGAACGATTAAACGATGCCGCGAGATCAGCACGTTTTACGGTTTTACGCGTTTCCTCGAACGAGCGCTTTTATTATTATTGTGATATCTAAATGCATGAAATTAAGCATTAGAATGATATTTTGAGCGTTATCTTCCCATGTTGGTCAAGTTAAAACCTTATCTGACAAATTCTCGGGTTTTACCTGATTGTAACCCGGTTCGCGTCAAGGTCGCGTTTCGGAACGCAGTTATTCCGGACAACGTACCATTCATCAAATTTAATATGTCATGATAATAAACAATGATTAGATAAATATTTATGGAGTTACGAGGCTCGGTTGTCTGAACAGACGTCAGTTAAATGCCGGTGAAAACCGGTATTCGCGTTTCACTTACGAAATTCTGTTGTTTATGAATGATTGATGAAGAATCTTTTAGCAAGCATTATTTATGATATTGTTAGTATTAACAAGGATCTAGATTGGATGACTCATAAGGAATTCTGATGTAATTCAGACGTTAGTACGCGTTAAATTGCCGGATTTTACCCGGTATGGGTTCTGAATCTGTTTTCAGTTTGGATCTTTTCCATAGTTGTTTCAAATCACATAAGAATACATTGTTTCATGGTTTCTCATTTAATTAGTTCATAAATGTGCATTTGGGCCTTAAATGGGCCTTTTTATAAGTTCGGACCCTTATTGGGCTTATTGGGCCCAAAAAGGCTAGTTTCGTTTTGCAAGATTTCTTTGGTAAGCCCAAATCAATCCGGACCTTTATTGGGTCCTATAATACAATAAGTTTTCTAATTTGGCTAGATTTCAGAGGTGTTACATTCTCCCCTCCTTTAAGAAATTTCGTTCTCGAAATTTAAGTATCACTGACATTGTTTCCAAGTGTAATACTCTCATAGTATGAGCCTTAAGAGTTTAAAGCTATTCAGCTGAGCATTCCAGGATGAAAGTTGTCGATTATGTTTCGAATAATTGGGTTTGTCTAGATTCAAGTAAGTATCTTGATGTTTGAACCTGCTTGTCAAAACTAGTGAGTTGTCTCATGCATAGATATTTGGATTCAGTACTCGATTAGTTGAAAGCTGTACAGATTTTGACAAGAAAAGTTGTTCCATTGAGGTTCATTACACCGTTCCGCTAGATAAATCTAGCAAGGAGGCGAACACAAAACTCTCGGCGGTATTTCCATCCTCACGGAGAATCTTATGAAAGATTGTGAAGAATCAGATTTTTGTGCGAATGACTTCAATAAGTTCTAATAGTCGAGTCGGCTATACGTCACTATCAGTCTCATTAGAATACTAAGGTAATCGGTCATAAGATGTCATAAGCGTTTGTGAATTGACGTTGGAAGAATTCGTAAGTTCAGATGCGATGTAGGTAATGGCAATAGAGGATAAGCCTAACTGTAGGCTATCAGCATTTATCAATGCGGTTGTTATCACCGATTATGGATCACCCTATTGTGTTTGAACTAGTATTCTAATGGGTAGTTAGAAGAGTAGTACAGATAAGGTATCCAAATGCATATTTTTTTTAGTAAAAGTCGCGCCCCATAGTTCCCGTTCATGTACATTGTAACCCTTCGCATGTTAAATTGTCGGGTGGCTAGGAGATTGCCTTGTACCATCGTTTCACTTATTTTCTCAGCTGATACCTTTAGGGCGTATGTAGTATCTTGCAACTGATTGAGCTGGTTAACAATTCTGGGAAGGGGTATCGCTTCTTCTAGGTAACTTTATTCAACTCTTGATAGTCTATCCATATTAGGAGCATTCCATTCTTCTCCCCACAAAGTGTATCAAGGTTCTTCAAGGTGACACCCTATGTCTTATGATCCGTTTATCTAACAGTTATCAAATTTGCTTTCCTTCCACCAGCTCCTTAATACAAGTTTCAAGTTCAGTACCCCCATATATATGTATTTCTTCTATTCTCCAACTTAATTTCCTTAACAGCAACCTCAACTGTTGTCTTAAGCTACACAATTGATGCAAACGTTTCCACCTGTTCCTTCATAGTGTTTCCCAATTAAGGTCAACCTTCTACATGACCTCTTCCTCGATCCATATTCTACAAGGTAACTGTGCCCTGTAGAGGGTCTATTCGTGAAGCAAGTAACTCTGTTTAGATTCCAATCCTTTATAATCATATCGATTGTTCCAACGTGATATGGGAGTAAGACTTTTTGCTCGAATTTCTGATGTTATGGAGCGTTCTAGGGTAAGGTATTAGAGAATCACTTTAGGAGAGGTTTGAAAATTTAGAGAGGAATAACACCAATGCTTACGATCGGGGATGATTATGCTGACTTTCCTTGTCTACAATCTAATGCATGTCTATCACTTCGTTGTAGTTAAATCTCAAGTGATTTAACATATGAGATTTCTTGTAGCTGATCTTCTATGCTTCTTAATACATCTTTTGGAGTAATACCATCCTTTAAGTTCGATCATGAGTTCTTCCCATAAATTCTTCATTATTATCGACCGCATCGATTCGAACAAGTTTGGGACTTTATCAAGGTGCTCGCTAGCACAAGAAGGTTAACTACCACTCTAATACTTATTGTATAGTTCGAGATCGTATTCTACTTCAGATCTTCGCGTTCGAATCACGAACTTTTTCTATGATTACTTATAAAAACATGCAGGTATATTTAAAATGTATGATATTGGTACATCGATGAATTAATATGGGGTACGTATAATGATGTATCACCCCATTTAAAGTGATGAATTGATAGAATTCAATTATGTATATACTAAATTATATAAACCTTTTATCAGAAGTCCAGGAATTTAAAGTAACAGACAAGCTAGCAGATCAGTTCGAATTCGAGGGATTAGGACACATGTCATGGTTTGAATTTCATCCGAATTCGAGGTAAGAGTGAGCATTCATACAAGTAGAATTGAAGGATAGTTTCCACATCAATAGCCATGTTCTATGAAAATCGAAAATTTCTTGCTCACAGTATAGAAACGATGACTTATACCGACTACAACGTTACCACCTGACTAATTTCACCGGACTTAGCATGCACGACAAATTACAATTACGTGTGCACCCGTAATGGTAATTTGCTTTGCATGATCACCCCTGGTTCCTCCTATCAGGCTAACATATCTTGTCAAGTACAGTGGTCATCAACGATAGGAGTACCAAATATGTAAGTACTATATCGGGGTCGATCAATCAAAGTATACGAAAGGATCAGTAAGGTTCAGGAATATTCATAAGTAACCCCTCCCGTGACTCACAGTAACTCGGAGCCACCATCCCTGTAGTCGTAAGCTCATAGGGATATGTTAAAGCAAAAGTTTTCAAGTAACCAAAAGTTCAGGAATTCGTAACTCTTCCCGTGACTCACAGCAACACGGAGTCACCATCCCTGTAGTCGTAAGCTCACACGGATCGTTAAAGCAAAAGTTTTCAGGTAACCAAATTAAGTAAGCACAGCTTAGTAATCTATGTGTGTGTAACTAATGCAAATCCAGCTATAGTCTAAAATGCAATGCAAATGAGATGCAAAGTTCATTTTAGTTCGCTATAACTAATGCTCTGATACCAATCTGTCACACCCTCAATTTCCACGAACGGGGTTTTACCGTCAGGCGTGTGACATAACCAGGATCTCAGATAAGCATCAGTTACACCAAACGACTCGATAATTACAAAACATATAAGTTGCATAATTTTAATGAAACCATCCAGTTATATTGAAGTATTGCGGAAGCGTAAACAATATAACTTTTTAACAACGGTTTTGGAACACACAAACACGTGTACAATCCAGTTTATGTAAAGTAAATGCAAATTAAGTCTTGAAAACAGTTTGTGATGAATGCTAGATGACATGCGGTAGATGCTGTGCCCCTAAACGTGCAATCTCAATGTCCTGAGAGAAAACATGCAAAAATCTCAGTACAAGACTGGTGAGTTCACAGGTTTATCAGAAAACAGTAAATATCAGTAATGAAGTTCCCGGATTATGTAATCCGTCAAGTACGTAATTCCCGGATTATGTAATCCGATAAGTATCAGTAATGAAATCCCCGGATTATGTAATCCGTCAAGTATAATGAAATCCCCGGATTATGTAATCCGATAAGGATAATGAAATCCCCGGATTTAGTAATCCGATAAGTATAATGAAATTCCCGGATTTAGTAATCCAATAAGTATAATGAAATTCCCGGATTTAGTAATTAAAGCATATAATGGGTAGCTAGTCCATAATGATCACTATGTGTATGAAGTCACGACCGAACTGACATGTAAGCAATAGTATAATGTAGGCCCGGTTGTGGATCACACACCACAACACTTGAAATTAGGCTAACCGTTCACCCGTTTGACCAGCTAGCGCGACTAGCCCGAGTGGGGTATGTCAATCCCAGTAGTACTACTAACAATCACCTCGTTAAGTCCATATTAAAGGTCCGAAGGGCAAAGTATAACACCATAGTATCAAGTATATGCAGTAATACAAAAATCCAATGTAATGTAACGTTTATGAAAACAGCATGTTTCTCTCCCCCAAAAGAGTATATAAGTAAAAGTGGGGCTGTAAACTCACCTGGTATGCTTATATCAATTCAGAGGTCAATGAAGAAAAAGTGATGATCACCCACAAAGCAATCCTAATTAGAACATATGAGATTCATGTTTAGAATTAGCACGACATTATTACATGCGTGCGGTTGAGCTCTTTAGTTATCTTAAAGTTGGTGACTAGTATCCTTGTTGTATCTTAGCTTTTGTACAAGTATTCGTCGTTATGTGCTAATTTGTGCACATTAGATTCATCAATGTTCTTATCCGAGTAATGATTCTTAGTACAATAATTGTAACAATAATTTGTTGATTTGGAGATTTAAATCTTTATAGATGATTATCATTGATGACATTATCCTTACGAGAGAGGGTTATACCACAATGTATATATATATATTAGAGTTTTCAAGTATTAATAATCATACCTTCTTAAATATAAGTTGCTTAATTGTTAGCGTGTTACAATTATTTCTCATAAACAGATGTACATCTTTACCTAGGTTATATATGGAGTCTTATTTTCATCAACTTCAGTAGTAATATTTTCTTCCCAAGGATGATATTTATTTTGATGACAAATCTATAATTATTGTTAGGAATTATATCCTGGTATTATTAAACATGCTAATTACAGTTTAAGAAAAATAATGTTATTCCATTATATGTACCTATTTGGGGTTTTGAAAACGCTAACAAGTCATACGCGTTTGTTTGAATACTTTGTATTAATAAACTATACACCAGCTAATAGTAACATCTCGATCGGTTTTAATAACTATTATTTTATACTTATGTCTCGTGTATGAACTAACCATTTTAAGGCAAACAATTATATCCATTGGCGTTTATTTTCATCTTTATAATTTATGTATTTTTTTTATTATTAGAGCTCAAATAACACGCATATAGATTATACTTAAAATTCAAATGCGTTGCGCGTGCGATTATACCTTCAACTCGATTCACGTTCGCTAACCTATTCGTATTGCTCTTGATCTCATCATGTTCATGTTGTTGACGACCAGTTGGCCTCAGTTGGCCATACTTGACCGATACCCGACACGCCACCATATCATTCTAACACCACAACTACCATTATCAACTACAGCAACCACAATTACACCATCGATCAGCAACACTATACCACCACTTAACTGCTGCCAATGACCATTAATCTTGTAGATAGGGCCACCAATAGCATGTTCCCTAACCACAGCCTATACAACCGCCATCATCACGACCATCGGCAACCATCACAATAGCCTAAACCACCGCCAACACCCTTGCCTTACACTAACCTAGTAACCAATAACCATCAACCACACCCTCCAACACCAACACACCCACAATCACCGTCACATACCAACCCCTATCACCACCATACCAAGGCTGCCATCACCACTACCACTATCGCAAGCTACAACCATGAACCACAACAAACAACGACGGCCAGAATCACAACCAACATTCACCACAACCGACAACAACACAACCACAACCACAAATTACCTCACCATCTTCGCCTCTGCCACTACCTTACAGCAATCGCCTTCACCATCGCCATCCACCATCGACCTCCAGCCGCCAATGTCTGCAGCCATAGCCGACACCGACCACCACTAACCGTCACAACCAAACCATCCCCTAATCAACTACCTCCGACTCCCAATCGTAACCATCACCACCATTAACACCACGTAAACACAGTCATCGGAACACCACCATCACCATCGCAACCTTCGCCGCAGCCGACCTCTACAACCATAATAACCACCGTCGCGACATCGTGACCATGCCCCATGGTCGACCTCCATAATCACGACCACCACAGACTTCCATCACCACAATCAGCACCGCCGCGACCATCCATCTACTACCATCGCCATCGCGACCGATAACCACAGCCGGAGCAACCGTCACCTCGACCGACACCCATCACCAAATCGACCACCATCTTCCAAACCGACCTATGACCGACTCTTTCGCCTTCGATTCCCGTGGCTTTGTTGCGTTTAGGAGAAATTAAAGACCACTACAGTGATCGGGTTGTCGAGGGGACTCGAAGGGGGCTAGTCACACGCCGGCACTCGCCGGGGTCGTCGCCGGTGGCCGTATATTGGCCGGAGTTCGAATTGGGGGGGGGAGGTGTGTGCGACCGCCTCTCTCTCTTTCTCTCTTCTCTGATTCTTGAAAACCCTAAAATGGGTAAAAGTGGTTTATATAGTAGATTAAATGACAGGTTCGTTAACGGTTCGGTTCGTAACGCGTTCGAATTAGTTCTCACGTAACGTTGTAGATTTCCTTTCCCGTTAGCTTCGATTATACGAAACGTTAAAAAGATTCCGAGGTTAAAATTTTATTGTATTTGAAAACATACCGAACGATTAAACGATGCCGCGAGATCAGCACGTTTTACGGTTTTACGCGTTTCCTCGAACGAGCGCTTTTATTATTATTTTGATATCTAAATGCATGCAATTAAGCATTAGAATGATATTTTAAGCGTTATCTTCCCATGTTGGTCACGTTAAAACCTTATCTGACGAATTCTCGGGTTTTACCTGATCGTAACCCGGTTCGCGTCAAGGTCGCGTTTCGGAACGCAGTTATTCCGGACAACGTACCATTCATCAAATTTAATATGTTATGATAATAAACAATGATTAGATAAATATTTATGGAGTTACGAGGCTCGGTTGTCTGAACAGACGTCAGTTAAATGCCGGTGAAAACCGGTATTCGCGTTTCACTTACGAAATTCTGTTGTTTATGAATGATTGATGAAGAATCTTTTAGCAAGCATTATTTATGATATTGTTAGTATTAACAAGGATTTAGATTGGATGACTCATAAGGAATTCTGATGTAATTCAGACGTTAGTACGCGTTAAATTGCCGGATTTTACCCGGTATGGGTTCTGAATCTGTTTTCAGTTTGGATCTTTTCCATAGTTGTTTCAAATCACATAAGAATACATTGTTTCATGGTTTCTCATTTAATTAGTTCATAAATGTGCATTTGGGCCTTAAATGGGCCTTTTTATAAGTTCGGACCCTTATTGGGCTTATTGGGCCCAAAAAGGCTAGTTTCGTTTTGCAAGATTTCTTTGGTAAGCCCAAATCAATCTGGACCTTTATTGGGTCCTATAATACAATAAGTTTTCTAAATTGGCTAGATTTCAGAGGTGTTACACAACCCACCACTACACAACCCACCTCCACACTCCAACCATCTCCACTACCCATACATGCAATTCTTCCCTTTTCACCATCACTTCACATTCAAACTCATCCCTCTCCCTTTCTATCGGCCCCTACACCATCGAAAACACACACATACTTTCATTTTCAGCCATATCTTGGAAGAACACAAGTATTTCAAGCTCAATCAAGCACTAAACAAGCAAGAAGGTGATTTTTGGTGGTTGTTCTACACATATTCTTGAAGGAACAAGCAAATACAGCCCTCGTTTGTGAATAATAAGCTCACAAAGCCCCTCTAAACTCTCAAAATTATGAACTATTGGAAGTGTAAGCCACAACACACCCGAACCAAGCTATATCTTATGTTTTACTACTTAAATCTACCAAAAATCTCACATTATTTGTTTTAATAGAAACTTGATGCCATAACCTTTTTCTTGGAGAGTTCTTAACATCACACAAGGTATACACCATGTTATGTTGGTAAACATGTGGTTAGAACACAAGTTACACCTTAAAAATCCCTCTTTTTACATGAAATAACACTATCCATGAACTAGTTTGAAAACCCACCCAACCAAGACTCATAACCTGCTCAAAAACAACATTTGAACACATTAATAATCTGTTTTTAAAGTTAGAATAGTGATTAGGTGATGTTTGGGTATGAATCATAGGATTTACACTAGTGCAAATGGTGTAAATCATCAAGTTATTTCAACACATGCATGATGCATGAGGATCCGAGACTTATGCTGTATTATAAGTAGCTTTGGGATTTTTGTAAATGTTTTAATTTCATGATATGGCTGGAAGTATAAAAAGTAGAAGCTAGGGCTTATGATGGACTTGTTTTGAGACCCGAAAAGGGTGAAAATCACTCGAAATTAGAAAAATAGAGGAGATGTTCATTTTATAAAGATATCCAGGTTCTAATATGAAAATAATTGGCAAATGGTCGGATTTTGTGGTATTTTTGTTAAACTCATGATTAAAGGAATTTAAAACGTGAAAAACGGGAGTTAAACGGGTCATTTTTGGGTAAAATCTTAAAAATAGTAAAAGAGACCTAAAACCCATCAACGACAAACTATTTTAGTAAGTTAGGGACATTGAGTCATGAAATTGGTGAAAACTTGAATAAAAACATATTCGGACATTCGTTCCGAGTAAAAATGTGTTTTAACGGGTAAATCAAAAGAAAATGAGTTTTAATTAAAAGAACCCAAAAATGTGATTTTGACAGCTTATTAGACTTACTATAAGTAACTAGATAATATTTAGTGGTTAACGGGGTAGAAACAGAAAAATTTAGAACAAACTGTTAAAATCTTTGGTTTTACCGTACCTGGTAACTAAAAACATAAGTTTTAATTACTCCAAATTAAGTTCTGAAAAATTGGAATTTAACATGTTAAAAATGAAATAATAAACTCCTAGTAACTAATAAGGGGCCATAAAATTCAAGAAATAAAAAAAAAACTTTAGGGTAAAACTATCAATTTTGAAACTTGAGGGACTAAACTGAAAATTTTGCCAAATCCTTGGAAATTTGACCCCTTTGACTAAAAATCCAGGATAAACTTATTTCCACTATAATAGACTAATTAAAGTCATGAAAACATGTTGCTTGTCTTAAGAAACTCTAACTTTCCTAAAAAGGAAACTTTTTGAAGCCAATCTTAACAAATCAAGCTAGTTGAACTTTTAACCTTATAACACACCTAGTTACACCGGCATGATTTTAGAGAACATAGCTTATCACTTGAATCTTGATACTCGGGTGTTAGGATTGAATTATTTTTGGTACTCTAAGACCTATTGCCTGAAACCTAAGGTGAGTTCTAGTATCCCCCTTTTACTATTGTTTCAGGTAATCCCTAATGGATCTGGCTTGATTGGAGAAATGGACTTGGATGACCTAGAAATTTGACTACCCTTGGCATTACTTGACTGTGAAACATGTGAACAATTTGGATTATGATGGATAAAACACTGAATATTTATGTAACGAATTTGTAATTTGTGTGACAGGCTAGACTGTTACAGCCCGGTTTGACTTTAAACATGTAATGCCATTTTATTTCTCTCCTTGTGCGCACTTGTGATGGTTTGTTTCCACTGCCATATATGTTGCTATTCTGTGACGTCCCACCCTCCTTGGGCCCAGGGTGTGACAGAATTCCATTGCATTACTGCTTTGACTTTCATAGGGTCCACTATGATTTCTTCGGGGTTAATCATATGACCAAGAAACTGGACCTCTCGTGGCTAAAATGCATGCTTATAGAACTTTGTGTATAACTTATCGTTCCTAAGTGTCTGTAGTACTTCTTTGAGGTGAAAGTTATGCTCCGATTCACTTTTTGAGTAGATCAATATGTCATCGATGAATACAATCTCAGGTCGGTCTAACATCGGTCGGGACACTCGATTCATAAGATCCATAAAAGTGGCTGGCGCGTTGGTTAAACCGAAAGACATCATGAGAAACTCGTAGTGTCCATAACGGGTGCGAAAAGTTGTCTTAGGGATATCTTGCTCCTTCACCTTCAGCTGATGGTAACCAGATTTAAGATCTATCCTCAAAAACCTACTTACACATTGAAGCTGATCGAACAAGTCGTCAATCCTCGGTAACAAATACCGGTTCTTCACATCAAATTTTTAAGCTCAGGTAGTCAATGCATATCCTCATACTATCGTCATTGTTCTTCACGAAAAGACTGAAGCAGCCCATGGAGAGATTCTCGGTTGAATGAAACCCTTATCCAGCAATTCTTGCAACTGAGTCATCAACTCCTTCATCTTATAGGGAGCCAGACGATACGACGCCTTAGCAACAGGTTGGGGCCCGTTTAATAGATCACCCTAGAACTCGATTTCACGGTTAGGTGGTATCCCTGATAGATCTTCAGGGAAATCACACACGACCGACACATATGACAGTTGTGGCGTTGACGCATCCACGCCCGTCACATAGGCTAGATAAGCACGACATCCATGCATAATACACTTATCAACCATAATTATTAAATTTACCTTCGAAATTATGCGAACTCTATCCCCATAAATCATAATAGAACTTCCATCGTGTACGGTTAGTCGACTCATCTTCTTGCAACACACGATATTGGCCTCATAGGCGGCTAGCCAATCCATCCCTAGGACTACATCAAATCGACCTATGGTCTTCACATACTAACTACAACCTAGCAGAGAACCCATGGCCATCCAATTCTATATCACAATCCACTATGATATCAGATATCCTGGTAGACTTACCAATGGCAGTTTTTACATCGAAGGGCTCATCAATCTTTCTACTCCTAGCAGGCAACTTATCACATAAGGTAGTAGAACTAAAACTCTTACTAGCACTAGAATCAAAGAGAACAGATGCACAGGTTTGGTTTACTAGGAAGGTATCTAATACTACATCGTGGTCTACCCTAGCCTCTTCTCTGGTCATAGTGAATGCCCAGGCTTTAGCTTTCTACCCTCCTTCCCTTTCTTTACTCCCTTCTTCGCTCCGGAACCCTCGGCCCTTGGCCTCTTATAATCTCTACTCATGTGACCAGTCTTTCCACAGTTGAAACACTTGGCCTTCTTGACACAATCCTTTGCCATGTGCACCTCCTTCCCACACCTAAAGCATAGATTGAATCCCTACTTACATTCCCCAGCATGACTATTCCCACACTTTCTACAAACCCTTTCCCCCATAACTCTATCAACAATGTATGTTCATCCATTCTCACCTTCTTACTACAATAATGGAAACCACCACTGGTATACTATTTCCCATTTCGATGCTTGTCGTTGTTTCACGTCTTCTTTGTCTACACCACTGCCACTAATTCTCACTCATCATACAGTCTCTCTGCCAAATCAACCACTGACCTAAACGTGCCTTGCCTGGCGGCGATCATGTGTCTGCAGATATCTGCTTGCAGACCTTGGATGTACCTTTTGATCTTTCGTGACACGGATGTCATCTGCTCTGGCACTAGCCTCACCAGCTCATTGAACTTGATCGTGTACTGCTGGTGTGTCATGGTTCCTAGCTATAATTATAAGAACTCCCTTTCAATTTTTTCCAACTCTTGATGGGGGACAAAATTTCTTGATCACCAACTTTTTCAGCTCTAACCATCTCATCTTACTAATGGCCCTGTTACCCTCATCCTGGATAATATTATCCCACCAGCATAAAGTTGTATCCGCAAATGAGTGAGCAGCAAACTTCACCTTCTTATATTCCCTATACTTGTTGATATCCAACATAACCTCCATCTCTCTCACCCATCGGTGAGCATAAGTGGTGTTCCCATTTCCATCAAAGGTTAGGGGCTTGCATCTCTGGAATGCCCCATAATTGCACCCTTTTGTAATTTCTTGCATAGATTCCTCCTCCTCACTAGAAACAACCATCTCAGTCTCTTGTTGCTCTCGCTCCCTAATCCTACATCCTCCCCATTCTTCGTGGTCACGATCCTCTCCTCCTTTCTTTCGTCTTCCCTCACGGATCTAATAACCTCAGTCACCATGAATGGTATAATCGTCTGCATGACTTGATAAACCTCATCGACTATAGCCTCCTTCACTAAGGCCTTCATATTAGCACTCTTGTCCCCACCTTCATGATTATGAGGTTCGGGCTCCTCATGAGCCGTTTCTGTAGTATTAGCCATGCTCCTTGTGATATGCGGCCCGAAACCATGTCCACCATGACCTCCCCTCGAGAAGCTTTCGATGGCCTTCTACCAGCCATCTCCTAAACACTATATGATTTAAACACCAACATGATCATTCAAGGTAATAGGACAGATTATGTCAAATATAGTAAATCTCTAATTACAGTGCCTATTGTGATTAGCCACTTACTTTACTCTTTATTTACCAAGCATTTTATATCCTAACTACATCAATAACTAAATCTACTAAGAGAATATAATTCATATCGCATGCGCATATAAGTCCATTTTCATTACATTACATAAAACATTTACCTATAGGCATATAACTACTCGGACTGGCATCATTTCCCCGGTACAACATACAACATGCCCCGATCTCAGGAAGCCTCACAATTGGACATTCATAGCATAAAACATTAGTACATTAACATTTTTAGTGAAGAAACATAATTTTATTCATATTATGATTGTATCATAACATCAAGCCATTCCCTTTACATTTCAAAAATTGTATTAATACAGTGCCATTCCTAAAAATACGGATGCCAGACTTGAACTATCCCAGTAGCTTCCACGTCCATGTCTTCACCACCTCAGCATCATCAACTACCTACTAACTATTATGCATACAAAAGTCAGTGACACAGAGTGTGTTCTAGTTTTATAATAAAATACATTCCGTTTAACAAATACGTATCCCTTTTAACACGTGGGCAAACAAAACTACATACATCACAATACGTTCATTTCATCACCTTTTCATCATCGTTTCATTTATTCATTATCTTTCACTTTCACGAATCATTGTCATATGCTCGGCCCCAAGATAAGTTTTGAGACTAATCACAAACTCAAGGCGTCGCAACAAATATTCCATTCCATTCCCAGTCGATCATGAGGATCAAACCCATGTAGTTATCCTTCTGGACCATTATAGCCACCCACAGTTGATCTCACGATCATAAGGATTGTGTAACTCCATTCATATATGGTCAATCTCAAGGATTAGACCCCTGTGAGTATCCTTCTGGACCATTACAATCACTCATAATTGAGTTAACAAAGACATGGATCATTTACCCCCATTCATACATGGTCAATCTGAAGGATTAGACCCCCATGTGCATCCTTTTGGGCTAGCTAAGCCACACATAGTTGAGCTAACAAACCCACATAGGGAATTGTGAACCTCCTTACATTTTGCTTGTAAGACTTTCATTTATTCATTACGTTCCACTTTTCCTTATCATTATCTTCCACTTTTGTTACATAATACTTTACTTATAGTAATACATAACATAACAAGTAAAGGCGTAACATAAAACGTTATCATTTTCAAAAACAGATCAAACGCAAGATAACATACCACATACACAACGAATCATGCAAGAAATTAGCCTACACGACAACAATATCTCGCATGAAAACTTCCTAATCGTGCGGCAAGATCACCAAAGTCAACCCTTACTCAACAAGCTATCAGTCACACGAGAACATATATTTCATGTGAGATTCTTTCATGTCATGTGAGAACTTACACGTCGCGTGATGACTTTCTAGATTTGAAATTTCTTACAGTACAATCTACCTAACTCGCGCGAGAATTTACGAGAGTCTTGACTAAACCCAACTTATCATGTCTAAGGCGGTTCTAACATGATCAACACCATAAAAACATCATCACAAGCAAGAACAAGCATTTTAGTATGCATAATAGCCACAAAACCTAAAAACTTGCATAAAAAAGGGCTAGAAACTCATCTTTTGAAGTTCTAACACTAGATCAACTTTCCCAAGAGCTTTTCGAACAAACACTACATATTCATCCATTTTATTCATCAATAAACCATTATTAGTACATAACACGAGTTACTACATGAGTTACATACCTTAAACACTCCAAATCTTCATTTTGTCTCTCTTTTTCATGGATTTCGCTCTGTAACAGCAATACTTTTCACGCGAGTATGGGGTTAAACAGGTGTTCTTACCTATATATATGATTCCCATCTTTTCTCTTGGGGTTCTCACGCGAGAACTTCCTTTCGTGTGAGAACTTCGTCTTTCGTCGTTTTCCTTTAAATTTCAGGGTGTTACATGCTAGGACTTGAAGCCTCTCCCAAGGCATCTGCTGAAGAAAAAGCACCATTCCCTAAAAGTGATATTAGAAGCTATGGATGTGCTGAACAAATCAACCACTGATGCAACTGCTGAAAGTACTAGACAAGAGGATACTTTAGCAGATGAATCCTTAGATAGAATGGTGGTTTACACAAGAGGTACCCAAACCATGGAAGAAAACATGGAAAGTCATGGGCTGACTCTTGAAGCTGAACCTGCCCAACTTCATAAGCAATAACATGACACACCTGGGTCTGAACTCAGAAAATCAACTGAGGTGATATTTGGTCTAACGGAGGTTGAAGCTAAAACCTAGTTAAATCTGAGGTGAATGTGGAAACTAATGGCCCAGAAGTCACAAAGGATTATGAGAGAGCTCAGACAACTATCGATGATCCCAATTCAGTTGGTAAGGCATCAGGTGTAACCATTATACCTTCAGTAGTCAAACCTACTGCAATCTTTACCTCTGACAAAGGTAAGAGACCTATGACTACTTCATAGGAAACTGAAGGCTAGATTTCTGATGACTAAGAACGTGGAGCTGTTCCCACGCAAGTTAAAGAAGAAGTTATCAAACTAAAGGTGGGCAGAGTTAAAGAATCTTCTCCTAAGAAGAATAATATTTCCTTGATAAAAAGTGCAAAGTAATCGAGAGCTGCAAGAGCTGCAACAAAAGAATTCAACCGTGGTGGTAAACCCAATAGAACAAGATCAAAAGTTCCATCTAAACCATAGGATAAAGTTGTCAAAAGGGTTCCATCTAAGTCATCATTGACATCTTCCGAAAGCACCCATAGGACAACCACTCGGCAGGCTTCAGCAACCATAACTGTTGAATCCAAACCCATGACCCCCTCTGAGAAGAAAGAAAAGAAAGATCAATAGAAATGTCTCCTAAAAACTCAAATTAAGTTGAAGGGATTGAATTTTGATGAGTTTAAGGAGTGGGTACTACTAAGATTAAATCCAAATTGATAGCTGAAACTCATGATAAGATGGAGAAAACAACTGAGTTGGCTAGAAGAAAGAGGGCTAAATCAGAAAAGAAACAAGGAGAAAAAGTTCAACAAGAGTTTAGGCGTAAGCAACAAATGAAGATGGTTTCTCTTGTAAACAAGTAGGACCAATGAGTATGTCAACTCTTGAACTAAATGTTAGAGGAATCAAACAACAGGTTGAAGCTGGAAAGCTCCTAAAGTTCAAAGAATCCAAGGAGCAATGGGAAAGACAACATGCCAACACCAAGAAAGTCACTCAAAGGACTTCCCATCTGCCGACTAAGTCTCCAGCATCCCCTAAGTCTAAATCAATAACTTCTGATAATAGTCAGCCCATCTCCTCAATGCTTGAAAAGAAGAAGACTGCACCTAAGAAAGTTATAAAGGCAAGAATTATTGACCCAGATGTAGAGGAGAAGATAATCAAAAGAACAAACGTGTTGCCTCCTAGGTATCTTACTCAGATGAAGAAATTTGTTGGGCAAATGGAGAAATCATGTACTATGATCATGAAAATGGGGTACTTTATTTGCCCCTTGACATTTTAGAGCGAATTGCTGAGTACTTCAGCATCTTTCAATGTAAGAATGATACATCCAAAGTGTTGCTAAATAAAGTACCGTCCTTAGTCAAAGCTGATGCTTGTGAAGAGATGCCTAAACTCCACTATCAGCATATGATCCCATAGTGGGGTGGGAAAATGATCAGAAGAAGATTAGCTTCTTTATAACAAGACTAGAAGATGGAAGAGTGGCTTACTCAAGGAACCAACTGGTATGCTTCAACAGGTTTGAGATAGTTGACTTAACCAAGCTAAGACTAAGAAATCCAAGAAATGATTCTAATGCATGAGAAGTGGAAAAGGTATAGATGAGGATTTACAAATCTCATTTAGAAAGATCAAGGCAGGCTTCAGAATAAAGAAAAAAGAAACTACAGTCTGAAGCTGTAGAGGCCACTCCATCTGCTGAACCCCCTCCCAGCAATCAATCACAATCATCTCCCACTACTTCTCCACCTGCTCAAGCTACTGAGCAAGGTTCTCCACCAGTCTAACAAGCTTCTGATATGGCTAAATCTCTTTCCTAAAGTCGATAAACTAATTCAACAGATAAAGTGATCATCACCGGCGTTGCTGATAGAATCAGATATGGCTTAGAACATCCAGAGCAAGAAGAAGAACTATCAGAATCTAAGAAGGAAGAAGACTCAGAGGATGATGATACAACAATCATCCAATGATATTATGATTTGAAACCTGAGAGTTTCTTTATAGGAAGAAAGAATAAGTCAAAATATTTCTTTCTATCTGAGCTGGAAGTTCTAAAGCTTAGCCTTGAAGACTTAAAGAGAATGTACAAGTTAATCTTAGAATATGAAGGCATGCAAGACAAGTATAAATCCATGGCTGCCATTCTAAGAATAAATTTTGGGAATAAGGCTGAGCAAAGAAAAGAAGAGGAAGTTCTACATGTAACTCTCCTGACCATTCATGACCCAATTACGCATTGGAGTTACAATTCCTTAACCAATACTTTCTGCCTAACATATGCTGGTGCCAACAAAGTTGAAGTCAAAGAATATGATCTTTTCAGACTATCTTGATACAACATGAAAGACTTGGTAAACTTATCTCTTGAAACCCCCTCAACAGATAGAAGAGGATACATGTATATGTTGCTACTAATCAGAATGCTAGAAGGATGAAGACAGAGTTTTGGTAGCATCGTCCGAGGGGGAATTTGTTGATCTATGAAGAGATAAAGCCACCAAAAAATCAAGAATTCAGTACTTGCTACTAAATACCGAATTCTGCTAAGTGCTGAATCAACTATCGATCAACATATGCTGAATGACTGCCGAGTAGCATATGTTGAACAACTACCAATCAACATTCAATTATAGAGTTGTCGATCAACTGCTGATAATCAACACTCAACTCCATCAGCTGTTAATTAACTACTACACAAGATAAGACCGCCAGCACCAATGACTGTTGTGTTCTGCCTCTTGGAGACCTAACATAGTACTGAAGCTACCTAACTCTGATGTATTACATTCTGAACATAAAAGAGTTTATTCTTATTATTTAGATTTCATATTATAAAATCCTTACACTTTTATAGTCGAGGTAAGCTTTTCAATCCACTTGATTTATCTATTTGTAGCCAAACGATTAATCAAGTGAATACTTTGAAATAACAACTTGTGCATTTATATTCACTCAAAGTATTTGTGTCTTGTTAGTAAGTATTTAACGTAGATTCAATATTCATTAACTACTGATCAAAAGATAAGTTCTTGTTAATTTATAAACCAACCGATCTAAAAAATATTACCAATCAAGTCTTATGAGATGGATGATAAACAAAGATCTGCTAACCACATGAACTCAATGGGTGTTGATGCTATAGCATTGTATGCTATAATGGCAAGTAATCCTACATACCACATGAGTTATACTCAAATGTGTCAACAACAGTAATCCAAAATACATTTGTTCCAAAACTGAAAGATTCACCTGTAACTTAGTTTTAAGTTCCAAATCCAATTCAATATTCTTCTCCCATGCAAGCTCACTATCCATCAATCTAACCCGAGTAAAATTTTTAACAAGCTTATGTATCCATCTCTAGTCCTTCAAAAGAAACTATTCAAATTATAGGAGAGCACTTAGCACTGTTCACTACTTTTATCAAGCTATAAAGCATTCATGGCTACAAGACCGAGTGCTCCTAATATGGGTGTTGATTATTTCTAACAAGTAAATCTTGATTAGGTAGAAGAGAATGATATCAAGTATCAAATAGCTATGGTTATGTACAGAGCCAAAAACTTTTCATGTAGAATAACACGAAAGATGTCTGGGCTGAGCAATTTAAGAAAAATTTGCTTCAACCCGAGCACTTTGCTAGAGAATGTACAGAACCAAAATCAAATCAATTTAAAGGAGGCAAGAAGATGGTTATTGTAGAAGTTAAAGCTAAAAATAACAAAGAAGGGTCTTCTACTAACAACAAAGCCTTAGTTTCTCAGATAAATGTTAAATATGATTAGTCCGATCAAATAGAGATATTGGATCTCAAAATTTCCACAGTCTTGTTTGCTGAAGTTAAGAAAGGACAAGATATGGAGAAAGCTGAATATTTGAAAAAACACTAAGAATGAAGGAGAAAGAGAAGTTGATCCATTTGAGTTTGTGGAAGAAGAAGAGAGGGATATTGAAAGAGAAGTTCAAGAAAATGTTAAAGAAAATGTTGATGATGTGAAGGTGAAAGAAGATGAGATGAAATCTGAATTGATAAAAAAAATGCTATTGAGATTACTCCGGCATACATTGCTTAAGATGAAAGTGTTCAAAGTTTTGTCGAGACTACTCCATCTAAGCAAGAAATAAGAAAAGAAGCAGTTGAGATTACTCTAGCTAATTTAGGGAAATTTTCAAAGAAAGAAAAGAACGTGTTAAAAGCTTTCATGGTCAAAGAAGTTTCAAATGTTGTTGAACCATCTGATACCAACAATGAGGTGTACAATCAATTATGTACTAATAACTTTGTTGATAAAGTTCAAACATATCAAGCTCATAATGAAAACTTGATTTTAGAAGTTAAAAAACTTCAATATCAAACAAGAAAATAACAATCCAAGGAAAAGATCTTTAAAAAATATTCGAAGGTCTTAATAAAACCATTTATCAATTACAACTTAATTTACTTGATAAAGAATATGCTAGAAATGATTTATTAAAAATATATAATGAGATTGCTTTCGAAGTAAACAAACTTAACGATGAACCTTCTTCAGCTAAGCTTACTATTGAGAAATTTGAACTTTCTTCAATAATGATTGAAGGAATTATTAAATTTGAGATGACATAAAAATTAATGGTGGTAAGAGTGGTATTGGTTTTGCTAAGATAGCACCTCCTATTAATCATGATTACTCATGTTTACCTTCATCCAATATCATATCAGATGAGGATATGAGTTATGCTATAGCATTTCAACCTCATAAAAACTTAAAACTTTTAGCCAATTTGTCTTTGACTGTCGATCCTCTCATTTTAATTGAAACTAAAGTTAATGATTGTAACATTTGTGAGAAAATTTCAGGATAAAAGGGATAGTGGAAGACTGGGAGAGTAATGATGAACTAAATTTTGAGAAAAATAAAAATACAAAATGTAGAGATAATGAATCAGATTTTAACTTACTGAATTTGAATGAAAAGCTTGATTTTTTATAGGAAAAAGAGTTGTTCAAAGCCATTGATTAAACAAGAGAAATTGAAAGCAAAAGTTTTGCATGGTGATAATAAATTAAAATCTAAACAAATGACTAAAACATCTTCCGACTTAAAATGGGATTCAAGAATAGATTTGTTTCTAAGGGTACAGTATGTAAGAAAGAACATATTTTTAAAGATTCGAACACTCGATTTTTAAAAAATAACTTCCTCTTGATACGAACTCTGTGAAACAAGATGTTTTTAGCTCAGGGGTAAATAAAATAACTCCATTTCTAGCAACTAATCATCAAAGACTAAAAGATACAAATCATGCCTCATTGGCTACAGATCATAATCTAAAGCTAAAGAAGTTTTCCTTACAACTCTCAGATCAAGCTAAAAAGCTAAAGTTTGAAGAGAGAACAAAGAGACTGTTACATAATCAAATGGCCAAAGATATACTAAGCTAGATTTTATGATAACTTTAGTGGTTATCATAAATAGTTTGTAACAAACATGTGAATGAGTAAATCAAATCAATCACAAACTTTGATGAAAGACCATTCTACAAATCCACACAAAAGATGTTGTTTTATATATGAAAAGCCAAATCATATGGCAAGAAATTAATCTAATTGACATAAATCACTAAGTTAACAATGATTTCATAATTCTATTTCTCATAATAGAAAACAAATTTTTATAAGAGATAAGTCTCATTATTGTGTATTTCAAAAGAAATCATTTGTTGGGTAATTAAATTGTCAAAATAATAAGAACATGAGCTAAACAAAAGTTGTTGACAAGGTGAAAAGTGATAATGTAATCAAAATAAAAGAATTGGCTAATCCATTACAATCAATGAAAAATTTGGAAAGATTAACAAAACCTATTTAAAAATGGAAAGTTAAATTGCAAACAAGTCTTTCTAATACAGTAAATGATAATGTTTTTAAATGATAATTGTGACATGATTTTAAAATTTGTTACATACATGGATGCAAACAAGGTACTCAAGTCTACCTCGGATTGGGTTCCTAAATCTAATTTATTCATAAATTTGTGTGGGAACAACCAAGGAGGTCTATCGACAGCTTATGGCACGTTGATAGTGATTGTTCTAGACACATGACAGGAAATATATCGTTGTTACAAAATATTTAACCTCACAATGGTGTATATGTTATATCAGCTCGAGATAAAGGAGGTAAAACAACAAAGAAAGTGACTGTCACAAATGGTGTGTTAAGTTTTGAAGATGTGAGTTATGTTGAAGAACTAAAACACAATCCGTTGAGTGCATCTCAAATTTATGATAAAAACTATTCAACTCATTTTATAGCAAGAATATGTTTAATCATCAAACCTAGTTTTATTATACCAGATAAATTAGTACTATTAAGGACTCCAAGAGACATGATACATATTTGCATAGTTCAAATATGTTGGTTACTGCTTCATGCTTACTATCCAAAGACTCAGAGAGTGATTTAATGTTGTGGCTTCGTCGATAAGGACGTGTCAACCTCAAAACCATGAATAAATTGGTTAGAGGGAGTCATGTTATGAGTTTATCGATGAAGGAACTTCAACTTGTTGAACATATTCGATCATGTTCTAAAGGTAAACAACACAAACTTTCTTACAAACTTATTGCTCACAACTCGGTTGATTTAGTCTTACAACTCTTACACATGGATCTTTTTGTCAAGTAAGTGTTTTAAGTTTAGGACATAGATCATATTCTTTGGTTCTTACTAATGATTTTTCTAGATTCACTTAGATCTTCTTTATAGCATCTAAAGACAAAATTGCTCACTTGCAAATAAAGTTCATGACCCTTATGGAAAATCAATCTGAAAAGAATTGAAAATGAAGTTCATTCATAGTGATGATGGAACTAAATTTACAATTATGTGTTGAGTGATTTCTCTGATTGAAAGGGAATAGAAAAATAATACAATACATCATAAAGTCCATAATAGAATGGAGTTGCTGAATGAAGACACAAAACTTTCATTGAAACTACTTGAACAATGCTATCTACTACCAAATTTTCTTTGTTCTTTTAGGCAGAAGTGGTTAATCTTGCATGTTATGTTTAAAATCATGTGTTAAGCAATAAGCAACAATAAATGACTCCTTATGAAATTTTGTTTATACATAAACCCAAAGTTAAATATTTCAAAGCCTTTGGTTGTTGTTGTAGTTTGTTACATATAACCGATCCAAAATCAAAACTTGATAAAAAGGCTAATGAATGTTATTTTGTTGGCTACTTTGATAACAAGGTTATATATTGGGTTTATAATAAAAAAAACTAAAGAAATGTAGGTTTATCTCCCGCCTGGGTGTATGATTATGAATCATTGTTTGGAAATTTTAATCATTCTTCTTCTGTCTCTGCAAGTGTAAGTTGTTTGCAATCAACTTTGGATAAATATCTTTCTAAAAAAGATATTCATATTCCATTTCAAACAAATGGAGTTTCTTCAAAAATAATTTCTTCAAATGATTATCCTATTGTTCATGATTATATTCTAGATACAGAACATGTTCAAGTCCAAGATCATGTTCAATCACCTGTATCTATTCCTATTCAATCTAAACTTGTAACTGATGTTATGGATATGCCTTAGTCATCTAAGACATCTACATCTTCTACACCAGATTGTGTGATTGAACGTATACAAGTTCCTTTTGAAGATTCTCGTTCTGAATAATATCATTTGAAGCATGTGTTTTGATGAACATCAAGAAGAAATAATTGTTTATCAACCAGAAGGCAGTGTTAACCAGCCTTATTTTAAATATCATCGGAAGTTGTTAATAAAAAATTTTTGATGAATATGATCCTATAATAGAAATTTATCAATAATTAAAGTTATACATAGTTTAGATGTTTACTATCTCTCAAATTTTCAAAAAGTATAAATATACCAAATGGAGTCCATCTTTCATTTGATAAATCGTTTAAAAAGATAATTTATGGTTGGTAATTCATTATTTGGTTGAACATTAAAATAGGTTATTTTTATAAAAAGTTTGGAAGTTGAAAAAGTTTGAAAAAAATAATAAAATAAGGATTTTTAAAAGTTGTCACACGCGAAAACCTCACCAAGAGGTAAGTAACTCGTCGCGTGACATCTTGAGATCCTTTATAAGTTCAATAGTTGTGCGAATAGTTCACTATTTGTTTCGTGTTCACAGTTAAGCTATCTGAAAAAGTTTTATTTCTTGTTATTGAGACTGATGGTTGTTGATATCTTAGTCGCATTTGTGTGTTGAAAGTGTGTATACATGTATTAACTTGATTCGTAGGTGTTTTTATCATGTTCGAACTTGAACTGAATTTGAATGACACGATTAAGTTACTAATTGAACATAATCGCACTTAAATAATGCTTGAACGACACTTAAGGAACATTCATTAATGGTTAAATCTTGTTAAAGTTGACTGAATTTGAATCGGGGTTTAAGGGATTCGTACTCAAGAAGTCATGTTGAATAAGAACAGACGTGACAAGTTTCAAATTTTGAAGCTAGTTGCATGCAAGAAAATGAACTGCCGCATGAGAAGTTGACTTTGTTGACCAATCTGCCATATGCAACCTTTTTATGTTTTTGCATACAAAAAGTTACAAGTCGCGCGAAATGTTTGTAATCTAATTCAAACTTTGAAAATTTTTATTTTTGAATTTCTTTAAAAAAATGTTTTTAATTGATTGTTATTGTGTCTGCAACAGAGGTCAGTACCTATGGCATTTGTCAAGAATCTTAATAGTGTTGCTTATCTTGGTGATATTCTGAATGATAAGTGTATATTTTTTTTCACTTCTTGAAGGCATGAAGACATCTCGGATTTATTTCGCTATATCTGCTAACCCGACCATCTATGTTGAGGTTATTATTGATTTTGGAACACTGCTGCTAATGAGCAAGATGGGCAGGGAAATCAGTGTATTGTAGCTACCGTGAAAGATATACGTGGTGATAAGTTCTAAGATTCTGAATTGAGTGTTAAAGCTTGGAGATCAAGAGAATGCTCTGATCAAGATAGATGATGATGTGAAAAAAGATTGCTAGGAAAGAATGGGCATGAGCACAGATATCCTTCATTGGACAAAAGAGATTCACCTCTATTTTGGAAGTATTTACATAGTAGTCAACTGTTTAAGTAAGCTGAAGGCCGGAACGGACAGCCTGAGTGCAATCTTCGGTTCATTACTAGTTTCTCTTATTGATGATCTTCCATACAATATTTTGAAGGTTTTATTTGCTATGATGAAACGAATGTCTTAGCAGCCAGTGGGAATAAATTTCTCATCTATCCAAGATTTATTCAACTAGTGGTGAATTCTATTCATCCTAAATTAGCTAATCTTGATACCTCCACAAACACTATCATGGTGATGAAGAAGGTTGTTTTTACATGTATATTAGGAGCTCGAAGAAATGCATGTTCTAGTAATACTTTTAGAAGGTTGTTTTTACATGTATGTTAGGAGCTCGAAGAAATGCATGTTCTAGTAATACTTTTTCTAAACTTGGAAGATTTACCTGATGAATAGCAACAAAAACCATGACACCAATCACAACAACAACCACAGCGCTAACAACAAGAACAAACAAAGCAATCACAAGAAGCTGAGCCTATTGGTACTTCATCATAAACTCCTGATGATGCTCTGGGTAGTTCATCTCAATGATAATAAATGACCATTTATAATGAGATGGATGGGATGTTTGGTACAAGTTCTAATTCATAAACTACAAATGATGATATTGGAAAGTTCCTTTCATATTACAAGAAAGAACAAAGAAACCTCCTACTTCTGAGACATCTAAATGGATAGTAGTTGAAGCTGATGTTGATTATATTCCAACAGATTCTTCTAAAACCAATAAGAGAAAGAAGACTATTGCGTAAGAAGGTAATTGCTGAAAGGTGAAGAGGTATTTGAAGAGGTAGAGGTGGTGGTGTTAGTTTCAGAAGGCCATGAACTCCCATGACTACTATGTCACCTAGACCGGAGATTCTTGTGACTTTAGAGGAAATAGTAGTTAGCTAATCTTAGAGTCAAGAGAACCCATTTATGGTTATTGAAGCCACTACAATATCAATTACTCAGACACACCCTACGAGAGTTCCTACTTATTCCACACCTCCATGGGATTAGGAATATAACTTAGATTTTGGTGTTGAAACTTATGCCAACACTTCTTCGGATCAGAGGAGAACTGCTGGAACATCTTCTGAAGCTCCTGAAGTCACTTCAACAACAATAGAGCAAAGAGTTAAATCTCTAGAAAGAAAAAGATTAGAAAAGACAAAGATGTTGGAGATGCTACAGCTAGATATACATATCAAAGATGCAAGGATAAAGACTCTGGAACATTAAATGCAATTTATTTATGCTTATGTTCAGAGTCTGGAAAATCAACTCAAAGCTTTATCTTCTCAAAATTCTACTCAGCAAACACATACAAAACCTACAAGAACAACAGAGGTTGGAGAATCAAACAGATAGCAATCTATTGATCCAGAGCCTATTATGGATACTTAACCTTCTGAATAGATCACTAAGATTGATATAGAGGAAGTTACAATTGATCCTGAACTAGTAATTAACAATCAACCAATTATTCAAACTGCTAAGATATCACTAGAAGGTGGTGATAATATAGAGGAAAAGGAAATTAAAGAAGATGACGATCTTGATAAAGTTGATTATAAAATTAGCGATGATGAGGATGATGATGATGATGGTGATGGTGACGGTGATGGTGATGATAAAGAAAAGAAGGATGATGATAAGAATGATGATGATGATCAATGTGGTGATCAAGGTGCTGTAGTTGGAGCGTCTGGAGAATCAAGAACAAATAATGTTCTCTGGACCAAGTTTTGATGATCCGGAGATTATCAACTGTTGGATCTTGATATCGAAGAGCAGTATGAGAAAGAGTTCTACTCTTTTTAACAACTAATCCTGACATAAGATTCTGATGATGGTCTTGGTCCATTTGAGTTTTTAGAAGATCCAATGAATTATATAGATTTATTTGGAAACATCTTGAAAAACTTGTTTGAAGATATAAAGTTAGAAGTAGAGATTGTGTCCTCTTCAGCTGAATCTTCTGAACAAACTAGAAAGCCAGCTATGAAACAAATTAGAAACTTATATTTAGTGCTCCTCCACCTCCTCATAAGAAGGATCATTTAAGACCCTCTAAATTGTTTACTTGATATGGAAATTACGAACCGGTGATGAGTTAGGGTTATGATGAGGAAAAGAAGTTGTACATTATAAAGAGAAAAGCAAGTGCCATTGAGTATTACAAAGATGAGCATGATTTTCAGGCACTAAGAGCTTTTGACTTGTATGCTACGAGAAAAATGCCATTTCATAATCCAAGTAATTAAGGCTATATGGATTAGAAATATAATTTATTGTCAAGACAAATCAAACTAAAGATTTCAAGACGGCTAACTCTAAAGTAATTGAAGATGAGTCAAGGATAGATCCAAACACCAATGCTTCTATGAAAATCAGGGTGTTTAAGCAACCAAAGTATGTTCGTAAGATTCTCATCCATGCTATTATGCTTGTGAATAGTTTATCCAAGTTTTACTGTATGCTTATAGTTTATCCAAGTTTTAATGTATGCATATGGGGGAGACTACAAGTGTGCAGACGTTTACTTTTGAAGATTTGATTCATCAAGTCTAGCGTAGATTGTAGAGATCAAACCAAGATATTAGGAAATCAAAATTGATTTTGAAGATTCAAGTTGAAAGAAGTCGCGCGAGAACTTGACTTGCCGCGTGCAAGCTGCTTGTCGCGCAAGAACATCTTAGTATATATTGATATTTTTGTTTTGTAAATACAACACTTGATTATTTCTATACTTGGTAATAATTATCACCACTGGATTATAAGTGCGAAAAGTTACTTACATACTGATCTACTTTATCTTGTGTGATGTTTTAAACCAATTCGTGCTATATTCATTCCGCGTTTGTGGTACAAGATGAATCATACTGTGAACGTTCTTGATTTTTACATAATCAATACATAACCATACTGAATTTTATTACTTATAAACAAAATATATATGTTGGACCTTGAAAGGATCATACATGCCAATTCAAGTAGTGGATGATGGTTGTTCTGCTGAAATCTCCCTAAGTCCAAGAACCAATACAGATGAAGAATTTGCATCAATAAAAGAAGACAAGTGTCGGCTATCCGCATTTGTACATGCGGATGACCAAAAAACGAATGCTGACAAGTATTTGTTCTTCCGCATTAACAAATGCGGACAGTCGAACAAACGCTAACAAAGGAATTACTCATCCGCATTAACCAATGCGGATGCTCTGCAACAAATGCGCTAAGTGTTTGTTCATCCGCATTTGTCAACGCTGATGACCAAACACTAATGCGGTAGAAGAAAAACCAATGCTTATGAAGATCAACACATCCGCATTAGTCAATGCCGAGAACAAAACAAATGCTGATGAAGACCTTTTATACTTAGACTAGATTATGTATAGGGGTATTTTAGTCTTTTGTAAAGGCTTCATGTCAGCCTATAAATAGAATAGAAAACCTCATATGTGAGGTGACTGAGACTTTAGACTTTAGACTTTTGACTTAGACTTTTCACTTTAGTCTAACGTTAGACAATCAGAATATTACAGTCTTTTGTCCATAAGGTGTCCTGTTACTGTATAGTGCTCAAACCCTAGCATTTATTGTAATTGTTCATCTTAATCAATACAAAGAGCATTTATGAGTATTTCTTGCATTCAATGTTCTGTGATTGTATGATTCCGCCATATAATTACTGACTCAATCATCATATTCGGTCCTTGTTGTTTCACAATAACAGAGAACTTCAATCTCACAACCCAGTCAATTGGTATCAGAGCTTGGCTCTCGGTTCTTCTTCAGATCTGCATAGATCTAAGCTGAACTCGATCGATCTGGTGATTGAGTTGCTGGTAGAGTGTTCAACTACCTCTATTCAGTATACAAGTTGAAAATCTGCTGAAATACTTCGATAATCACTGTTCATTCATAATCAACCTCTAAAAACAAATCTGTGAATAGTTGCTTCAACATAAAATCATACCAGAAACAAAATTAGAAACTCAACAAAAGAAGTTCTAACAAATTTCTACCCTACACTCAGCAGATCTGGTTACATAAGCCTGTTTAGGACTTACTGGACTAGGTGGACTTAAGAATCAACCTAATCTGTATTTAAACAAGTTAAAAACAGCTTATTAAAATGGATTCACATAATTTCTCTGAACTTGGTCATACTCCTAAACCTCCTATGCTTAAACACACATCTGAGTTTACGCAATGGAAGATCAGGTTTATGAATTACATTACAGGTGTAGATCCGGACTATTGGATTTCCATATGTAAAGGGCCTCACATTCCAGTGACACTTTCTGCTGATCAAGCTGCTTTATATAAAACCTCAAGAATACCCATAGAGGACCTCACTCTTGATGATGATGACTAAAAAAAGATAAAAATTGATCTCAAAGTTTATTCCATTCTAACTCAAGCATTGAAAATGGATGTGCTGAAAAGGCTTGAGAAGTATGGAATAGCTAAAGCTGTATGGGATGCATTGTTTATTATGTGTGAAGGCAGCAGTGAAGTAGCTGAAATTAACCAGGATAAGCTTGTTAATCAATATGAAACCTTTCATCACTCCAAGGGGGAATCAATCTCTAAACAATTGCATAGATTTGTGCAGCTGGTGAATGACTTAGAGATTATGGGGGTTACATATAAAGTCAAAGAGTTGAACAAGAAAATGCTTCACAGCCTTCCTGAAAGCTAGAAACAAAATGTTACCATGCTGAAAAACACTCTTGATCTAGAGACTACCACCTCGGACATCATGATAGCCAAAATTTGAAGCTCTTGAACTTGATGAAAGGAGCAGGAACCTTGGTGGACCTAGAGTTGTTGAAGCATATAAATTTCCATCAGACACTCACTCAGTGGAAAATGCCTTCATTACTGAAGATAATGATTTTCTCTCCTTAAGAGATCAAATGAAGACAACTGGTTTCATTGTGGCTCCATCAACCAACAAGCCATCAACATCAGCTCAACAAACAGGGTTCACTGCCACTCCCACTGGTTGTCTGAAGACCAAAGATCTGAAGAGCAAAAGGCTACTTATAGTGCCTTTGTTGTAAGCTTTGAAGCATATTTGGGAGGAACACTCACTTCTGCCCACTGATCCAAGAAGACTTGGAAGAAATGGATCCAGATGATATGGAAGAAATGGATCTGCAATGGCAAATGGCTATGATAGCAATGAGAACCAAGAAGTTCTTCAGAAAAGGGAGAAAGCTTAGCTTGAATGAAAATACAAAAATTAGATATGAAAAATTCAAGGTCAAATGCTTCAAATGTGGTATGACTGGACATTTTCAAGAGAATGTAATGCTCCTAGAAGAAACAACAATAGCTTTCAAAGGAACTCTCAGGGCCAATCAACCTCACTACCAAACTCAAGCTATCAGTCCAACAATCATCAATAGCAGCAGTATCATCACCAACAACAACATCAACATCCATACCAGAGTCAGCCACAACTGACAAATCAAGCTCATGGAACCAACCAATCTACTTCTAATGCACTTGTCATTAGACAAGATGGAGTATGTGACTGGAGCTTATATGCTGAGGAAGTGAAGCCTCAATTTCAAAATCATGCTCTCACGGCTCACATCAATGATGGCCCAACTCCAATGCCTTCTAAGGTAAAATCTAATCTGTGTAGTGATAAACGTATTGCTGAACTACAGGGTTACCGTGAGCACAATCACAAATTGGCAGCAAAAATCAAAGAAGAAAAAGTAAAATCTGAGATGTATAAAAGAGAAATCAAATGCTTTGAAATAAAAATGAAATCTCTCATCTCTGATATAGAAAAACTACATGGAGAAAAGTACACTCTTGTAGCTAAAAAAAAAACTAACTGACATGCTATCCCAATCCAAAGCTGAGCAATCAGTTACTGAAGTGAAACTTGAAAAGTTTCAACTGTCTTCAGCTAAGCTGCAAGAGATGCTTGATTCACAGAAGGAGCACAATGATATGAATGGGATTGGATACAATTTATGTCCCCCACCATATAATGACTATTACACTGTCATGCCTAAGTCTGTCACTCTTTTTGATAAAAATGAAAGTAACTCAAATCACTAATCCTCAAAATAAACCAAGTGTTTACATTCAAACAAATGAGGTGAAAATTAAGTTAGGTCATCCTATCAAAATCAAAAAGTACTCAGACAAGATAGTAAATGTCATTAAACCAAAAAGTCCTGCCAAATCCATTATGCCTTTCATGAAATTTGTTCCTGCAATTTCCAAAGAAAAGAAGATAATTGATGATTTCGTGACACCATCTGCTGAAAACGGATCTGATTGTGAGATCAAATCTTTAAAGAATTCAATCAAATCAGATAACGTTTCACCAAAAATCAAAAGTAAAATGTTACTGGTGTCAAAATCAAAGATCAAATCAGATCCTCTATCATCAAAACCAAAGAAAGAAGTTGGTTTTGATATTTTTAATAAAGATCATGTAAATCAACATGAAAAGGAGGATAGGAAAAATTTAAGAAAGCAAAATCAGTCAAAGAAAATCAAGACTAGTAGTATTGTGAAACAAAGTACTAAAAGGGCTGATCATTATTCCTCACCAAAATCAAAAATTGAGGCTCAGTCCAAAACTGGTAACGTCACTAAAGCATCAACACCAGGATCAGCGTCTAGAAACAAACACGTGTAATGTGACGTGTGTGAAATGTCAAATCACAGAATAGATAAGTGCTTTTTCAATCAATATTGCTCAATCTGTGACATGAACAATCATTACGCCAAAAGTTGTTATTTTAACAAATATTTTTTGTTTGTGATATGACCAACCACAGCACATCTGATTGTTTCTTCAAACAAAAGGGACTGAGAATTCCTCAAAACAATCCCATTTCACCAATCACATCTTCAAAACCCAAAATCAACAGTCACTTTCATAATAAACTGTTCAAGACTTCCAGGTCTGATGATGATTTAAGTAATCTGAAAGAGTTAAAGAGAGTTCAAAGAAATATAAAACATAAATTCAGACAAACTCATCATTTCATAATTCAAAAACAAAGTTTGATAATCAAAAACGGGTTCTATTTTTGAAGAGAAATAGGGATCAAAGGTTTGAATACTCCTCTGACTCTTCAGTTGATGTAGATGTGATGAAACAACCAAGATATACATAGAAATTAAGCACATCCCCCAAGTCACAGTTTAGAGGAAAGTACCAAAAAGTTACTATCATGGATAGGAACGGGAAACCCAAGACCATCATGGCTTAGGTTCCACACTCTAATTAGTTCTTTTTGTGCTTGCAGGGTCACTCATACAGGTCTAATAGTTTATGGTATGTGGACAGTGTGTGCTCCTGACACATGACTGAGATCGTTCCCTCCTTCATGACTTCAAGCATATTCAAGGAACTATAGTGGCATTTGATGGAGATTCAAAAGGTGGTAGAATTACTGGTGAAGGATGTGTGACAAATGGGATGTTGAGCATTGATAGAGTGAACTACTGTGAACAACTAAATTTCTATCTGCTCAGCGTGTCTCAGATCTGTGACAAGAAATATTCAACTCACTTCACTGACACTCATTGCTACATTCTGAAACCAGGATTCCAAATTCCTGAAGAATGGGTTGTCTTGAAGACCCCGAGGAAGAATAACACATATGTCTTAAACCTCAATTCTGCTTTACCAATAGAAGAAACATGTCTTCTGTCAAAAGCATCTTTTGATGAGTCACAGCTTTGGCATAGACGTTTGGGACACACAAATTTCAAAAACATGAATAGATTGGTCAAGGGAAATCATGTCGTTGGTTTTCCCCAGAAAGAATTTCACTTTATTGACCAATGTTCAGCGTGTCTTAAAGGAAAACAACATAAATCTTCACACAAGCCAAAGCTAGTGAACACAAATGATTCTCTATTGAAGTTACTTCATATGGACCTTTTTAGACCAACTCATATTATGAGTATTGGAAAGAAATAGTATTGTTTGGTGATCATAGATAACTTTTCTAGATTTACATGGGTCTTCTTCTTACTTCATAAAAACAAAGCATCCCAACTAATAAAAGATTTTATCACAAAAATTGAAAACCAACTTGATCATAAAGTTAAAACAATTAGAAGTGATAATGGGATAGAATTTAAGAATGAAGACATGGGTTCATTTTGTACAACCAAAGGCATTGCTCATCAATTTAGTGCAGCTAGAACTCGTCAACAAAATGGGGTAGCTGAAAGGAGAAATAGAACACTAATTGAAGCAACACGAACCACGCTAGCCCATGCTAAACTAACAATGACCTTTTGGGCAGAAGCAGTTAACATATCGTGCTTTGTACAAAATAGAACTTTGATTGTAAAAGAAAGCAACAAGACTCCTTATGAACTTATCTTTCAAAGAAAACCTTTTACTGGATTTTTTAAGTCATTTGGTTGTCCTGTCTCAATATTAAACACCCGAGACCATTTGGGAAATTTTTCATCCAAGTTTGATGAAGGATTATTTGTAGGTTATTCTTCTGTCTCAAAGGCTTATAGAGTGTTTAATCCTACATTAAACATAATTTATGAATCAACAAATGTTGAATTTAAGGAACATTCTTTTCTCAAATATACAAATTGTCCTGACTGGTTGTTTGATATTGATTCCTTTATAAAATCCTTTGATCAATTTCACTTGTCTGATGCAGGAAACCTACAATCAGCTGAATCTTCATCATTAGTAGAAGGAAGGAATGACTTCCCAATGATTCCTCCAACTTCTACTAAGTAACTTAATGAAGATGTCCCACTGTAAGCTGATCTTGTCAGACAATCAGTTCAAAATCAAAGTGTTGCAACTGAGGATGGTCCAAGCATGCAACCATCTCCTTAAGAAGAACCATCCACCAAAGTCAGAACTCAAGATCATGTTACACCCCCAGTTGAAACTGAAAGGACTTCAAACGATGGAAGTAATCAAAGTGCTGTTGATGCTAAAGCAGGAACTGAAATAGTTTTGATTATTTTCACAACTCCCCTACAGTACAAGATGAAGTTGCCTCATACCAAGATGATCTGAATGTCTCCAATCTTGATGTAACCATTGCTGGTGACTCAATTCCAACCACCAGAATACAAAAGAATCATCCAGTAAATAGCATCATTGGTGAACTTAATGAGCGGGTGACAAGAAGCAAATCAAGCATAGCAAACATCTATTTGTTCTCCTTCTTTCTTTGTCAAACAATACCCAAAATATCAAAGAGGCTCTTCAAGACAATAGTTGGGTTGAGGCAATGCAGGAAGAGTTGCTGCAATTCAAGAAACAAGAAGTATGACAACTGGTAGATCTTCCCGAACCCTGTCGGTACCAGGTGGTTATACAGGAACAAAACTGATGACATGGGAATCGTCATTAGAAATAAAGCAAGACTAGTGGCTCAGGGGTACACCCAAGAAGAAGGAATTGATTATGATGAAGTATTTGCTCCTGTAGCCAGATTAGAAGCAATAAGACTCTTTCTAGCATATTCAGCATTCATGAAATTCACTATTTATCAAATGGATGTAAAATGTGCTTTTCTACATGGAAAGATTGCTGAAGAAGTCTATGTGAGTCAACCTCCTGGATTTTGTAACACCTCTGAAATCTAGCACAATTAGAAAACTTAATGTATTATAGAACCCAATAAAGGTCCAGATTGATTTGGGGTCACCAAAGAAATCTTGCAAAACGAAACTAGCCTTTTTAAGCCCAATAAGCCCAATAAGGGCCCGAACTTATAAAAAGGCCCATTTAAGGCCCAAATACACGTTTAGGAACTAATTAAACAAGAAACCATGAAATAATGAATTATTAGGTGATTTGAAATAACTATGGAAAGATCCAAAATAAAAACAGATTCAGAACCCATACCGGGTAAGATCCGGCAATTTACCGCGTACTAACATCTGAATTCCATTAGAAATTCCTACAATGGCTTGTCATCCAATCTAAATCATTTTGAATCTTAAACAATGTCATAAATAATGCTTTCTAAAATATTTTTCATCAAACCTGCATAAGCAATGGAAATACATAAGTGAAACGCGAATACCGGTTTTCACCGGCATTTAACTGACGTCTGTTGTGACAACCGAGCCTCGTAACTCTGTAAAAAATTATCTAATCATTGTTTATTATCATATCGTATTAAATTGATGAGTGATATGTTGTCTGGAATAAATGCGTTCCGAAACGCGACCGTGACGCGAACCGGGTTACGGTCTAGTCAAACCCGAGAATTCGTCAGATAAGGCTTTAACGTGACTAACATAGGAAGTTAACGCTCAAAATATCATTTTAATACTTGATTGCATATAATTTGATACCAAAATGATAATATTAACGCTCATTTGATAAAAACGCGTAAAACCGTTAAATGTATTAAATACGCGTCAATTTACAACCTCGTTTAATCATTCGATATGTTTTTAATACGATAAAAAATTATAATCTTGGAATATTTATAACGTTTTGTATAACCGAATCTAACGGGAAAAGAAAAGTTTAACGTTGCGTGAAAACTTAATCGAACGTGTACGAACCGACCCGTATTCGAACCCATCATCTAACCCTAGTATATAAGCAACTTAATCTCCATTTTAGGGTTTACACAGCACAAATTTGAAGTGGAAAGAGAGGCAGTCGCGGATCCCCTCTCCCCCTCCTCTCTCCGGCGGTTTTCCGACCACCGGCGGTGATTTCGGCGACGCCCCGGTGAGTACCATATATCAAATCGAAGCTCTCGGAAAGACGAACATGATGGTGGTGGTGGTTTCTTCTGATTCGCAACGAAGAGGAAGTTATGGACGAGAGAAGGAGGAGTGGCGGCTAGGGTTCCGGCGAGGTTCCAGCCGCCGCAGCCGGCGACTGGCGGCGAGTGGCGGTGAGTGCCACCCATGCTCTTCTTTGTCTCGACGAGATATTTCCAATGGTGGTAGCCTCACCCTCTAACTCGTAGCAGATTGAAAGTTATGAGGAAAAGAAGGTGGCGGCAGCTGGGTTTGGTTCGAAGGGCTGTTGGTCGCGGCTGTGAGTGGCGCTGTGGTGATGAAGCCGCGGTGATGGTGACCGTGGTGGGAGCTTTAGGTAACGACGATGGAGGCTATTAAGGGTGGTGGTTCACGGTTTGGAACAAGTCCTACACCTGATGTTTGCTGGGTTTGTGGCAGTTTGGTGGGCCGTCGCGATGGGTTATCGGTTATGGTGATGGTGGTGGCTGAAATCGTGGTTGTGTGGTTGTTGGTTGTGGCTGTAATCGTGGCTGCATGGGTGTCGGTTGCTGCGATGGTTACAAAGGCTGTTGGTGGTGGTTAATAGTTGCGACTAATGGTTGTGGTTGATGTTGGCCACGGTAAAGGTGGTGCTCGGTGATGGTCTATGGAGGTTTGAGGTGATAACAGCAGTGGAGATGGCTGTGATGGTTGTGACAGATGGTGGTGGCTGACTTAGGGCACCCGAAGGCTTCCCAAGAGGGCGGTGACAATGGGTTAGGCTTCAGAGGTGGTTACAAGGGCTGCGAAAGTGGTGGTTCCAGTGACGGTGGTGATGTTGGCGGTTGTTGGTAGTCGGATGTGATTGTTGGTGATAGAGGTGTAAACCGAAGGTGATGATGATGGTTTAGTTTTGGCAAAGATTCTAGCCAACCAGGAGGTGTATGCGGTGGATAATTGTGGTAAAAGTCACAAACGAAGTCAATGGTAACGTATATTGTGGGTCTAGTATCGGTTGGATATGAAATAACAAATATCGAAGAGTTTGTAAATACTTTTAGTGTGTTTTGACTAGGTTAAGCCATGACCTAGTTGATGGTCAATTGAGGTCTCGGGTAGTCGGCATCAAGAACGCGATGGGATCAAGATCAATACGAGTGGGTTAGCCAACGTGAACCGAGTGAAAGGTATAATCGCACGCGCAACGCATTGAAATTAAATTATAATTTGCATACGTGTTATTGAGCTCTAATTATATAAAAGGCATAAATTATAAAATATGTGAATTATAAAGATGAAAATGAACGTCACTTGTTATAATTATTGATTTAGATAGATGGTTTGGACTCGAGATTTAAATAGCAACGATACTTTATTAGAAATCAACCTAGATAAATATATGAAACATTACATTTGGGAAATGGTTATAGCATGTTATTGATTAAATAAATAAGTTGATTTCATGTCACGTTAAATCGTTACAAGACTTAGAGATGTAAAATACATTCAAATACGATTGTGCACTTGTATATATATATATACAATAGATATTTAGGTTAACCGGCATCTACAAGTTTTATTTAAGATAAAAGACCTAAAATGCTATAATGATCCATCATCATGTTGTTATTAATTATCGGTCATCTCATTGTTATTGAAATAAATATTAATTGTAACACTCTTTTTATACAAAATATCGTCAACTATTATCAATAATTGGATTAGTTAGCGTCAACCAAGTTAACAAATATGATATAAACGCGAACATTATAAACATCGTTTGAGACATTATACATTACTTACATTGTCAATGCGAGTTATTTTTGAAGATTTGGAATCCATGACATAAATTGATTTTCTACCTTATTTATGCTAAGACTTAATTTTTGATTTAGAGCATTAACTAACCTATGTACACGAGTTAATTCATGACAAATAACCAATATACAAGAAGCTAGGATACACTAAGGATACTAGTCACCAACCTTAAGCCAACTAAAGAGCTCAACCGCACGCATGTAATAACATCATGCTAGTTCAAAACGTGAATCTTATATGTTCTAGTTAGGATTGCTTTGTTGATGATCATCACTTTTCTTTATCGAGCTCTGAATTTGTATAAGGATACCAGGTGAGTTCTAGTGATCCCTTTTACTTACTGTTTTTAGGATGAAACATGCTCTTTGTTTTATGAACTATGATTGTGCTTTACTTGATGCTTGTATGTGGGACTTTTGAATACCTGCTGACACTTATATCATGATCATTAATTCTTTTATGAACCGCTTGCTTTATATGGATAGATCTATTTGGGGAATCCCCCATACACAGTGGCTCCCGCTACAGGGAGGTACCCCACTGAGATCCTGAGTGATCGTATGTGGCATGTAACAAGTTTTGATTAAGAAACTATAATGAACCATCCTAGCAGGTATGGTTCACTGATTTGAGGCTTGGTTCGTTCCTTCGGGAATATCCAGTTAAACACAAGTTTAGAAGAGGCCAACCGGGGACCAAGTGCAGGGTTGATCGTGATACCCCACGATGATTGATACTATAATGATGCTTTTAAAATCAAATGATATTTTTCATAAGCTTTTACACTTGATTCTAAACTTTTAAATGTGGACTTTCAGAGTCCCTTTTGTTTTAAGACTTAAAGCACATATGTTTTGAAAGTCAACTAATGAATTTTAAAGAGACTTTTGTTTTCTGAAACATTAACCACTTGAACTCACCAACTTTATGTTGACACAAAATCTTTTTGAGCATGTCTTCAGGTACAACTAGGGAGAATAGTTGAACTATAGAAGTTATCTAAATTCGAAGCAAGATATGAGGGTAGAGGTTAAAGACAAAGGTTGTGCCTAGAAGCCTTAGTTACTGAAGCTTCAAGAAATATTTACCGAGAGATTGATCACGACACCTATAGATTGTAGGTTGAAGCACCTTGTGAATTGGAAACAAAGCCAATATTCCGATGTAAATGTTGAATGTTGTATTGTAATAAACCATTTAGTTTTCGCTACATTTTGGTTGTTGTTTACTAATCGTGAAGTCCCGCCTCTCTGGGCCCGAGGTGTGACAGATTTGAAGACCCATATTTTCCACACAGGGTATACAAGCTTGATAAAGCCTTATATGGTCTTCGTCAACATCCGAAGAAATGGTACAAGACTATCACCATATCTTCTTGAAAACGGGTATGAAAGAGGGAAGATTGATCAGCCTCACTTCAGAAAAAGAAAAGGAAAAGACATGTTGCTGGTTCAGATATATGTGGATGATATCATCTTTAGCTCAATAAACAAGTTATTTTGCAAAGACTTTAAAGACCTCATGCATTCAAAATTTCAAATGAGTGCTATGGGGGAACTCATATTCTTTCTAGGATTGCAAGTCCAACAGACAACAGATGGAATCTTCATTAATCAATCAAAATACATGGAAACAATCTTGAAGAAGTTTAAGTTTGTTGATTGTCAGTCCATCAGAACTCCAATTGACACTAAAGTGAAGATTGGTCCAGATCCTAAAGGCAAACCAGTGGATCAGACTCACTATCGTTCTATGATAGGCTCACTTATGTATCTAATAACCAGTAGGCCTAATATTATGTTTGGTGTTTGTGTGTGTGCCAGATATCAAGCAGATCCCAAGGAATCCCATGTGAATGCAGTCAAGAGGATATTCAGATATCTTAAGGGCAAGCCCACTCTTGGATTATGGTATCCAAAGGATGGAGACTTCAATCTCTATGCATACACTGATAGTGATTATAGGGGATGCAATTTCAACAGAAAGTCCAATTCTGGCGGTTGTCAATTTCTTGGTCCCAGACTGGTCTCCTGGCAGTGCAAGAAACAGACAAATGTATCTGTTTCAACACCTGAAGCAGAGTATCTAGCAGCATCAGCATGTTGTTCTCAAGTTCTCTGGATTCAAAACGAGATGCTTGATTATGGTTTTAACTTCTTGCATACTCCAATTCACATTGACAACACAGCAGCTATGTTCATAACAAATAATCCAGTTCAACACTCAAAAACTAAACACATTAAAATTAGATATCTTTTTTTGAGAGATTGTGCTGAAAAAGGGTTAATCAAATTGATACAGGTTCACACTGATAATCAATTAGCTGATTTATTCACTAAGGCTTTTGATCCAGCCAGATTTGAATTCCTAGTTCAATCAATTGGAATAATCAACCTTAATTAAAATAAAAAATCAACAAAACATTCAAATATTTCAAAAATAAAAAAAATTAAAAAAAGAAGAATATGGTTTATACACATGGGAAATGATATAATTACAGTCGTTATATCATTCACTGTGCTTACTTATAAATCTTAAATGACTGATATGACTTATCTGATATGTGGGTAGGCTCAACTTGGAAAACAAGGCACATGCAGTGATGAACTAAAGCTTATATTCAACTGTGAAACTCTCATCTTATAGTGTGTGTGTAAGTATTGTCTTATCCAAATGTGTGTGTGTAGCAACCTAGACACACCGGGTCATGATATTATATGAACCTCTTTTACTAACATCAGAATCTCTTGTGTTTTGCTGAGCAAAGACCTAGAGAAACAAGCACATAGTGCTGATATCATGATCCATCAAGATTCCTAATGAGGAGCACATCTAACTTGGATGAAACAAAAAAATAAAATTCATTCTAAGTGAATAAAACAAAACAATCCTAAGAGATCACCTTCCAAAGTGAAATGAAAAGAATCCTAATGTGGATCAAACTGTTAAAAGGATCAAAAATAAAAGAATCCCAATGAGGATCAAGCAAAATGAGATTTCACATTTTAAGTAACCGTGTCAAGTAAGATGTTAAAAGTCCTACAATACATTGCATGCAGATGGTTAACCTTGCCATGCTTTTGATTGTGAGGTACATGTTGAATACCCAATCAACTCAAAACATGATAATATCTTTTGCATCCAAATATTAACCAAGTATGAGTTTAAGGGGATAAACATACCTTCAATCAATATATTCATGAACATGTCTGTTTTACAAACAATTGCTTGCACTTGTGAAAGGTAAGATCGATATGATCCCAAAAAAAGTCTATCTCAACTTCTTGTCAAGATAAGAAAACAAAAACCATAAAAAGATTTTCTCTTTAAAATTTTCAGCTCTTTAAAGTTTCTATCTCATATAGACATAAACTTTAGGGGGAGTAATTAAAATTTTAATCACCAATGTACCAATGTTTCCTTTATTAAAATACAAAAATCAAAACAGTTTCAAAAATCAGAAAATCTGACTGTGTTGGTGCAGAAGTTATATCATAGTATCTCAGTTTTAGCTAACATCTTGAAGCACAAAAGTCCAAGATCAGACAACACTGGGAAACTGGTATCGCCTCTGATATACAAGTCAATCCAAGCAAGAATTGACAACTCAAGAAACAGACAAAACTTCATAACAATCAAAAGCATAGACTCAGCTTCATAAAGATCAAGCATCAAAGAAAAATCAACCAAAACTATCCACAGCAGAAACATTAAGTGTTGACAAGTTCAAAACTTAATATAGGTAAGAGCATTGGTTAATACGGGTGAAGGCAACCCAAGCAAATAACCAATGCGGGTAATAGTTTTGAGTCATGAAAAACACAAGTGCAAGTAATGCAGATAAGTTAACTCTACCGCATTAGTCTCACCTTAAATATCAACAAAGTTTTCAAGTATGAAAACCCATACGGACATAAATCTGTTCACCCACATTTGTTTTTCTCAGCCGCATTTCTCAAATATGGCTAAAATTCAATACTTAAACTTGGTTGTATATTTGTATCATCATAAAGTAGAAGTGTGCTCATACTATTCTGTCATTATGTTTGAAGTTCAAGAAATACGGACAACTCAGTTGTTCATCCGCATTTGTTGAAGTAAATATAGGAAGACAAATGTTCTTCAGCATTAACTACAGTGTACAAATGCTGACAAAGTTAAAACATCCGCATTTGCTACAGAGCAAAAACGTATGCAAACTTAAAACATCCGCATTTGCTACAGTGTTAATAAGTCTGAACTTAAACCTTCCGCATTTGCTATGTTGATGCATGTGTACCTAGATTCTGATCTTAATGTAATATTTCTTTAATGTCTTACATATATGTAATAGAAAGATAGTTAATGAAATGCAAATGTTTGATTGTGCTTATAATGTTTAATGTTTCATTAATGGATTGTGTAACGCGTATTTGATTGACTATATAGGTAGGTGATTGTTTGAATTAGTATATATAATGTAATGAAAACTAATACATTCAAACTTAGTATTATGAAGTAATCATGCGAGTGGCCCATGCTAATGAACCATACGCATGAACAACTTCATTCGCATGACTCAGTCGCACAACTGAACCAGGAGACTGGAGCAGTCGCATGACTATAACATGAGATTGAACCAGTCGCACGACTGAATACTCAGTCGTGCGTATGGATCAAGCGCATGGCTCAATCGCACGACTGAACCATACTTATGGTTCAGTCGCACGAATAAGAAACACTTACCTATAAATATCACTTAATTCGTGGTAAAACGTAACACTTCAAGAATTATCAACCCTAGCCGTTCCAGTTCGTCCAGAGAGTACCTTCCAACTTCATAGAACGTTTCAGATCATTCCTACTTTATTCTTAACGTTTTCTAATCATTAGGTTTGATCCGGATAACGTTCTCCCTGATTGGATCACCAATCACATAGGATTCCGCACTATTTAATCTGCTTTCACATTTGAATCAGTTAGTACTCCGTCCGTACACGGTCCTAACAAGTGGTATCAGAGCTTTGGCTCTTGATTCTTCATGGATTCAATCTTGTTTTTGAAAAAAGACAACGTTTTTTAAGCGAAAAGATCCTTTCTTTCTTCTCAAAATCAAGTTTTTACGTGTGCATGTTCTGAAAATTGAGTCTTTTTCGAGTTGCAGCCGTCTAGGGTGTAAAAAATTGCGTTTTTAGGTCAAAGTGTGTGAAAATTTCGATTTCAGCAGTCTCAGTCGCACGATTAACTCAATCGCACGACTGAACTCCGTTTGCCAGTCCAATCGTACGATTGACTCAGTCGGTTTGTCCACTCGCACAACAGCCTAATCGCCTGCCCAGTCGTACGACTAAGTTCAATCGCACGATTGTGTTTCAGTCGTCCCCCAGTCGTCCATCCCAGTCGCCTAACAGTTTGCTTTCCAAGTTAAAGACTAAGACACTATGGACTCAGAGAACTTCGCATTCTTAGCAGGAAAGGACTCAAGGATTCAGAACCTCTTGCTACTGGAAAATGAGATTGGGAACCATAATAAACCTCCGAAGTTACTGTCTATTTATGAATTTCCTCAGTGGAAGCAAAGATTTGAAATTCATCTAAATGGTGTGGATACCAATCTCTGGAATGCCATTGAAACTGGCTACAATATGCCAGTTGGTGCTGATGGAATACCCCTGACTTTAAGTGGTCTGAGTGATGCTCAAAAGGTTGCTTATAATACAGAGAAGAAAGCTTATGCCATGTTAACACAGTCTATTCCTAAAGAAATCTTCCATCAATATTCTGAGCATAAGCAAAGTAAAAAGTTCTGGAAGGCTCTTGAGAAAAGGTATGAAGGGAGCACAACTCTTAAGTCCTTAAAGGCCAAAGCACTAAAGAAAGAGTTTGATAATTTTTCTGCCATCAGGAATGAGAGTTTGGATGACATCATTGACCGCTTCTATCATCTGATGAGTGAACTTCACACTCATGGTGTTACAACGTCTAAGGAAGAAAAGGTGACCGGCTTGGCTGACGGGCTTCCAGAGAAGTGGGATTCGTTTATTTCCACCTTAAGATACAACTCAGTACTTGAGACCTTGGATATAAATGATTTCATTCTGAAACTGAGAGAAGAAGAAGTGAGACACAAGTACAAGGCAAAGAAGGGTTCATATGCTTAGGATCCGACTCTCTACAATGTGACTCCCACTCCAACTGCAAAATCTTCCAATGCTCCTCTGCAGACTGCTTTGTTTCTAATACATCAGCAACGGGTCAAAGCTCATCATCTGGCAGTGAGTCAACTGTCTCATCAGGGGTTCAACATAGTGTTCCTGAAATTCAATCGACAAAGTTAGTGATAGAAAACTTGGGAAAAGTAACTGTGGAAGTGGCTAAAGAACACATGGATCTACTGGCTGCTGTTGTTCATTCATATGATGACGTGGTAGTAGGAAAGATAGGGAACTGCCACTTGGCTAATGAAGACTCTGAGCAGGTGGGTGAGAATGAGTTAGAGAGAATGGATATAATGTGGGCTCTCGCTAGTGCGGTGCGACGAGATAAGAAGTTTGTGAAGAAGACTGGTCAGAATCTGGTGGCTACCAAAGATACTACTTTTGGCTTTGACAAGTCTAAAGTCACCTGCTTCAATTGTGGTGAAAAAGGACACTTCAAGCAGGAATGTGTCAAACCAAAGAAAACTAGAAATGGGAACCCGTTTTCGTCCTTCCCAAAACATGAGAAAGAGAAAAAGCCAGCGCCAACAAGCAGTGATTCAAAAGCAATGGTGGCTCAAGGTGATGAAGGACAGGACAGGTCCTTCCAATTTTTATCTGATAGTGAAGCCAACATTGCATCTGTTGAAGAATTGAATGAACACTCAGCGAGTGAGGGGGAGAACTCAGCTGAACCTAACACTGCTGATTTGGATGAAGACATAGCTGCTGTTGATCAACTTGTTGAAAATGAGCTGAATGCTGAATCTGAAGCACAATCTGAACCTCAAAATGCTTTCATGGCCGGAACGTCTACATCAGCACAGGTAGAAACAAAAGATGAACTTTTTGCTAAACATGCTTGTGTTGAATGTGCTAAATTTAGGGAAAGCATTGATCTGAAATTTGCTAGGTTATTAGATCACAATGATAACTTAGTAAATGACTTAAAATTGTGCACAGAGGCAAACAGAGTTTTAAAACAAAATGAAAGTAGCTATAAGGAAAAGATTTAGGCTTTAAAGAAACAGTTAAAAGAAACTGAAGTTGTTGCTTTCAACCAAGAAAATGACATTAAGTTCTATTTAAAGACTATTTAAGACACTAAAAATGACAAAGAAATTTTACAAGTTGAAATTGAGTCTTTAAAACAAAAACTTCACAGTCTTGCCAATTCTTCACATATTTTGAAAAACTTGGTTAAGGAACGCAACAACGGGGAGGGTTTGAGTTATAAGGTTGTGCCTCCACCACATGAGATTCTTCTGAACACCAAACAACGTCCAATAAATAATAATCCAATAAAGGACCATGTGGTGACAACTCCTCTGGTCAGTGATCCAGACACAACAGTCAAACCTGTTCCTCCGGCTGCTGATCAGACAACATCAACATCAGGCACAACTGGTAATAACATCACTGAAAACTGGGTGGAAGAGTATGTTCAAGCATCTCTTGGGTTGTATTCAAAGGGCACTATTACACAACCTAAGATTTCCAAAACCACTCAAACTAAACCGGCTAAGAAAGATAACAATCATCTTCAAAGACAAGCTAATCATAATGTTAAACAAGTAAAATTTGTCAAGGTAGGTGAACATCAAACGAATGAGACCAAAAAATCCTTACCTGAGGTTTACTCCCCACCCCACAAGAGAACTTCTAGTCCTTTTTAAAGGAGATCCTGTTACACTTGTGGTCAACGAGGTCACATCTCTTTAAATTGTCCTCGCTATCAGAAACCTAGGATTAAGATTGAACAGGAAAAAGAAGTTAAACAGTTTCCAAAACAGAGAGCTAAGACTCCTGTTAGGTCTAACACACCTGCTAGGTCTTATACATCTCCTCAACACCACAGACAACACAGACAAGTCACTGGCAAATCTGTGATGCCTGAGGTGAAACCGGTTTTGGAAACTAAACCAAAGGTTCAAACTGTCAATCAGTCAACTGTTTATCACAAACAATCCTTTCATAAGGATGGTTTATGGAAAGCAAAAACATCTGATGTGTCTGAAAGCAGTGACAAATTGAAGGTTGAGATACCATTTTCTGATAAAGGATAGTGGGTTGAGTTCATCAAGTGTGATGCCTCTGGGAAACCTAAGCCAGTCAAGGCTTGGGTCCCCCTCCTTAACTAATTATTTTCAATTATGTGCAGGTTGTCCGCTATAGTGCATCTACCAATACATGGATTGTAGATAGCGGAGCTTCCAGGCACATGACGGGAAATAAGTCTCTCCTTTTTGATGTCATGCAAATTAAAGGGGGACACATTTCCTTTGTTGGTAACAAAGGACGATACATTACCGCTCAAGGAGAAGTAGGTAATGTAAAGGTAAGATTTGATAAAGTCAATTTCGTTCAACAATTGGAAAACAATCTGCTTTCAGTGTCTCAGATATGTGACAAGGGCTTCAAAGTGATGTTTGACAATCGCAAGTGTTACATTTTGAAGAAAGAGATGGAGATACCAGAGGAGCAGGTATTAATGTCAGCATCCAGGTACAATGATTTATATGTATTGGATATGTCTAATGCTTCTACTTCTGAGTCTACTGTTCAGTGTTTCTTGTCCAAATCAACAGAGAAGGAATCCATCTCATGGCACAGAAGAATGGAACACATTAATCACAGGAAGATGAATCATCTGATTCATAACAATTTAGTTGAGGGAGTTACTGTCAAGGACTTCAAACTTCCTGATTTCTGTGTCTCATGCAAGAAAGGAAAGCAGACCAGAAAATCTCACAAGACCAAACATGTCAATTCTATAGAGATGCCCCTGGAGTTACTGCACATGGATCTATTTGGTCCTGTAAGCACAAAGAGTATCGCCGAAGACTGGTACTGCTTTGTAGTCACAGATGACTACTCACGCTTCTCCTGGGTGATGTTTCTGAAAGCTAAGTTAGAAACGTGTGAGTCATTCAAGGTGCTCATCACAACATTGGAGTCTCTCTACAAACTGAAGGTGAGGAAGATTCGTTCAGACAATGGAACGGAGTTTAAGAATCAGTGGATGGATGCTTTCTGCAAAGAGAAGGGAATTGTTCATCAGTTCACCTCGGCATACACACCACAGATGAATGGAGTTGCTGAACGAAAGAATCGGAGCTTGATCGAGACTGCACGGGCTATGTTGGTGGATTCTAAGCTACCAATACAGTTCTGGAATGAAGCGGTTGCTAATGCTTGCTACACACTTAATCTTGTGCTAGTAGTCAAGAGGCATGGGAAGACTTGCTATGAGTTACTTCAGAAGCGCAAACCGAACCTGGAGTATCTAGAACCTTTTGGAGCTCCATGTACATTGTTGAAGAAGACTCAGGAGGGCAAGTTCAGCGAGAAAGCCGATCAAGGAATCTTTCTAGGATACAGCATACCAGACAAACGGGTTTACAACAACTCGACAGGTCAGGTAGAAGTGTGGTGCAATGTCGATGTACAAAGATACACCACCCCCTGCTGGAAAAGGTCCATCATCATTCTTCGATTATGATGGCTTTTTCAAATCCTTTAACCTTCCTCAGCTTGATTCAGATGAAGAGATTGCTACTCAGATGATGTACGATGTTCTAAATACACCAAATCTGGATATAAGCAATACAACACCTGCCAATGCTACTGCGTGATCTTCGACTCCTGCTCAGGACGAGAGTGATGACTCATCAGATGATGAAGAAGCAGCTGAGACTGACAACAAGCATAATGTATGTGAAGAAGTTGGATCATCAGCTGCTGAACCAGCATCGGGAAATCCGGATACTGAACATGTAGTCACGAATCTTGATTCTGAAGTTGTCGTTCCTACGACAACAGTGACTAGGATCAGTGTGAATCATCCCCTCATGTCTATCATTGGGGATATTCAATCCGGTGGGCAGACACAAAATCAGCTATATTCTGCTGACTATGCTGCAGTCATGGAAAAGGGATACATCAATGACGGGGCTTTCTCATGTTTTGTTTCACAAATCGAGCCTAAGTACGTGAGTGACGCACTGAAAGATGAGGCATGGGTCAATGCTATGCAAGAAGAGCTACTGCAGTTCAAGAAACTTGGAGTGTGGACACTTGTTGACAGGCCAAAAGGCATGAAAGTGATTGGTACCAAATGGGTACTGAAGTGCAAGAAGGACGACCAAGGTGTTGTTATCAGAAATAAAGCACGATTGGTTGTTCAAGGATTCAGACAAGGCGAGGGCGTCGACTACAATGAAGTGTTTGCACCAGTGGCATGAATGGAAGCAATTGGATATTCCTTGCCTACACATCATACATGAAGATCAAAGTTTATCAACTGGATGTGAAGAGTGCATTCCTTCATGGGGAAATCCGTGAGGAAGTGTACGTCAGTCAACCCGAGGGATTCGAGGATCCTTACCATCGGGATAGAGTCTAAAAGTTAGACAAGGCTCTGTATGGGTTACATCAGGCTCCTCGAGCCTGGTATGAGAAGCTCTCCACCCATCTGCTAAAATACGGCTTTCGCAGGGGTGTGATTGACTGCACGTTGTTAATTAAAGAAAAAGATGGTGATTTGCTTATAGTGCAGATCTATGTGGATGACATCATCTTGGTTCCAAAAACAAAGAGTTGTGCAAAAAATTCGAATCTGTGATGAAGGCAGAGTTTGGAATGAGTGCCATGGGAGAAATGAAGTTCTTCTTGGGATTACAGGTGGATCAAACACCAACTGGTATTTTCCTACATCAGACTAAGTATGTCGGAGACATTCTGAGTCGGTTTGATATGGAAAACGTCACTGTTGCCGGTACCCCTCTCGCCACAAATCATGATGTGGCTCCTGATGAGAATGGGGATTTGGTGGATGCCACCATGTATCGTGGGATGATCGGATCTCTCATTTATCTCACTGCCTCACGTCCAGATATCATGTATGCCACATGTTTATATTCACGATATCAAGCGAAACCCAAAGTAAATCATCTGATTGGGGTGAAGAGGATTTTTCGTTATCTGAAGGGTACTCCAACACTAGGGTTGTGGTATCCTCATGATGATGACTTTGAGCTAACTGCATACAGCGATTCAGACTATGGCGGTTGCAAGATGAACTTCAAGTCAACATCAGCAGGGTGTCAGTTCTTTGGAAGGCGGTTAGTCACGTGGCAATGCAAGAAGCAGACCTCGGTTGCATTATCAACCTGTGAAGCTGAATATGTTGCTGAAGCAAATTGCTGCTCACATATCATCTGGATCCAACAGCAAATCAGGGACTATGGTTTGCAATTTTGAAACACTCCTATTTATGTTGATAACTCTGCTGCCATAGTTGTAACTAAAAATCCGGTTCAACACCTGAAAACAAAACATATCGGCATAAAGTATCATTTCATAATCGACTGCTATGAAAAACAATTGATTGATGTGGTTAAAATAAACACAGATTTTCAATGCACTGACCTCTAAACTAAACCATTTGATAAACCCAGATTTTTCTATCTGTTAGTGGTCAACGATGTCAAAAAGAAAAGTGACGTTATCCTAGAAGACACAGATGCGTAGTCCAACATATGTTTAAATTTTTCAATTTTCTAGTCTTATTTTTAATTTCCTTGTCGTATAAAAAAATCAAAAAACACAAAAAAATTTCTGTTTTAGAATTTTAAGGGGAGATTAGGTTATGTTTAGTAATTATTTATTTAAAAAAAAAGGGGAAGGTTAGTTAAGCTGAAAAGGCAAAGACAGAAAGACTGGAAATATGATTCAGCAAAATGGAAAGTGATAGTACACAGGCGTCACGGTACTTGGAACACCAAAAATATTTTCTGTTTGGCTAGGTTAAATTAAATCACGGATAATTATAAATCAGAGAAGTGTAGGTCTAACATATTGGAAAATGATAGTATGCTTGGTTGGTACTGTAACTACCGGAGAAAATAGATCTAGGGTGGTGCCAGTGCATTATATGATGTGTCGGTAGATTCAACACAATAGATCAGTAGATGTCATCAGTGATTTGACTTAAACTTAAATAATTCAACGAGTTGTGGGTTTTCATGGTATCCCTGGTCTGCACAATCAATCAATTTCCAATAAGGGGTGAGGAGCAAGCAAATGCCACAAATGTGAGCAAAGACCTGAAAAACAGAGCAAAAGATGACAAATGTCACTGAAAACAATGTATAATCAAATATAATGCTCTAAGAAGAAGATAGGTATTGCGCCTCTCTGCTGTGCGATGGCACTGACCTGAGGCTTAGCATAACCTATCCGTTCTAAGAAGTCATTGCTGTTTGCGCCTCTCTGCTGTGATGGCACTGACCTGAGGCTTAGCATCTCTTTGAAAATTCTTAGAACCAAATCTTCTAATTCCCCAGACCGCTCAACAATCTCCTGAGGAAGATTGATTACCATATACCTGTGGAACACACAAACACTTGTTGACCTAATTCATCAATTAATCACTGAGGTGTATCAAAAGTCTGTGTATGGATTTAAATGGACAAGTATACTGACAATCGTCGTGGCTGCATCACCTGATGTTCAAAATCAATGAGTGTTACGTATCATATCAAGCATGATTCCCAGTTAGATCTTAGAAGTCATAGATGAGTGAAAAACTGTGATATGTAATGTATGCAAGTGTTTAAAGTTAAATACAGATAAAAGGTTCCAAGTAATGGTGTTTATGCCTGTCTGATTCCATATGAGTCTGCCCGTGATATGCTGTCAATGCTAATAGGCCACTCTAACCTGCCCTAACAAAATTCACAAAAAGATGTTTAATTTTGTTCGTAATTTAAAAAAAATTCAAGTAATATGTATAGTGTGTCAATGTCGGACTGTGTGTAGTGTTCTCTGTGAATGTCACCAAACGAGCTTAACATTAATTCTAAACAAATTGTTTCTGAAAGTTTAAATGGATCATGTCTCAGATGATCGGGTGGATAAATGGATCATGTCTGAGATGATCGGGTGGATAAGTGGATCATGTCTTAGATGATCATGTGATTTAAAAGTTTATTGAAATTTTGATTGTCAATAGTTGAAATTGTGTGCAATGTTAAAAGATCACAGGGTAAAATGTGTGAGTCAGATCCATTCGCACGACTGGATCATAAGCATGGACGAACCGTATGATTGGACCATACTTATGCCCAAGTCAACCAAATGGATCACGCGATCGAACAATTCTTACGAATAGGGGACCAGATTGACTCACTCGGCCGAATGGAAGTGGCCAAATCAGTCAGTCGACCGATTGAACTCCAGTCGGACGACTGAATGAGATCGACCGAATCAATCTTACGATTGGACTACCTTCGCCCGAATGAAATGAGCGAATGGGTTCAATCGCCCGATTGAGATTAGGGTCAGTATAAATAGGGCACTCAGTCAATCGCAGAACCCACCCTAATTCGAAAATCGCACCGTTACTCTGCCAAAGTTCTACCTGATCTAAACACATTATTATATATGATTTCTGACTACTTGGCATTCTTATACAGGTACAATACGGCACGATGAGTGTTATTGCAGTCGATTTGAATCCAAATCCGTGTCTGTTTGACCTAATTAAGAACCGACATTAAATCTGCACAATTACTTAACTTAATCGCTTAAAACGTTGAAATAAATGAAATAAGGGTGTTAGGTATACGATTGCGAGTCTAAAGAACCTAAGCATAACATCAAACTCGCAATTTTGATCGATCTGAGTCTTAATGGAATCGAACAGTGTGTCATGCGACTTGTCTCCTGAATGAACTTCAATTGGACAATTGAAAAGAGCGAATTAATCAATCGGTCGAATGAAGAATGCGAATGAGCTAGATCGGTCGACTGAACCAGTCGCAGGCTCAGTCACCCGATTGAACTCAATCGCATGAAATGTCAACCGATTGAAGCCCAGTCGCATCAGTGATAAACCGACTGAACTCAGTCGCATGGTTCATTCGCATGATTGAACCTGACTGATTTTACCAAAATTGATCAAGCACTGTTTTCTATTACCCTATGATCTAACATATATGTGTTTATTGTTACAGACAGATGGCTAATAGATGGTCCATCAATCCAAAGCACAATATCTGTGCTCATCTGGATTCCACCTCTAGGAATGGTGGTGAGTTCGAGGGAATCATTGCTTTCCTTAAGAGGTCACGGATCTTCAAGGCCATCTCTACTCCGTGCACTCCCTACCAGTCGATTCAGCAAGCCTTTTGGGAGGGGGTAACAGTTGATCGCTCTCAAGAACCCTACTGCATCAGAAGTACTATTTTTGGTAGGGAGATTGAGATCACTGCTGCAGATATCCGCCGGGTACTAAGCTTGGGAGAAGATGAAGACCACCCACTCAAGCTACATCCGCTCACAGTGCGAGGATGTTTTATATGGATTGGATACTGTGGGGACATAAACTTAGGGGTGCTCAAGAAGAGCAACCTGAGCCCCCAGTATAAGTATCTTGCACACGTCATCCTCAAGTGCGTTGCTTCTCGGAGGGGTGGATTCGATGACCTATCAGACAGATCCAAAATGCATATGTTGCTCTGGTACTAAACCACCCCTTCAGCTTCTCCAACATGATTTTCATGTACCTGATAGACAACTTGGAGGCCAAGGGGAAAGAAGGATTCTGTATGTACCCCGGTTCCTTCAGATGATATTTGATGAGAAGCTGCCTGATCTACCTAACGAGAGAGGTGATGTTGTAGCTTTGGAGATAATGGATGACACTACACTTGGCAGGATGAAGGTGTATAGGGGAAAGCAGGTAAAGCCCCTGACGAAGAGATTGATAGGGCATCTGGCCCGAGAAGACTACGTGGCGCCCGGAAGGCGCAAATGGCGTCATGACGAGAGTGATTAAGATATTGAGCACATTGCTTTTCCGTCTGATGACTCAGATGATGACAGTAGTGAAGACGAAGACACTGGGCCAGCTTCTTCAAGGGGCCCCACTACTCACACAGCTCATTCACCTCCACCACACACCGACACGGCCACGGCGGTTTTGTTCAAGAGTTCTGTCCTCCTGACGAGGAGGAAGAAAGCGATGAGGAGGGGTTGACGAGGACGGTAGGCAACAAGGTGGTTGCCACCGAAAGGGGATTGAGGGCAGTCGGTAGACACACGAGAACGTCAGGGGATACTCTTACTGATACTGATCCATCCTATGCCCCTGATCAGCCTAGTAGCAAAGGGGGAGCCTCTATATCCACAGGTAAAAGGAGGAAAACTATGGCTCGCCCTCATGGTAAGAAACGGTAAAAGATTGAGATTTACTACTTCCATCACCACCACAGCTACTACCTCTATACCACCCAATCTTCACAAGCCACCACCACTGTCACTACAACTCATACACCCTCCTCTACTACCACCACCTACCATTCCATCCACCACCATTACACCTCCTACTTCATCATTCACACCAGCAACTACCCATATTCCATCACCACCCACACATACACCATCTCCAATATTCACTAAAGCCACCACAACCACCGCTACTCACCAAACTGGACCTTCCTCATTCCCTACCGGAGCATATCTTCCTCCTATTTCTGTGGAGGAGCAGCTAGCAGTACTAAACAGGATGGTGCTAAAGCTGCTAGCTGCTGATGAGGAGAAGTCAGCACAGATACGTCAGCTGAGGGAGCTAAATACTTCCCAAGCTCAGCTAATCTCCCAGCAAACTGATCAGATCACCAAACTCCTAGAGCACCGAGATGAGTCCACTAAGAAGCTAGAGGAGTTAGAAGCTGCTAATAAAAGGTCATGCTAAAACTCAAGGGGTCACAAAATGAGCCTCTAAAGATCGGAGAAGGTCAAGATGATGACGAGGAGGAAGATGATGATGAAGATGACAGCGATGAAGGTGACGATGGAGATGACAGGCAAGATGATAGTGATGGTGATGGAGAAGATGATTCAGGTGCCGAGGGTGCTGAAGCAGCTGGTGAGAGGCGTACCAAGCGAAGTCAAGATCAAAGAGCCTCCACTTCTGCTCCACTGAAGATACTCCATCAATTCAAGACAAAAGTACAGACTAGATGTTTATGCCTTTGTATTTAAAGCTTTTGTACTTGAATGCTGTGTAAAACTTATGTATTTATGTTTATTTCTACTTACTTAATGTTGAATTTGCTTCATCACTTACTAATGAATACTGTGTTGCATGTTTAAATCAAGCAGATCCAAACTATCAAAGGGACGAATATGACGTAGAACCCCTTCAGTAGGTCAAGACTCAGTTAACTATGATTCTTGATCTGCAAGGGGTTGTAAGGAGATCAGTCAACTACACCCCAGAAGAGAGGGAGATAGTTCACAACTTCACTAATGAGCAGTTGGCCGAGATGTTCAAACTAAATGCCGACGAGATAGTGAAAGACGCTCCAACAGTCCAAGGAGATAGTGACGAAGAACTTAATGATGTTGATGAGATTGAGATAGAAGATGTCACAGATCAACATTGTCCAGAATACACTGACATCGAAGGTAATGTTATTCCCAATCTGGGTGACAAATTGGTTAGTGAAACCTTTGAGACTCTGGATAAAATGGAAGAAGAGTCAGAGAAGCAAGAGGTGACAGCTCAAGCCACAGATGACGACGTCAACATTAAAAAGGATGATTGGGCTGCATGCTTTGACGATCTAAGAGCCCAACGAAGTGCTTCAACGTCAACTGTCTACACCAAATTGTACAGAGTGAAGAAACACCAAAAGGTGTCGGGAAGAATTATATCGTGGGCATATTTTGATGATCTTAACGTGTATCTGTTAAGAGAGAGAAAGGTATTGAGTATTTTAGATTCCCACATGATCTAAAATCTCTACCTGGTTTTGACCTCAACCAATTGGCTAAGCTAAAGCTACTTTATGCTGACCCAAGGAAGATGTCAGGATGGTTTGAAGCTGCATTGAAGAGAGAGTACCACACCCGGTGGGTGAACTTCAGACCTCAGCAACCTACGAGGTACATCAAAAGGTCTGAAGTTGATCCCAAAACTGGGAAACCTAAGATAGTGTTGAAGTGGAGTCTACCATGTACAATGTCTAAAATCCCTCTTAGGGAAATGCCCCAGGACTTCACTCCACACTTTAAATGGTGGTACTATGATTGGCGGACGGGCGAAGCGGTCATAGTTCTCAATAAAGAAGGACAAATGGATATTATCAGGGTATTTGACCCGATGTGGCTGACAAACTTGTCTTCGAACGATGTATACACTCTCTACAAGTGGCCACTGTTCTATGACTCGTGAGATATCGTACAAGCTCTCCAATTCCCAGTCGTAAGGTTATGAGTCAAGTAAGACAAGAAGTACGAGAAGGTTATGAGTCAAGTAAGACAATAGCTAATCGCCTGCCCAGTCGTACGACTAAGCTCAATCGCACGATTGTGTTTCAGTCGTCCCCCAGTCGTCCATCCCAGTCGCCAGTGGCGGAGCTTGAACGAAACATTAGGGGGGCGGGGGCGAAAGTAAACTATTTTAGGGGGGGCGGACTCTATATATTTAAAAAATTTACACTACCGGACCGAAAATTTACACTATCGAGCCGAAATTTACACTACTGACAAAAAAAAGAGGGGGGGCGGGGGCCCCCCCCCGGCCCTTTAAAGCTTCGCCATTGCCAGTCGCCTAATAGTTTGCTTTCCAAGTTAAAGACTAAGACACTATGGACTCAGAGAACTTCGCATTCTTAGCAGGAAAGGACTCAAGGATTCAGAACCTCTTGCTACTGGAAAATGAGATTGGGAACCATAATAAACCTCCGAAGTACTGTCTATTTATGAATTTCCTCAGTGGAAGCAATGATTTGAAATTCATCTAAATGGTGTGGATACCAATCTCTGGAACGCCATTGAAACTGGCTACAATATGCCAGTTGGTGCTGATGGAATACCCCTGACTTTGAGTGGTCTGAGTGATGCTCAAAAGGTTGCTTATAATGCAGAGAAGAAAGCTTATGCCATGTTAAACACAGTCTATTCCTAAAGAAATCTTCCATCAGTATTCTGAGCATAAGCAAAGTAAAAAGTTCTGGAAGGCTCTTGAGAAAAGGTATGAAGGGAGCACAACTCTTAAGTCCTTAAAGGCCAAAGCACTAAAGAAAGAGTTTGATAATTTTTCTGCCATCGGGAATGAGAGTTTGGACGACATCATTGACCGCTTCTATCATCTGATGAGTGAACTTCACACTCATGGTGTTACAACGTCTAAGGAAGAAAAGGTGACCAGCTTGGCTGACGGGCTTCCAGGGAAGTGGGATTCGTTTATTTCCACCTTAAGATACAACTCAGTACTTGAGACCTTGGATATAAATGATTTCATTCTGAAACTGAGAGAAGAAGAAGTGAGACACAAGTACAAGGCAAAGAAGGGTTCATATGCTCAGGATCCGACTCTCTACAATGTGACTCCCACTCCAACTGCAAATCTTCCAATGCTCCTCTACAGACTGCTTTTGTTTCTAATACATCAGTAACGGGTCAAAGCTCATCGTCTGGTAGTGAGTCAACTGTCTCATCAGGGGTTCAACAGTGTTCCTGAAATTCAATCAACAAAGTTAGTGATAGAAAACTTAAGAAAGTAACTGTGGAAGTGGCTAAAGAACACATGGATCTACTGGCTACAGTTGTTCATTCCTATGATGGCTTGGTAGGAGGAAAGATAGGGAACTGCCACTTGGCTGATGAAGACTATAAGCAGGTGGGTGAGAATGAGTTAGAGAGAATGGATATAATGTGGGCTCTCGCTAGTGCTGTGTGACGAGCTAAGAAGTTGTGAAGAAGACTGGTCAGAATCTGGTGGCTACCAAAGATACTACTTTTGGCTTTGACAAGTCTATAGTCACCTGCTTCAATTGTGGTGAGACAGGACACTTCAAGCGGGAATGTGTCAAACCAAAGAAAACTGGAAATGGGAACCCGTTTTCGTCCTTCCCAAAACAAGAGAAAGAGAAAAAGCCAACGCAACAAGCAGTGATTCAAAAGCAATGGTGGTTCAAGGTGATGAAGGACAGGACTGGTCCTTCCAATTTTATCTGATAGTGAAGCCAACATTGCATGTAACACCCGGGAAAACTTTCTAATCGAGTCAAGTGATAGTGATGGGCTCGGATGAAAACCATTTAATAAATATAAAAGGGTTACGGGTATTACACCGAGTTAACCCTTCGGGTCACGAGTTTAACGAGTTTGGGGTCCCGGGAACGCCTGGCATATAAATAGATGGATCAGCTGAGCAACTCTCATTTTCACTCAAACGCCCATTCTAGAGAGAGAAAGTGTAGAGAGAGAAAGTGTCGGATTGGAGCTCGGGTGGTCAAGAATCGAAGGCTGGTGTTTGTGGACTCCTAAACTACAAGAATCAAGGTAAGAAACGCATCTAAATTGCTCCATTTGGTGAAAAACCCGAGTTTGGGGTTTTTGGGGTTTTAAGTGGCAAAAATCACCCCAAAACACACGTTGTAGGGTAAGAAAACGTGTAATGAGCTTAGATATAGCTTCCTGGACGATAATCCAAGGGTTTGGGTGGAAAGGATTGGATTTTTGGGCTGAAACGAGCTGATTCGTAAATTTCAGCTCGTTCTGCGAATTTAAGGTCTCGTCCAGCGAAACTGTAAGTTCGTCCAGCGAAACTGGAAGGATTTACAGCGAAGTTACAGTTTCGCTTTAGCGAAACTACACATTCGCCTGGGCGAAACTATAGTTTCGCTGATGACTATGCCAATGTCCAAGTTGACCTTAGATATTGCGAAACTAGGGAATTCCAACGAAAGTTGGGCGCTCGAGGTAGCGAATCTGTCCAGCGAAACTGGCAGAATGCTGCCCGGCGAAACTAGCAGCGAAACTGCTAATTCGCCCGGCGAAACTACGGGCGAATTTACGGGTGAAACTACCTGCGAACTTAGTAGCGAAATTAGGCAGAAATTAACTTTTTTGAGTGTTAACTTATCTGCAGGCAGTGTAGTGCGACCCGCGTCTTTAAGCCTTAATTGAGAAGCTGCTTGTCAAGCACAGGTGAGTTCTAGGACCCCTCATTTACTTATTTCAAATGTTTTGGGGCTAAAACACATATAAACTTGTTTACTGACGTAGGTATGCATGGCCCATTTGGGTGTAATGTTGTGTTATACGTCTAAGGTATGGTTGTGGACTCGATATGTTATATAAGGTCCTAGTATGAGTTCCCACGGTCTTGGAGGGACAGTTAGTGCTACCGCACTCAAGAAGACGCATAGTAAGTCCCGGTTTCGGGAAGGATACGGGAGTAAGTGCCAAGTGATGATTGATGATGTAGGCTACGAATGTACGAGGTTATGTATGATGATGTATGATGATGCATGTATGATGTTATGTATGACGATGTACGTATGATGCTATGTATGATGACGTATGTGTGATGTGTGCGTGTGTTCCTTATAATAATGTATGGATGTCTTTCTATGGCTTTACATATTAATGAACGCACGAACGAAGTATTATGTAACGTAAAGTGAAAGATAACGAAAGAGGAACACGATGACGAATGCATGTATTAATGAATGAACGAATGAATAAAAGATGATGAATACATCCATTAATGAACGAACGAACGAATGATGTCTTGTAAACATTGTATAAGTTTAACGGGTCCTTCTTGGTGATCGACCACATGTATGGTACACCTACCGCTTACCTCTAGTACCGTGGCATACGTTTTGCTGTTCATTTAATGACTTCGGCCCGGTAGCTAATAACGTTCGGGGTATAGCAGATGGTAGTGGTACAAAAGATATCCAATGTTCAAGAAAAGATGTAACGGGGGTCCTTGTCATTCGACCACAGTAATCATGGCTGCGTGCCATGAAGTGGGTAAAGCCTGACAGGACCTAAACGAGAAGTGAAAGATAACGATGAAGACGAACGAACGAATGAACGAATGAGATAATAAAGATATTATCTATATGTATGTACGATGTATGATCACGTGTAAGTTTGAATGGGTTATAATATGAAACAAAGTATGTTTATTATAAAACTAGAACTCACTCAGCAACGCTGACTTTTTATGTGTTTCCAGTTGGCAGGTAGCGTTGCTGGGGATGGAACGAGGCGGCTACTCAGCTCTTTTGGGATGGCATTCTCCATTCGATAATGCTGCAACGTCATGTGTTGCGGGTCCATAACGTACGCAACACATCACGTTGCATGCCATTATCAGATTTCTTGAGGATTCCCATAAAAGGGATTACTTAAGAAATCTCCTCTAGATTTTGATAAGTTCGCCACGCATTGGATGCGTGTGCATAGTACATGCAACAAAGTATGTTGCATGAGAGTGTCAAGAGTATTCCGTCAGGGTTCCGATGTACGGAATTACCTAAGGAATATCTTCAGTATAAAAATATAATTTTTATATGTTTGAATTTAATATCTTCTCTAGAGGTCGCTGTATGACCTTATGATTGCTGAGGATTCACATAAACGAGATTATTTAGGTAATCTCAGGTTTCATATGTTTCCACAGCAATCATGGTGAAGATAGACAAAGTAGAGAAAGCTGTATTTTGTAATCGTGTCAATGATGTAATGACTTTTATGAATGAATGAGAATGCATATTTTATCATTTCCGCTGCGTTGTTTTATGAACATATACTATATGTATGTATTATGTGCGATGAACCACCAACCGTAGGGCGCCCGGTGAGCGGGGCCTTACAAGTTGGTATCAGAGCAAAAGTTTAAGTAAAACAGGTAAATTTTCAAAATAAACCTAAAACTTAAACTGAGAAATGGGACAGAAAGGGGATGAATGCCATCTGAGTAGTTGCGTGCCATCAGGTATTTTCTTAAAGTTAATCAAAGTTATGTGCGCGTGTAATGTGGTTATGTGTGCTGTTAGATTAGATACTGATGTAGTCAGGAAGGGTAATGCTTGGGGTGCGAAGAGTGGAGTAAGTGACTAATCACAACTGGCCACTGTAATTAGCAACTTACTGTGCTTAACATAAACTGAGCTATTTCCTTGAATGACCGTGTTGGTATTTGAACCTTTCAGTGTGTGATAGAAGATGGTCGGTGGTGGTAGATCATCTAAAGCCCCACTTGGTGGAGGCGGTGGCGGAAGTGGTGCGGAACCACGAGCCACAAGAGGAAGACCTAGACTAGAGAAGAAGGTTCCTGAAGAACCTAATACTACTCCTCCGGAGGGAGTGGATGAGAGTGATGATTTGAGGGCCTCGGTGAAAGAGGCAGTGGTCGAGGAGGTGCACCAGGTCATGAAGACGATTTTGCCGTCTGTAGTGTCCGAGGTGATAAAGGCTGTACGCGAAGATGAGCGGCGAGGGACGAATCGATCCTCAGGTAGACAGCAGCAACAAGAGCCGGAAACGGTTCTTTCTGATGATGAAGAGGAGGAGGAGGAGGAAGAACAGGTACGGGAGACAGCCCGGGGTTGTGACTACGGGAAATTTATGAGGTGCAAGCCCCCGACTTTTAATGGTTCGGGTACGGCTGCGGATGCTCACCAATGGGTGAGGGAAATGGAGGCGGTCCTCGATATCAGCGATTGCCAGGAGGATAAAAAGGTGAAGTTTGCTACCCACTCATTTACGGGGACGGCGTTGTGCTGGTGGGACAATATTGTCCAGGCTGAGGGTAGTAGGGCCATTGGGAAAATGAAATGGTCAGAACTGAAGAGGATGGTGATCGAGGAATTTAGTCCTCGACGGGAAATGGACCGAGTGGAGAGAGAGTTTCTGCAGCTGGAGGCAGGGACGATGACCCACCAACAATACACCGCCAAGTTCAACGACATGGCGCGGTTGGTGCCCGAGCAGGTGACGGCGGTGTCCCGAAAGATCAACCGGTATATTCAGGGGTTGCCAGCCGAAATTCGTTGGCACTTGATTTCCGCTCGACCGAGTACTTTCAGTTCGGCGGTGGATTTGGCGGGAAATTTATGAGGTGCAAGCCCCCGACTTTTAATGGTTCGGGTACGGCTGCGGATGCTCACCAATGGGTGAGGGAAATGGAGGCGGTCCTCGATATCAGCGATTGCCAGGAGGATAAAAAGGTGAAGTTTGCTACCCACTCGTTTACGGGGACGGCGTTGTGCTGGTGGGACAATATTGTCCAGGCTGAGGGTAGCAGGGACATTGGGAAAATGAAGTGGTCTGAACTGAAAAGGATGGTGATCGAGGAATTTAGTCCTCGCCGGGAAATGGACCGAGTTGAGAGAGAGTTTCTGCAGCTGGAGGCAGGGGCGATGACCCACCAACAATACACCTCCAAGTTCAACGACATGGCGCGGTTGGTGCTAGAGCAGGTGACGCCGGTTTCCCGAAAGATCAACCGGTATATTCAGGGGTTGCCAGCCGAAATTCGTTGGCATTTGATTTCCGCTCGACCGAGTACTTTCAGGTCGGCGGTGGATTTGGCAGGGAGGTTGTACGATGAGCGAGCTGCGTTGATGAAGGCTGAGGGTGGTAAGAAGGCAGGTGGAGAAAAAGGTTGGCAAGGAAAGAGGTTTGGTCGAGGTGATACCTCGACAAGTAACAAGAAGGCAAGGGTAGACGACCGCCGAGTGGTCGCGAAGGGAGCAGGGTTGAGGAAGTGTGGACAGTGTGGGAAAGAGCACTCGAGGGAGTGCAAATGGGGATCCAACATCTGCTTCAAGTGTGGGAGGACTGGGCATATGGCCAAGGATTGCCGGATGGGCAAGTGTTTTAACTGTGGGGAAAGTGTCATATGAGCAGAGATTGCAAGAAGCCGAGGGCTGAGGGCTCAGGGGAGAAGAAGACGGGAGGAGAAGCACCGAGGGCAAAAGCTAGGGCGTTCACGATGACACAGGAGGAGGCTAGGACGGACCCTGACGTTGTGTCCGGTACATTCCTAATAAACCAAATTTTAGCCTCTGTATTATTTGATTTGGGTGCCAGTAGGAGTTTTATTTCTACTACCTTCTGTGCTAAACTGCCTGTTAGGAGTAAATGCCTTGATAAGCCCTTTGACGTAGAAACCGCTATTGGTAAGTCCACTAGGGTTACGGATGTGATAGAGGGCTGTACCATAGAATTAGAGGGCCATAGGTTTGCTGCCATATTACATGTGATGCCTCTAGGAGGATTTGATGTAGTGTTAGGGATGGACTGGTTAGCAACCTACGAAGCGAATATCGCCGAAAGAAGATGATTAGACTGACGGCGACCGACGGAAGTCGGTGACAATATATGGCGATCGAGTTACGACGATTCCAAAGGTGATCTCGATGGCGGTGGCGGGAAAGTGTATGAGGCACGGATGTAGCGCCTACTTATGTTATGTAAAGAATATAGAGACGCCAACACCACAGCTATGCGATGTACCAGTGGTGTGTGACTTTCCAGACGTGTTTCCCGAAGACTTATCGGGATTGCCACCTGACCGAGAGATCGAGTTCCAGATCGACCTGATACCGGGTGCCCAACCTGTCGCAAAAGCACCATATCGCTTGGCTCCGACGGAGATGAAAGAGTTGATGGAGCAGTTGCAGGAGCTGCTGGATAAGGGGTTTATCCGACCGAGCATCTCACCTTGGGGTGCTCCGGTTCTGTTCGTAAAGAAGAAGGATGGTAGTATGAGGATGTGCATCGACTACCGCGAGCTGAATAAGCTGACGGTGAAGAATAGATACCCCTTACCAAGGATCGATGACTTGTTTGATCAACTTCAGGGCGCCAGTTGGTTTTCAAGGATAGATCTTCGATCGGGCTACCATCAACTGAAGGTGAAGGAGCAGGATATCCCTAAAACAGCCTTTCGTACGCGCTATGGTCACTACGAGTTTCTTGTCATGTCTTTTGGGTTGACCAATGCGCCGGCTGCTTTTATGGATTTGATGAACCGAGTGTGTCGGCCAATGTTAGATAAATCAGTGATTGTGTTCATCGATGATATCCTGATTTATTCAAAAAGCGAGACAGAGCATGCCGACCACATTCGGGAAGTATTGGAAACATTAAGAAGGGAGAAATTGTACGCCAAGTTCTCCAAGTGCGCCTTTTGGTTACGCGAGGTGCAATTTCTGGGTCACGTAGTGAATGCAGAAGGAATAATGGTGGACCCAGCAAAGGTTGAGGCCGTGATGCAATGGAAGTCACCGAAGACGCCAACGAGATTCGCAGCTTCTTGGGGCTGGCGGGCTACTATAGAAGATTTATTCAAGACTTCTCCAAGATAGCCTCACCTCTGACAAAATTGACTCGCAAGGATGTAAAGTTCGTGTGGGGACGAGAACAGGAGGACACTTTTGAGGAATTGAAGACGAGACTGACACAAGCTCCTGTCTGACATTACCCGAGGGAAATGAAGACTTGGTGGTCTATTCGGATGCATCCTATTCTGGGCTAGGTTGCGTATTGATGCAACGCGGAAAGGTCATAGCCTATGCATCTCGACAACTGAAAACCCACGAGGTCAATTATCCCACGCACGACCTAGAGCTAGCTGCGGTGGTTTTCGCGTTGAAGATCTGGCGGCACTATCTATACGGGACGAAGTGCACCATCTTCACGGACCACAAGAGCTTGAAGTACTTCTTCGAGCAGAAAGATCTAAACATGAGGCAGAGGCGGTGGTTGGAGCTGATAAAAGATTATGATTGCGAAATCCATTACCATCCGGGCAAAGCCAATGTGGTGGCTGATGCCCATAGCCGGAAGGAAAGGCCCGAGCCGATTCGGGTGAAGGCTTGTCAGCTGATTATGACCTCTGACGATGACGCAGGTTAAGGAGTTCCAAGACGAGGCTTTGAAGGAAAATCGTCTTAACCCCGAAAGGATGAGAGGTCTAGTTACAGAACTGGGTGAGAACACTCTTGGTGTTAAGACCAGATTTGGGCGAGTGTGGATTCCTCGGTACGGGGATCTACGTGGAAAGATCATGGATGAGGCCCATAAGACTCGATATTCCATTCACCCCGGTGCTACCAAGATGTACCAAGACATGAAGAAAGACTATTGGTGGCCGGGCATGAAGCGTGATGTGGTGGAGTAACTGCCTGACTTGTTCACAGGTAAAGGCAGAGAACCAGAAACCGTACGGGAAGATCCAACCGTTGGATATACCCAGTGGAAGTGGGAGCACATCACCATGGATTTCATCACGAAACTACCACGTACCCCGAAAGGGTATGATGCTATATGGGTGATAGTTGATCGATTGACGAAGAGTGCCCACTTCCTACCGATCCGCGAGACGTACTCATCTGAAAGATTGGCGGATCTATTTATTAGAGAAATTGTAGCTCGTCATGGCGTACCGGTGTCTATTGTGTCTGACCGTGACACCCGGACCTCCACATGATGGGGAACGAGGCTACACATTAGCACGGCATATCATCCTCAGACAGACGGTCAGTCTGAGAGGACGATCCAAACACTCGAAGACATGCTTCGGGCGTGCGTGATCGATTTTGGAGGAAGTTGGGACGACCACCTGCCGTTAGCCGAATTCTCGTACAATAACAGTTATCATGCCAGCATGGCATGCCACCCTACGAGATGTTGTACGGTAGCAAAATGTCGGACGCCCGTATGTTGGGGAGACATTGGGCAGAAGGAACTGGGAGGTGTCGAGGTAGTAGAAGCAACGACTGAAAAGTTAGAAAAGATCAGAGCCTTCATGAAGGCGGCGAAAGACAGACAAAAGTCGTATGCTGACAAGAGGCGAAGACCGATAGAGTTCAAGGTCGGTGATCGAGTCATGTTGAAGGTCTCGCCTTGGAAAGGAATTATTAGGTTCCGAAAGCGGGGTAAACTGAGCCCGCGGTATATAGGCCCTTTTCGAATTATCGCCCGTGTGGGAGAGGTGGCCTACAGGTTGGAACTACCAGATGAACTGAGTGGAATTCACCCGACCTTCCACGTATCTCATCTGAGGAAATGTTTGGCCGATGAAGATATGGTTGTACCGCTGGGGGATATCGAAGTAGACGAACGGCTCAACTATGTGGAGCAACCAGTGGCGATCATTGATAGAAAAGAGAAACGGCTAAGAAACAAAGTGGTTCCTCTTGTGCGCGTACAGTGGAAGCACAGGAAGGGATCTGAGTCTACGTGGGAGACTGAAGAAGAGATGAGACAACATTACCCACATCTGTTCGAAGAGTGACAGGTTTCGGGGACGAAACCTAAATAAGGGGGGTGGACTTGTAACACCCGGAAAACTTCCTAATCGAGTCAAGTGATAGTGATGGGCTAGGATGAAAACCATTTAATAAATATAAAATGGTTACGGGTATTACACTGAGTTAACCCTTCGGGTCACGAGTTTAACGAGTTTGGGCTCCCGGGAACGCCTGGCATATAAATAGATGGATCAGCTGAGCAACTCTCATTTTCACTCAAACGCCCATTCTAGAGAGAGAAAGTGTAGAGAGAGAAAGTGCCGGATGGAGCTCGGGTGGTCAAGAATCGAAGGCTGGTGTTTGTGGACTCCTAAACTACAAGAATCAAGGTAAGAAACGCATCTAAATTGCTCCATTTGGTGAAAAACCCGAGTTTGGGGTTTTTGGGGTTTTAAGTGGCAAAAATCACCCCAAAACACACGTTGTAGGGTAAGAAAACGTGTAATGAGCTTAGATATAGCTTCCTGGACGATAATCCAAGGGTTTGGGTGGAAAGGATTGGATTTTGGGCTGAAACGAGCTGATTCGTAAATTTCAGCTCGTTCTGCGAATTTAAGGTCTCGTCCAGCGAAACTGTAAGTTCGTCCAGCGAAACTGGAAGGATTTACAGCGAAGTTACAGTTTCGCTTTAGCGAAACTACACATTCGCTTGGGCGAAACTATAGTTTCGCTGATGACTATGCCAATGTCCAAGTTGACCTTAGATATTGCGAAACTAGGGAATTCCAACGAAAGTTGGGCGCTCGAGGCGAATCTGTCCAGCGAAACTGGCAGAATGCTGCCAAACTAGCGAAACTGGCAGAATGCTGCCCGGCGAAACTAGCAGCGAAACTGCTAATTCGCCCGGCGAAACTACGGGCGAATTTACGGGCGAAACTACCTACGAACTTAGTAGCGAAATTAGGCAGAAATTAACTTTTTTGAGTGTTAACTTATCTTCAGGCAGTGTAGTGCGACCCGCGTCTTTAAGGCTTAATTGAGAAGCTGCTTGTCAAGCACAGGTGAGTTCTAGGACCCCTCATTTACTTATTTCAAATGTTTTGGGGATGGAACACATATAAACTTGTTTACTGATGTAGGTATGCATGGCCCATTTGGGTGTAATGTTATGTTATACGTCTAAGGTATGGTTGTGGACTCGATATGTTATATAAGGTCCTAGTATGAGTTCCCACGGTCTTGGAGGGACAGTTAGTGCTACCGCACTCAAGAAGACGCATAGTAAGTCCCGGTTTCGGGAAGGATACGGGAGTAAGTGCCAAGTGATGATTGATGATGTAGGCTACGAATGTACGAGGTTATGTATGATGATGTATGATGATGCATGTATGATGTTATGTATGATGATGTACGTATGATGCTATGTATGATGACGTATGTGTGATGTGTGCGTGTGTTCCTTATAATAATGTATGGATGTCTTTCTATGGCTTTACATATTAATGAACGCACGAACGAAGTATTATGTAACGTAAAGTGAAAGATAACGAAAGAGGAACACGATGATGAATGCATGTATTAATGAATGAACGAATGAATAAAAGATGATGAATACATCCATTAATGAACGAACGAACGAATGATGTCTTGTAAACATTGGATAAGTTTAACGGGTCCTTCTTGGTGATCGACCACATGTATGGTACACCTACCGCTTACCTCTAGTACCGTGGCATACGTTTTGTTGTTCATTTAATGACTTCGGCCCGGTAGCTAATAACGTTCGGGGTATAGCAGATGGTAGTGGTACAAAAGATATCCAATGTGCAAGAAAAGATGTAACGGGGTCCTTGTCATTCGACCACAGTAATCATGGCTGCGTCCCATGAAGTGGGTAAAGCCTGACAGGACCTAAACGAGAAGTGAAAGATAACGATGAATGACGAACGAACGAATGAACGAATGTGATAATAAAGATATTATCTATATGTATGTACGATGTATGATCACGTGTAAAGTTTGAATGGGTTTTAATATGAACAAAGTATGTTTATTATAAAACTAGAACTCACTCAGCAACGCTGACTTTTTATGTGTTTCCAGTTGGCAGGTAGCGTTTCTGGGGATGGCACGAGGCGGCTACTCAGCTCTTTTGGGATGGCATTCTCCATTCGATAATGCTGCAACGTCATGTGTTGCAGGTCCATAACGTACGCAACACATCACGTTGCATGCCATTATGAGATTTCTTGAGGATTCCCATAAAAGGGATTACTTAAGAAATCTCCTCTAGATTTTGATAAGTTCGCCACGCATTGGATGCGTGTGCATAGTACATGCAACAAAGTATGTTGCATGAGAGTGTCAAGAGTATTCCGTCAGGGTTCCGATGTACGGAATTACCTAAGGAATATTCTTCAGTATAAAAATATAATTTTTATATGTTTGAATTTAATATCTTCTCTAGAGGTCACTGTATGACCTTATGATTGCTGAGGATTCACATAAACGAGATTATTTAGGTAATCTCAGGTTTCATATGTTTCCACAGCAATCATGGTGAAGATAGACAAAGTAGAGAAAGCTGTATTTTGTAATCGTGTCAATGATGTAATGACTTTTATGAATGAATGTGAATGCATATTTTATCATTTCCGCTGCGTTGTTTTATGAACATATACTATATGTATGTATTATGTGCGATGAACCACCAACCGTAGGGCGCCCGGTGAGCGGGGCCTTACATTGCATCTGTTGAAGAATTGAATGAACACTCAGTGAGTGAGGGGGAGAACTCAGCTGAACCTGACACTGCTGATTTGGATGAAGACATAGCTGCTGTTGATCAACTTGTTGAAAATGAGCTGAATGCTGAATCTGAAGCACAATCTGAACCTCAAAATTCTTTCGTGGCCGGAACGTCTACATCAGCACATGTAGAAACAAAAGATGAACTTTTTGCTAAACATGCTTGTGTTGAATGTGTTAAATTTAGGGAAAGCATTGATCTAAAATTTGCTAGGTTATTAGATCACAATGATAACTTAATAAATGACTTAAAATTGTGCACAGAGGCAAACAGAGTTTTAAAACAAAATGAAAGTAGCTATAAGGAAAAGATTTAGGCTATAAAGAAACAGTTAAAAGAAACTAAAGTTGTTGCTTTCAACCAAGAAAATGACATTCAGTTCTATTTAAAGACTATTGAAGACACTAAAAAGAGAGGAGAAATACAAGAAGTACGAGAAGGTTATGATTCAAGTAAGACAATAGCCTAATCGCCTGCCCAGTCGTACGACTAAGCTCAATCGCACGATTGTGTTTCAGTCGTCCCCCAGTCGTCCATCCCAGTCACCTAATAGTTTGCTTTCCAAGTTAAAGACTAAGACACTATGGACTCAGAGAACTTCGCATTCTCAGCAGGAAAGGACTCAAGGATTCAGAACCTCTTGCTACTGGAAAATGAGATTGGGAACCATAATAAACCTCCGAAGTTACTGTCTATTTATGAATTTCCTCAGTGGAAGCAATGATTTGAAATTCATCTAAATGGTATGGATACCAATCTCTGGAACGCCATTGAAACTGGCTACAATATGCCAGTTGGTGCTGATGGAATACCCCTGACTTTGAGTGGTCTGAGTGATGCTCAAAAGGTTGCTTATAATGCAGAGAAGAAAGCTTATGCCATGTTAACACAGTCTATTCCTAAAGAAATCTTCCATCAGTATTCTGAGCATAAGCAAAGTAAAAAGTTCTGGAAGGCTCTTGAGAAAAGGTATGAAGGGAGCACAACTCTTAAGTCCTTAAAGGCCAAAGCACTAAAGAAATAGTTTGATAATTTTTCTGCCATCGGGAATGAGAGTTTGGACGACATCATTGACCGCTTCTATCATCTGATGAGTGAACTTCACACTCATGGTGTTACAACGTCTAAGGAAGAAAAGGTGACCAGCTTGGCTGACGGGCTTCCAGAGAAGTGGGATTCGTTTATTTCCACCTAAGATACAACTCAGTACTTGAGACCTTGGATATAAATGATTTCATTCTGAAACTGAGAGAAGAAGAAGTGAGACACAAGTACAAGGCAAAGAAGGGTTCATATGCTCAGGATCCGACTCTCTACAATGTGACTCCCACTCCAACTGCAAAATCTTCCAATGCTCCTCTGCAGACTGCTTTTGTTTCTAATACATCAGCAACGGGTCAAAGCTCATCGTCTGGTAGTGAGTCAATTGTCTCATCAGGGGTTCAACACAGTGTTCCTGAAATTCAATTGACAAAGCTAGTGATAGAAAACTTGGGAAAAGTAACTGTGGAAGTGGCTAAAGAACACATGGATCTACTGGCTGCTGTTGTTCATTCCTATGATGGCTTGGTAGGAGGAAAGATAGGGAACTGCCACTTGGCTGATGAAGACTATAAGCAGGTGGGTGAGAATGAGTTAGAGAGAATGTATATAATGTGGGCTCTCGCTAGTCACGTGGCAATGCAAGAAGCAGACCTCGGTTGCATTATCAACCTGTGAAGCTGAATATGTTGCTGCAGCAAATTGCTGCTCACAGATCATCTGGATCCAACAGCAAATGAGGGACTACGGTTTGCAATTTTCAAACACTCCTATTTATGTTGATAACTCTGCTGCCATAGTTGTAACTAAAAATCCGGTTCAACACCTGAAAACAAAACACATCGGCATAAATTATCATTTCATACGCGACTGCTATGAAAAACAATTGATTGATGTGGTTAAAATAAACACGAAATTTCAACGCACTGACCTCTACACTAAACCATTTGATAAACCCAGATTTTTCTATCTGTTAGAGGTCAACGGTGTCAAAAAGAAAAGTGACGTTATCCTAGAAGACACAGATGCGTAGTCCGACACATGTTTAAATTTTCAATTTTCTAGTCTTATTTTTAATTTCCTTGTCGTATAAAAAAAATCAAAAAACACAAAAAAAATTTCTGTTTTAGAATTTTAAGAGGAGATTAGGTTATGTTTAGTAATTATTTATTTAAAAAAAAGGGGAAGGTTAGTTAAGCTGAAAAGGCAAAGACAGAAAGACTGGAAATATGATTCAGCAAAATGGAAAGTGATAGTACACAGGCGTCACGGTACTTGGAACACCAAAAATATTTTCTGTTTGGCTAGGTTAAATTAAATCACGGATAATTATAAATCAGAGAAGTCTAGGTCTAACATATTGGAAAATGATAGTATGCTTGGTTGGTACTGTAACTACCCGGAGAAAGTAGATCTAGGGTGGTGCCAGTGCATTATACGATGTGTCGGTAGATTCAACACAATAGATCAGTAGATGTCATCAGTGATTTGACTTAAACTTAAATAATTCAACGAGTTGTGGGTTTTCATGGTATCCCTGGTTTGCACAATCAATCAATTTCCAATAAGGGGTGAGGAGCAAGCAAATACCACAAATGTGAGCGAAGACCTGAAAAACAGAGCAAAAGATGACAAATGTCACTGAAAACAATGTATAATCAAATATATAATGCTCTAAGAAGAAGATAGGTATTGCGCCTCTCTGCTGTGCGATGGCACTGACCTGAGGCTTAGCATAACCTATCCGTTCTAAGAATTCATTGTTATTTGCGCCTCTCTGCTGTGTGATGGCACTGACCTGAGGCTTAACATCTCTTTGAAAATTCTTAGAACCAAATCTTCTAATTCCCCAGACCGCTCAAAAATCTCTTGAGGAAGATTGATTACCATATACCTGTGGAACACACAAACACTTGATGACCTAATTCATCAATTAATCACTGAGGTGTGTCAAAAGTCTGTGTATGGATTTAAATGGACAAGTATACTGACAATCGTCATGGCTGCATCGCCTGATGTTCAAAATCAATGAGTGTTACGTATCATATCAAGCATGATTCCCAGTTAGATCTTAGAAGTCTTTGATGAGTGAAAAACTGTGATATGTAATGTATGCAAGTGTTTAAAGTTAAATACAGATAAAAGGTTCCATGTAATAGTGTTTATGCCTGTCTGATTCCATATGAGTCTGCCCGTGATATGCTGTTAATGCTAATAGGCCACTCTAACCTGCCCTAACAAAATTCACAAAAAGATGTTTAATTTTGTTCGTAATTTAAAAAAAATTCAAGTAATATGTATAGTGTGTCAGTGTCGGACTGTGTGTAGTGTTCTCTGTGAATGTCACCAAATGAGCTTAACATTAATTCTAAACAAATTGTTTCTAAAAGTTTAAATGGATCATGTCTCAGATGATCGGGTGGATAAATGGATCATGTCTGAGATGATCGGGTGGATAATGGATCATGTCTGAGATGATCATGTGATTTAAAAGTTTATTGAAAGTTTTGATTGTCAATAGTTGAAATTGTGTGCAATGTTAAAAGATCACAGGGTAAAATGTGTGACTCAGATCTATTCGCACGACTGGATCATAAGCATGGACGAACCGTACGATTGGACCATACTTATGCCCAAGTCAACCAAATGTATCATGCGATTGAACAATTCTTACGAATGGGGGACCAGATTGACTCACTCGGCCGAATGGAAGTGGCCGAATCAGTCAGTCGACCGATTGAACTCCAGTCGGACGACTGAATGAGATCAACCGAATCAATCTTACGATTGGACTACCTTCGCCCGAATGAAATAAGCGAATGGGTTCAGTCGCCCGATTGAGATTAGGGTCAGTATAAATAGGGCACTCAGTCAATCGCAGAACCCATTCGCCCTAATTCAAAATCGCACCGTTACTCTGCCAAAATTCTACCTGATCTAAACACATTATTATATATGATTTCTGACTACTTGGCATTCTTATACAGGTACAATGCACCACGATGAGGGTTATTACAGTCGATTTGATTCAAAATCCGTGTCTGTTTGACCTAATTAAGAACCGGCATTAAATCTGGACAATTACTTAACTTAATCGCTTAAAACGTTGAAATAAATGAAACTAGGGTGTTAGGTATACGATTGTGAGTCTAAAGAACCTAAGCATAACATCTAACTCACAATTTTGATCGATCTGAGTCTTAATGGAATCGAACAGTGTGTCATGCGACTGGTCTCCTGAATGAACTCCAATCGGACGATTGAAAAGAGCGAATTAATCAATCGGTCGAATGAAGAATGCGAATGATCTAGATCGGTCGACTGAACCAGTCGCAGGCTCAGTCACCCGATTGAACTCAATCGCATGAAATGTCAACCGATTGAAGCCCAGTCGCATCAGTGATAAACCGACTGAACTCAGTCGCATGGTTCATTCGCATGATTGAACCTGACTGATTTTTGTTGGACCAAAAGAACCAATGAGCCAAGATCAGGAAAACCTCTAAGTCCCACATGCCACTACAACAACAAGTGAAGACTCTCATCAGCTATTGTGTTCTCTTGCCTGAAGGTCAGAGAGCAACTGAAGACTCTCATCAGCTATTGTGTTCTCTTGCTTGAATGTCAAGCTCGAGAGCATCTTAGCTCCAGCTTTCTTCTGAGATGATAAAGTCTGAAGAACAAATTCTGAAGATCAAAGAACTGAAGATCAACAGCTGAAGATATCAAAAGGCTGAAGATCTAAAGAACTGAAGATCTTCCGAAGCACAAAGTCTGAAGACAAAGACTGAAGACAACAACTGATGATATCTACTGAGATCATCAGTTGTTACATCTTCCGAAGCTGTTCCATCTTCCGAAGCAAAGTCTGAAGAAAAAGACTGAAGACAACAACTGATGATATCTACTGAGATCATCAGTTGTTACATCTTCCGAAGTAACATCTTCCGAAGTTTCATCTTCCGAAGCCAAGCCTGAAGACCAAGTACTGAAGACAGAGTTTGTCTCAACAACTGAAGAAGTCCTCTTCAGTTGTTGTAGTGGTTTTTCCTTTTCCGAAGTTTATTTTGTTTCAGTAGTTGTACAACAGCTGAAGAGCATGTTCTTCAGCTGTTATAGTATCAGTAGTTTATTTTTGTCAGTACTTAGGAACTTTTGTAAGAAGATGTCAGTTGTTGTTGACATCTTCAGTAGTTTTATGTTTTGTCAATTGTAATTTGAATATTCCGTGATGTCAGAAAAAGGACATCACCACCATGCTTTTGCCACCTATATAAGGATGGCAAACCATGCTGTTTTAATTGCCGAAACGTGGTTAGTAATGAACAATTAATGTTTCGCAGAACTCTTCTCTCTCTATGCTTTTAATTGCAATATCTTTTATGTTCTTGCTTTAATTGCTAATTAATGTGCTAAATCCGCTGCAAACATAATCTAATTGATCAACACGAGAGGCTGAGATCCTGTCAAATGGTATCAGAGCAGGTTAATCATTGATCGATCTTACCATTGATCATTTGAAACTGCTCTTTTGATCTCTCAGTTTGATCGAATTAGCAATTTGCAAGAATTAGCTATAGAGAGTGAGTTTTTGCTGTTTCCGGCCAAAATCTTGAGGTCTTTCGGTGGTTTTGAGTCACACTTTTCCGGTTTAAACTTGTTTTTTGACTAAAACCTGAGATGACAACACCAACTAATGATCCTCACAATACTGGTTCCGCTACCAAGCCTCCGATGCTGGTTAGGAACGAGTATAACATATGGCAAAGACGTATGCTACACCACTTGGCTGTCAACAGTGCTGGTTGTTGGAAGTCAGTGGTGCACGGGCCATACAAGCCTATGGTGAGCGTCCCAGAATCCAATGAACAGGTTCCAAAGAAACCTGAACAATATTCGGACGAAGATCTAAAGCTGTTCGAAATTGATGCTAGAGCCCATGGAATTTTAGCCATGGCCATTCCAAATGAGATATACTCAGGGCTCTTGCATCATGAGTCTGCTCATGACCTATGGGTTGCTCTAAAGGAACAATTTGGAGGAACTGATTCGGTCTTAGCAAACAATAGGGAAATCCTTGCCCAACAATATGAGACTTTCTCATATAGAAAGGGTGAGACTCTGACCCAGCAGTTTGAGCGGTTCTCTTGTTTGATATCTGAGCTGAAGATGGTCAAACAAGAATACACCAACACCCAGATGAACAACAGATTCCTCAGGTCACTTCCTGAGAGATGGGACACATATACCATTGTCCTACGCTCCAGTGCAGACCTGGAAACTCTATCTCTCACCCAACTTCATGGGAAGCTACTCACTTTTGAGAGAGAGGTAGAGCAAAAGAGGAAGCTGTCCTCATCTGGTAAGCTCGCTGATGACTTTGTCCAAGGTAATGCTGCCTTGATAAGTCATGAGTCAGAATATGCTTCATCAGAAAGTTCTTATGATGAGCATATTGATTTCTCTACTAACTCAGAACAAGCTTTTGTTGGTGTTAGTAGTTCAGGAGGTGGTGGTGACAACTTGTGTTTTCTGATGGAGGACTTGAAGGGCATTCCAGATGATGATCTGGAAGAGATGGATATTTTGAACCAGATGGCAATGATAAATATCCGCTCCCAAAAGTTCTACAAGAGAACTGGAAGGAAATTCCCTGGACTCTCTGGCAAAACCAAAGTTGGTTTTGACAAGAGCAAGTTGAGGTGTCACAAGTGCCAAAGGCTTGGACACTTTGCAAGAGAGTGTAGATCATCTGGATCTAACTCATCTGCACCCTTTGTGACTTTTCCCAGCAATAGCTCATAGCACAGAGGGCAACCTTCTTCCAGTTCTACCCATCCATCTCAGGCACAGGCATCACCAGCTTATTTTGTGCCACAGGGTCATATGCCATATCCTTACCCCTGTTACTACATGCCTCAGCCTAGTCAAACTCAAGTACCCCCGGCTCAACCACCTCATGCTCTTCCTGAGCCTCAATCTTCCCCATCTCATCATCACACACAACCTCAACAACACAGCTTTTTCACCCCAAGTGTTGTTGACTGGAGTAGTCTACCAGAAGAGCTATCTGGTCAGGAACAACTACTCCAAGATGCTGGTCAACATTGTGGTGACCAACCTTTTGGAAATCTTGCTCTGATGGCCCTTGATTCTGCTGAGGGGTCATCATCCAATGCCTCATCTCAGGTATCCACTGAGGCAAAAGCCAAGCTTTGTTCTGAATCATGCATAGCAGCATTTGCTTCTATTAGAGAAGCAAATGTAGCTTTAATAGATAAAAATCTTGAGCTTGAGCACACTATTTCCAAAAGAAAAGCTGATTTTGAGGTTGCTCTAAAAGATAAAAATGATAAGATTTACAAGCTTAACTGCCAAATCAAAGATAGTAAAGCTAGGGAAGATGTACTTCTAGAGAAGTACAAAGACCTCAAGGAAACTCTTGCAACCACCCAAGTTGAGTGTGATCGATGGGTGCAATCATGCAAGGGTTTTGAAATGCTTCTTAGTAAGCAATCAGCTTCCAATGTGAAGTTTGGCATTGGTTATAATCACACTGCTCCTCCCACAGACTTTACTTCAAGAGCAGAAGTTGAATCTGATGGGGAGAGCAATAACCAATACTGTTCATCATGTGACCTACTATCCTCTAAATCAGCATCTTCAGAGATAGATGTCAGCATTTTCTCCTGCCAAAACCAATCAGCTGATGTTACAACAGCTGATGGTTCAAATGCTGACTGTCACATGACCAAAAGGCTGATCAACTCAGGAGTTGTCACTAGAAGTACTGAAGGTACTAGAGAGCAAGTGACAACATCTGAAGTTCGAACCTCAAATACTGTTAGAACTGAAGAGAAGAAAACTAACAGTAGGAAAGGTTTGAAGACAGCTAGAGAGGATACCCGGAAGGCAGGCACTAGGAAGAAAACTGCTAGTACTGATGTCAAACAGCTGAAGAACAAGTCTTCAGCAGTTAAATCCTCTTCAGCTGATGATCAGCATAAGATGAAGAAGAAGCCATGTGAGATATGTGGCTTATTCAATCATCTTACTGATGACTGCTGGTACAAAAGGGGTTCCAAACTCAAGCAGAAGGAGAAAATTTCTGAGAGCATCAATAAAATGAAGAGTGAGTTTGAAACCAAGTTTGTACTGGCAACATCCAAGTCTGAAATCCCTAAGCCCAAAGCTAAATCTAAGATAGGGATTACTCAGACAACAGCTGAGGTTGCTCAGAAAAAGATGGTACAACATAGGAACTCATCATCAGTAAACTCCAATGTGTCTGAAGAGCTGAAGGCTTTATCACAAAACCAGACACAGTTGGTGATGATGGTTCAGCAACTAGTGGGAAGAGTCAACCACTTAGATGCTCCTATGTTGAAACCACAGAAAAGGAAGTCCAAGCCAAAAGCTTCCTCTTCTGTACCATCTTCTTCACCTCAAGCTGTCACACATAACACACCTGTTAGTGCTACATCTGTAGCTGAGATCAGACCCAAAGCCAAGCAGGTTTGGGTCTCCAAGACTAACTAACACATGGTTGTGTTTGCAGGGTTCTTCAACATGCCAAAGAAGCATCTGGTATGTAGACAGTGGAGGATCCATGCACATGACGGGAAGCAGCTCCCTTCTTAATGACTACTCTCAAGGAAAGAAGGGATTTGTTTCTTTTGGCAATGATGCAAAGGGTTACATCATCGGAAAAGGCTTTGTTTCCAATGGGGAAATAGGGTTTGATGATGTTAACCATGTGGAGAATCTCAAGTATAACCTCTTGAGTGTCAGTCAAATGTGTGACAAAGGCCATGTTGCCCTTTTCACAAGCCAGAACTGTAGGATTCTGTCATCCAAAGTTCTGAGTTTAATTGACAAGGCATTGGATGAACACACTCTCCTGAAGGCCAACAGGACAGGAAGAGTGTATGCCTTAGATCTTTCCAAAAAGATGGATCTAAAAGGCCATCCTTGCCTATTCTCCAAGGCATCTCCTCAAGAGTCTACACTATGGCATAGAAGGCTGGGTCATGTTAATTTCAAGAACATGAATCGGCTTATAAGTCATGGTCTAGTAAGAGGGTTGCCTCAGAAGGAGTTCAAGTGCGAAGATGACTGCACTGCTTGCTTGAAAGGCAAACAACACAAAGTTTCATTCCCTTCAATAGAAGAACCAAAGTCCACTGCCTGCTTACAGCTTTTGCACATGGATCTCTTTGGTCCTGTGAGAGTGATGAGCATGGCAAAGAAGAAATACTGCCTGGTAATTGTGGATGATTACTCCAGGTTTGTATGGACTTTCTTCTTGCACTCCAAGGATGAAGCAGCTAAGACAATAATGAACTTTGTGTTACATGTAGAAAAGCAGTATTCCCTACAGGTCAAGTGTGTGAGGAGTGACAATGGAACAGAATTTAGAAACCACACACTTGATGACTTATACCTGTCCAAGGGAATTAAAAGGCAGTTTAGCATTCCTAGAACTCCTGAGCAGAATGGAGTGGTGGAGAGAAAGAACAGAACCCTCATTGAAGCAGCAAGGTCAATGTTGGCTGACTCAGGGTTGCCACTGACCTTTTGGGCTGAAGCTGTCAATACAGCTTGCTATGTACAGAATAGAGCCTTAGTAAATAAGAGGTTGATGAAGACTCCCTATGAAGTTCTTCATCATTTGGCCCCTCTTATTTCATTCTTTAGAGCCTTTGGGTGTCCTTGTTTCATTCTCAACACTAGCAACCCACTCCATAAGTTTGCTAGTAAGGTGGATGCAGGGTATTTTGTTGGATATTCATCAACTTGCAAGGCATACAGAGTCTTCAACTGTAGAACCAAGGGGGTTGAAGAAACTCTGCATGTTAAGTTCAATGAATCTCCAAAGGACAAGATTCCACAAAACCCTGTGGAGTTGTTTGATCTGGACATACTGCAATATGTTCCTTATCAACCTCCATCTGTTGAGCCTGTCAACAGATCTCCACCTGGTGATACTGATGATGATGTAGTCAGTACTCACCTCTTCAGGATCAGTGACAACCTGCCTAAGTTCACTGAACCTGATGCTCCTGTAGCCTCAGCAGCTCCATCCACTACAAATGCTGATGAGATTTCTGTTTGCTCTACTTCGTTTGAGCTGCCATCCTCTACATGGTTTCAGGAATCTCCATCATCATCTGTTGCTGCTGATGGGTCTACAAACACTTGCACGGATATCATAGTCTATCAAGAGCTCAAGAATCACCCCACTTCACAAATCATTGGTGATATCCATGCTGGAGTTTCAACCAGGAATCAATTGTCCAACTTCTGCTTCTATGCTCTCTTCATCAGTCAGCAAGAGCCAAAGAACTATCATATTGCTTTAAGAGACAATGGATGGGTGGAAGCTATGCAGCTTGAGCTACTTCAATTCAAGAAACAGCAAGTGTGGGAGCTTGTTCCATTGCCCAAAGATAAGTGTGCTATAGGCACCAAGTGGGTATTCAGGAACAAAACAGATGAGAAGGGCCAAATTGTCAAGAACAAGGCCAGACTGGTTGTTCAAGGGTTTGCACAGGAGGAAGGCATCGATTATGATGAGACCTTTGCACCTGTGGCCAGACTAGAAGCAATTAGACTGTTCTTAGCTTATGCTGCCTTTCACAGTCTTAAGGTTTATCAAATGGATGTCAAAAGTGCCTTCCTGTATGGGAAAATAAAAGAAGAGGTTTATGTGTGTCAACCACCAGGCTTTGAGGACAATAAACATCCTGATTGGGTGTACAAGCTTGATAAGGCTCTTTATGGGCTGAAGCAAGCACCCAGAGCCTGGTATGAGACACTCTCAACCTTTCTTCTGGAGAATAAGTTCACTAGAGGCACCATTGATAAAACCTTATTCATCAAGACTGTGGGACAACATAAGCTCCTTGTTCAGATTTATGTTGATGACATCATCTTTGCATCCTCTAATCCAAGGTTGTGTGATGAATTTACAAAGCTTATGAAGCTTAGGTTTGAAATGAGTGCTATGGGAGAATTACAGTTCTTTCTAGGTTTGCAAATCAAACAACAGGATGATGGAATCTTCATCCATCAGTCCAAATATACCAAGGAGTTGTTGAATAAGTTTGATTTACAATCCTGTAAGCCCTGTTCTACTCCCATGAGCAGCATTACACAACTAGATGTTGATCAGAAAGGTAAAGCGGTTGATGAAACCCTTTACAGATGTATGATTGGGTCCTTGATGTACCTTACAGCTTCTAGACCAGAGATCATGTTTTCAACATGTGTTTGTGCTAGATTTCAGGCTGCACCTAAAGAATCCCATTTGATTGCAGTCAAGAGGATCTTTAGATATCTGCAAGGTACCCAATCACTAGGACTTTGGTATTCAGCTGGGCATTCATGCAAATTAGTTGCTTTCTCTGATAGTGACTATGCAGGATGCAAAGTCACCAGAAAATCCACTTCTGGTGGTTGCCAATTCCTAGGCAATTGTTTAGTTTCTTGGCAGAGTAAGAAACAAACATCAATTGCTACATCCACTGCTGAAGCTGAGTATATTGCTGCTGCAAGCTGTACCTCTCAGATACTCTGGCTTCAGAACCAACTTCTGGATTATGGCATTACTGAGACTAAGACTCCATTATTAATGGACAGTGCTTCAGCTCTTTGTATTGTTAAGAATCCAGTCCAGCACTCTAGGACCAAACATATTGAGATCAGACATCATTTTATTAGGGATTGTTATGAGAAAGGTCTGATTGATCCTAAGTTTGTACCTAGTGCTGATGAGCTTGCAGACATTTTTACTAAGCCATTAGATAGTGCCACATTCCAAAATTTGGTACTAAGGCTTGGTATGCTGCAGCTTGATTGATTTGACCTATGCTTATGCTCTCAACTCACAACTACTGAAGAGCAAAGGTCAAATACAAGTACTGATGAGTAATTTAGTCTTCAGCTCTTTCACAACTACTGAAGACTAAAATAACTCAAAGTACTGATGTACATTATTTATTGAAAACAACTGATGTAGTGAGGTGGATTACAACTACTGAAGTATGATTTTCAATAAATAAGTACTGAAGAACAAATTTTGCTCACAAGTACTGATGTGTACTCTTACACAAGTACTGAAAAATTTGTTCACCAGCTTGGAGACTATTTCATCAGCACTTGTGAACATCTGATCACAAGAGCTGAAGGGAAATATTCTCAAGAGCTGAAGGGTCAATGAAACATCTGAAAGTCAGCCAAAAGAGCTGATGAGTAAATGTGGAGGCCAGTATGAAACAACTGATTTGACGGAGACAGCTGATGAGTAATTTCACATCAGCTGATACCAACAGCTGCTGTTTCATACCCAAACAACTGAAGGACAAAACCATGTCTTCAGTAGTTTCATAACTACTGATGACTAACACCAAGTCCTCAGTAGTTTACAACAACTGAAGCAATACCATGTCTTCAGTAGTTTACAACTACTGATCTCAGTAGTTCACAACTACTGAAGGCTAACACCAAGTCTTCAGTTGTTACAACGTCTGAAGAAGAATACTAGGTCATCAGTAGTTTATAACTACTGAATACTGACAGTAATTCTTCAGACGTTTACATCTGAAGGACAAAACCAAGGTCTCAGTAGTTTCAACTACTGAAGACTAACACCAAGTCCTCAGATGTTACAACCACTGAAGGTTAAAACCACGTCATCAGTTGTTATAACAACTGATAACTAACACCAAAACCTTCAGTAGTTTTCTTTCAACCTTTGCCCTACCCTATAAATACCCAACTTTCAGAGCATTTACTTCACTTGCCCTAATCTTTCAAAACCCTCTGAAATTCCCATACACCATTAATGGCGTCCATGCAACTAAAACCTAGACACAACTGTGTCGCACATCTCACCAAACGCCATTATGGCCCAAGTTTCACAATGCCGTAGATCTCATGCACGACTCACCATACAAAACGGCATTCCTCATTAACCCCACCATATACACCGACTCCTTGACGGAGTTTTGGACAAATGTGACCGTCCAAACTGGAGAGCATGATGGCGAGGTCTCTCTCCGGTCCTCCGTCAACGGCCATCCCGTGGTTATCACTCCAGCTACTATACGCCAAACCCTAAAGCTGGAAGATACCACCTACCCAACCTCCTACCCCAAAGGTACCCTGGATCTCTCATTCACATCCAACGACTACCAGGGTAACCTATCAGCCTCTACCTTGTTGAAGAAACATTTCCCTGACCCTCAACGATTGATCTTCCACATGGTGAATGTTTGTCTGGCTCCCAAAACCTCTTCGTGGGACCAGATGTCAACAAGGTGGCAACAGGTATTGTATTCTATCCTTGAGAAACAACCACTAAATTTTACTGATATTTTATTTTTGGAACTCAAGGACATGGCCACAAAACCATTTTCTAACCGTTGGAACTTATATCCACGGTTCATAATGGCCATGATCATAGACCAGCTTCAGGCTGAGGGACTAGTTGGCACTGGGGTCCCTGCCATGGCTGTTTTAGCCGAGGTATACTCCAGGCACAACACTGTCCACACACTCAAACAGGCTGGCCGGCTGCGAAAACCCCCGCAGCAGGAACCCACAGCCTCCACCTCCAAATCCAAAGTCCCCACCAAGCCAAAAGCCAAAAAGAAGGTCACAAAGGCTACTCAGGGAGATGAGTCCCCTGAGGATGCCCCTGCAACACAAAGGCAGGATGTGCCGGCTGGTTCGATTCTCCCAGCAGGTACCACGACTCCACCCACCACAACCGCACAGGCTTCCTCTCAACAGGAGCCTGATGTAGCCAACATCGGGGCAACCACATTACTGGGGTCTATCTCACTTGAGAAGACTACCATTGAAGAGCACAGTCCTCCCCATGTGCACACTGCTTCTAGCCCATCTCCTGATGAGACCGCCCCACTAAGCCCAACATTGGCAATAGCCAAAGTGCTGACCGATCTGAGCACTCCACCACCCTCTCCCCAGAAACCTATTACACCTGGGGAGACTCCAACCGAAGAGGGGGTGGGTACAAGTGCCGATGGGAGCCCACAGCACAGAGAATCAGTTCAATCTCCCAGTGTGGCTAGGGAGATAGAACAATCTGGTGAGGCTGCCACTTCTTCTGCATCAACATCTGAGCAGGGTGAAGCTGGTAACATCACTAAGACCTCACCAGAGGCAATGGCCGATGATGGATCCAATCCGGAGGCTAGAAGTCCCCAGTACCATGAACAAGGGGCACATGTCATTACTGAGCCACACTCAGGACATGTACATCCTGACAATGTCAGGAGGTCAGGTGATTCAGCTCATGCTGATGATGACCTGAGCTTTTTCTACGATGTAGTAGCTCAAAACACTATCCTAGAGGATGAGATCAGCAGACTCAAAGAGCTGCTTGCTCAGATGACTCAGGATAGAAGTCCATCTGCCACCACTACCCAACAGATGGCACCTTCACCCGAAGGTCTCACAAACACTGAGCCAACCCCACAAACTCGGCCACCAGCCCCTGCTTCTGGCACTAGCTCTCAGGGTCAGAACCCCCCTGAGCAGCTGGATGCTATCTTCCAGAAATCCCTACCTCTCATCACACCCATACTTCAAAATATAGTAATTCAGACCCTTGATGAGAGGCTTCCCACATACATACAACCCATGGTGGAGGTTGCTGTTTCTAAGGCACTTGCTGATAGTCAAACCCCAACCAATGCACCCAAAAAGGGGGAGACATCAGTGCAAGTCAAGAGGAAGAGGGGTGAGGAAGAGGGAGAGGCAGAGAAAGAGGTGGTGGTTGAGAGGGAGTTGGTTGAGGAGACTGGGAAGGTGAGGGAGAAGGGGAAGAGGAAAGAGAGGGAGGTAGAGCCAATAAAAGTGACTGAAATCCAAAAGGATTTCAGTGTCACTGATAAGAATAGGGGAGAGGGAGAGAAACTGGACTCCGATCTAGCAGCCCTTGTCAAGGAGGCTGAAGCTGAACACAGCAAATCAATGGATTCTGCCATTGATCAGCTGTTCAGGCAAGGCTTTGACAAGGACACTGCCTTGCTAGATCAGGAGCTCAGAAGGATGGAAACCAAGGAGATAGAATACCGATGGTCTACTTATAGCCAAGAGGATCAAAAGAGACTTGAGGCTATGAGTAGATTCATTTCGAAGTATTTGGGCAGACCAGTCCTTGACATCAAAGCATGGACCAGGGACAGGATCTTGGCTATAACCACCAAGATCTGTTCAGCTGGTAACTTCACTAAGGGACTGGTCGCTGAGGCCCTCTCCGAAGCCGGTGCTGGGAACATGACACTTCTAGTAAAACAAACCAAACCTGCTCTCATATCTAGATTACTAGAAGTGCCTGCCAAACTTCCCACACCAACCACCAAACCACAACCCACAAAACCAACCCCTTCACCACCAAAACCCACAGCCAATGATCCACCCTTGATGAAGAAGAGAAGGGTGTTGAGGCTGCAAGAAGAAGAAGAGGAGGATGAGGAGGATAGCTTGCCTATTTCAGCAGTTATACCTTTACCCAAAGCCAAATCACAAACCATCACTCCCACCTTACAGCTGGACACTGTGAGGGTTAAGTTAGAAGAGGAGGAGCAGTAAAAACGACATGATGAGGAAATGCTGAAAAGCATTGACAAATGTTATGCTGCTTCGACCTCTATAATAAATATGCAGAAAGAAGCTCTGAGATTATTCACCTTGAAACAAACCTATCAATATGAAAGGGATAAGGTGAGAACTTGGCCTGACCCAAGGGTGTCTCACAGGATAGTCAAAAAGGACATGCCTGTGAGATACAAAAGCCAACTAAAGAGAATCGTAGATGAAGTGATCTCTGTGGCTTTTGTAATAACACCCTGGGAAATAGTAGAGGAATTCGAGAAAGCCTATAGAGCCGGCCAATCACCCTTTTCAATGCTAGATAATAGGGTGGTTAGGAAGGGTCTGGTCTATAAGAGGCTTGAGAATTTCCATAGGGACGAGCTCAACCTGTTGTTGGAGGGTAAACATCCTGATGAGTTTGCATACAGGCAAACCACAACACTTGAGCTCAAAAATGGAAGACAGGTCAAGTTCATCTCAGAGTTGTACGGTCGGGAGGGATTATTTGATGGTGTGCCTGAAGACCTGTCCAAAGAAGAACAATTGATCTTTCTTCAGGCCTACACCCGAGAATCCTACCGGCTTGTACATGGGAGGTAGATCTCATGGATGGGGAACAGCTCTGTGTCCAATTCCCCAAGACAGAGCTCCCATCCATACTTAGCCAAACAAACACTTGAGACTACCTCTCCGGCCAGTGCTTATCTGGGTCAACTCCTAATCTGATCTAGGAGGAAATAGACCAATCTTGATGCCACCAATAAGTGGGACATCCAATAATTAGAGGTTTTGGCTGCATTGGTTCAGGGGGAGTTTGTTGGACCAAAAGAACCAATGAACCAAGATCAGGAAAACCTCTAAGTCCCACATGCCACTACAACAACAAGTGAAGACTCTCATCAGCTATTGTGTTCTCTTGCCTGAAGGTCAGAGAGCAACTGAAGACTCTCATCAGCTATTGTGTTCTCTTGCTTGAATGTAAAGCTCGAGAGCATCTTAGCTCCAGCTTTCTGCTGAGATGATAAAGTCTGAAGAACAAATTCTGAAGATCAAAGAACTGAAGATCAACAGCTGAAGATATCAAAAGGCTGAAGATCTAAAGAACTGAAGATCTTCCGAAGCACAAAGTCTGAAGACAAAGACTGAAGACAACAACTGATGATATCTACTGAGATCATCAGTTGTTACATCTTCCGAAGCTGTTCCATCTTCCGAAGCAAAGTATGAAGAAAAAGACTGAAGACAACAACTGATGATATCTACTGAGATCATCAGTTGTTACATCTTCCGAAGTAACATCTTCCGAAGTTTCATCTTCCGAAGCCAAGTCTGAAGACCAAGTACTGAAGGCAGAGTTTGTCTCAACAACTGAAGAAGTCCTCTTCAGTTGTTGTAGTGGTTTTTCCTTTTCCGAAGTTTATTTTGTTTCAGTAGTTGTACAACAGCTGAAGAGCATGTTCTTCAGCTGTTATAGTATCAGTAGTTTATTCTTGTCAGTACTTAGGAACTTTTGTAAGAAGATGTCAGTTGTTGTTGACATCTTCAGTAGTTTTATGTTTTGTCAATTGTAATTTGAATATTCCGTGATGTTAGAAAAAGGACATCACCACCATGCTTTTGCCACCTATATAAGGATGGCAAACCATGCTGTTTTAATTGCCGAAACGTGGTTAGTAATGAACAATTAATGTTTCGCAGAACTCTTCTCTCTCTATGCTTTTAATTGCAATATCTTTTATGTTCTTGCTTTAATTGCTAATTAATGTGCTAAATCCGCTGCAAACATAATCTAATTGATCAACACGAGAGGCTGAGATCCTGTCAATTTTACCAAAATTGATCAAGCACTGTTTTCTATTACCCTATGATCTAACATATATGTGTTTATTGTTACAGACAGATGGCTAATAGATGGTCCATCAATCCAAAGCACAATATCTGTGCTCATCTGAATTCCACCTCTAGGAATGGTGGTGAGTTCGAGGGAATCATTGCTTTCCTTTAGAGGTCACGGATCTTCAAGGCCATCTCTACTCCGTGCACTCCCTACCAGTCGATTCAGCAAGCCTTTTGGGAGGGGGCAACAGTTGATCGCTCTCAAGAACCCTACTGCATCAGAAGTACTATTTTTGGTAGGGAGATTGATATCACTGCTGCAGATATCCGCCGGGTACTAAGCTTGGGAGAAGATGAAGACCACCCACTCAAGCTACATCCGCTCACAGTACGAGGATGTTTTATATGGATTGGATACTGTGGGGACATAAACTTAGGGGTGCTCAAGAAGAGCAACCTGAGCCCCCAGTATAAGTATCTTGCACACGTCATCCTCAAGTGCGTTGCTTCTCGGAGGGGTGCATTCGATGACCTATCAGACCAGATCCAAAATGCATATGTTTCTCTGGTACTAAACCACCCCTTCAGCTTCTCCAACACGATTTTCATGTACCTGATAGAGAACTTGGAGGCCAAGGGAAAGAAGGATTCTGCATGTACCCCCAGTTCCTTTAGATGATATTTGATGAGAAGCTGCCTTATCTACCTAAGGAGAGAGGTGATGTTGTAGCTTTGGAGATAATGGATGACACTACACTTGGCAGGATGAAGATGTATAGGGGAAAGCAGGTAAAGCCCCTTATGAAGAGATTGATAGGGCATCTGGCCCGAGAAGACTACGTGCCGCCCGGAAGGCGCAAATGGCGTCATGACGAGAGTGATTCAGATATTGAGCACATTGCTTTTCCGTCTGATGACTCAGATGATGATAGTAGTGAAGACGGAGACACTAGGCCAGCTTCTTCAAGGGGCCCCACTACTCACACAGCTCATTCACCTCCACCACACACCGACACGGCCACGGCCGGTTTTGTTCAAGACTTCTGGCCTCCTGACGAGGAGGAAGAAAGCGATGAGGAGGGGTTGACGAGGACGGTAGGCAACAAGGTGGTTGATACTGATCCATCCTATGCACCTGATCAACCCAGTAGCAAAGGGGGAGCCTCTATATCCACAGGTAAAAGGAGGAAAACTATGGCTCGCCCTCATGGTAAGAAACGTAAAAGATTGAGATTTACTACTTCCATCACCACCACAGCTACTACCTCTATACCACTCCAATCTTCACAAGCCACCACCACTATCACTACAACTCATACACCCTCCTCCACTACCACCACCTCTACCATTCCATCCACCACCATTACACCTCCTACTACTTCATTCACACCAGCAACTACCCATATTCCATCACCACCCATACATACACCATCTCCAATATTCACTACAGCCACCATAACCACCGCTACTCACTAAACTGGACCTTCCTCATTCCCCACCGGAGCATATCTTCCTCCTATTTCTATGGAGGAGCAGCTAGCAGTACTAAACAGGATGGTGCTAAAGCTGCTAGCTGCTGATGAGGAGAAGTCAGCACAGATACGTCAGCTGAGGGAGCTAAATACTTCCCAAGCTCAGCTAATCTCCCAGCAAACTGATCAGATCACCAAGCTCCTAGAGCACCAAGATGAGTCCACTAAGAAGCTAGAGGAGTTAGAAGCTGCTAATAAGAAGATCATGCTAAAACTCAAGGGGTCACAAAATGAGCCTCTAAAGATCGGAGAACGTCAAGATGATGACGAGGAGGAAGATGATAAAGAAGATGACAGCGATGAAGGTAACGATGGAGATGACAGGCAAGATGATAGTGATGGTGATGGAGAAAATGATTCAGGTGCCGAGGGTGCTGAAGCAGCTGGTGAGAGGCGTACCAAGCGAAGTCAAGATCAAAGAGCCTCCACTTCTGCTCCACCTGAAGATACTCCATCAATTCAAGACAAAAGTACAGACTAGATGTTTATGCCTTTGTATTTAAAACTTTTGTACTTGAATGTTGTGTAAAACTTATGTAATTTATGTTTATTTCTACTTACTTAATGTTGAATTTGCTTCATCACTTACTAATGAATACTGTGTTGCATGTTTAAATCAAGAAGATCCAAACTATCAAAGGGACGAATATGATGTAGAACCCCTTTAGCAGGTCAAGACTCAGTTAACTATGATTCTTGATCTGCAAGGGGTTGTAAGGAGATCAGTCAACTACACCCAGAAGATAGGGAGATAGTTCACAACTTCACTAACGAGCAGTTGGCCGAGATGTTCAAACTAAATGCCGACGAGATAGTGAAAGACGCTCCAACAGTCCATATAGATAGTGACGAAGAACTTAATGATGTTGATGAGATTGAGATAGAAGATGTCACAGATCAACATTATCCAGAGTACACTGACATTGAAGGTAATGTCATTCCCAATCTGGGTGACAAATTGGTTAGTGAAACCTTTGAGACTCTGGATAAAATGGAAGAAGAGTCAGAGAAGCAAGAGGCGACAGCTCAAGCCACAGATGACGACGTCAACATTAAAAAGGCTGAATGGGCTGCATGCTTTGACGGTCTAAGAGCCCAACGAAGTGCTTCAACGTCAACTGTCTACACCAAATTGTACAGAGTGAAGAAACACCAAAAGGTGTCGGGCAGAATTATATCGTGGGCATATTTTGATGATCTTAACGTGTATCCTGTTAAGAAAGAGAAAGGTATTGAGTATTTTAGATTCCCACATGATCTAAAATCTCTACCTGGTTTTGAGCTCAACCAATTGGCTAAGCTAAAGCTACTTTATGCTGACCCAAGGAAGATGTCAGGATGGTTTGAAGCTGCATTGAAGAGAGAGTACCACACCCGGTGGGTGAACTTCAGACCTCAGCAACCTACGAGGTACATCAAAAGGTCTGAAGTTGATCCCAGAACTGGGAAACCTAAGATAGTGTTGAAGTGGAGTCCACCATGTACAATGTCTAAAATCCCTATTAGGGAAATGCCCCAGGACTTCACTCCACACTTTAAATGGTGGTACTATGATTGGCGAACGGGCGAAGCGGTCATAGTTCTCTATAAAGAAGGACAAATGGATATTATCAGGGTATTTGACCCGATGTGGCTGACAAACTTGTCTGCGAACGATGTATACACTCTCTACAAGTGGCCACTGTTCTATAACTCGCGAGATATCGTACAAGCTCTCCAATTCCAAAAAGTGATACGACTCTGATTCATATTTGAAATACATGCGGGTGTCACAAGAGAGGAGAAATACAAGAAGTACGAGGAGGTTATGAGTCAAGTAAGACATTAGATGAATCTAGGCGCAAGGAGGAGTTTGTTGATGCATGTGTACCTAGATTCTGATTTTAATGTAATATTTCTTTAATGTCTTACATATATGTAATAGAAAGATAGTTAATGAAATGCAAATGTTTGATTGTGCTTATAATGTTTAATGTTTCATTAATGGATTGTGTAACGCGTATTTGATTGACTATATAGGTAGGTGATTGTTTGAATTAGTATATATAATGTAATGAAAACTAATACATTCAAACTTAGTATTATGAAGTTATCATGCGAATGGCCCATGCTAATGAACCATACGCATGAACAACTTCATGCGCATGACTCAGTCGCACGACTGAACCAGGAAACTGGAGCAGTCGCACGACTATAACATGAGATTAAACCAGTCGCACGACTGAATACTCAGTCGTGCGTATGGATCAAGCGCATGGCTCAATCGCACGACTGAACCATACTTATGGTTCAGTCGCACGAATGAGAAACACTTACCTATAAATATCACTTAATTAGTGGTAAAACGTAACACTTAGAGAATTATCAACCCTAGTTGTTCCAGTTCGTCCAGAGAGTACCTTCCAACTTCATAGAACGTTTTAGATCATTCCTACTTCATTCTTAACATTTCTAGTCGTTAGGTTTGATCCAAATAACGTTCTCCCTGATTGGATCACCAATCAAATAGGATTCTGCACTATTTGATCTGGTTTCACGTTTGAATCAGTTAGTACTCCGTCCGTACACGGTCCTAACAAGATGCATGTGTACCTAGATTCTGATCTTAATGTAATATTTCTTTAATGTCTTACATATATGTAGTAGAAAGATAGTTAATGAAATGCAAATGTTTGATTGTGCTTATAATGTTTAATGTTTCATTAATGGATTGTGTAACGCGTATTTGATTGACTATATAGGTAGGTGATTGTTTGAATTAGTATATATAATGTAATGAAAACTAATACATTCAAACTTAGTATTATGAAGTTTTCATGCGAATGGCCCATGCTAATGAACCATGCGCATGAACAACTTCATGCGCATGACTCAGTCGCATGACTGAACCAGGAGACTGGAGCGGTCGCACGACTATAACATGAGATTGAACCAGTCACACGACTGAATACTCAGTCATGCGTATGGATCAAGCGCATGGCTCAATCGCACGACTGAACCATACTTATGGTTCAGTCGCACGAATGAGAAACACTTACCTATAAATATCACTTAACTCATGGTAAAACGTAACACTTCAAGAATTATCAACCCTAGCCATTCCAGTTCGTCCAGAGAGTACCTTCCAACTTCATAGAACGTTTCAGATCATTCCTACTTCATTCTTAACATTTTCTAATCGTTAGGTTTGATCCGGATAACGTTCTCCCTAATTGGATCACCAATCAAATAGGATTCCGCACTATTTGATCTGGTTTCATGTTTGAATCAGTTAGTACTCCGTCCGTACACGGTCCTAACAAGATGCATGTGTACCTAGATTCTGATCTTAATGTAATATTTCTTTAATGTCTTACATATATGTAATAGAAAGTTAGTTAATGAAATGCAAATGTTTGATTGTGCTTATAATGTTTAATGTTTCATTAATGGATTGTGTAACGCGTATTTGATTGACTATATAGGTAGGTGATTGTTTGAATTAGTATATATAATGTAATGAAAACTAATACATTCAAACTTAGTATTATGAAGTTATCATGCGAATGGCCCATGCTAATGAACCATACGCATGAACAACTTCATGCGCATGACTCAGTCGCACGACTGAACCAGGAGACTGGAGTAGTCTCACGACTATAACATGAGATTGAACCAGTCGCACGACTGAATACTCAGTCGTACGTATCGATCAAGCGCATGGCTCAATCGCACGACTGAACCATACTTATGGTTCAGTCGCACGAATGAGAAACATTTACCTATAAATATCACTTAATTCGTGGTAAAACGTAACACTTCGAGAATTATCAACCCTAGTCGTTCCAGTTCGTGTAAGGCCCCGCTCGTCGGGCGCCCTACTGTTGGTGGTTCATCGCACATAAAACATACATAATGTATTTAATCATAAAACAACGCAGCGGAATTAATAAAATATACATTCTCATTCATTCATAAAAGTCATTACATCATTGACACGATTACAAAATACAGCTTTCTCTACTTTGTCTATCTTCTCTATGATTGCTGAGGATTCATATAAAAGAGATTATTTAGGTAATCCCAGGTTTCATATGTTTCCTCAGCAACCCTAAGATCATACAGCGACCTCTAGAGAAGATATTATGTTCAAAAATATAAAAATATATTTTTATCATAAAGAATATTCCTTAAGTAATTCCGAACATCGGAACCCTTAAGGAACACTCTTGACAGTCTCATGCAACATACTTTGTTGCATGTACTATGCACACGCATCTCCAGTGCATGGCGAACTTATCAAAATCTAGAGGAGATCTCTTAAGTAATCCCGTTTATGGGAATCCTCAAGAAATCTCATAATGGCATGCAACGTGATGAGTTGCGTGCGTTATGGACCCACAACGCATGACGTTGCAGCATTATCAAATGGAGAATGCCATCCCAAAAGAGCTGAGTAGCCGCCTCGTGCCATCCCCAGCAACGCTACCTGCCAACTGGAAACACATAAAAAGTCAGCGTTGCTGAGTGAGTTCTAGTTTTATAATAATCATACTTTGTTCATATTAAAAAAAACCGTTCATCCTTTACACGTGATCATACATCGTACATACATATAGATAATATCTTTATTATCTCTTTCGTTCGTTCGTTACATTCTTATCGTTTCGTTCTCATATGGATCCTGTCAGGCTTTACCCACTTCATGGCACGTAGCGATGATTACTGTGGTCGAATGACAAGGATCCCGTTACATCTTTTCTTGCACATTGGATATCTTTTGTACCACTACCATCTGCTATACCCCGAACATTATTAGCTACCGGGACGAAGTCATTAAATGAACAGCAAAACGTATGCCACGGTACTAGAGGTAAGCGGTAGGGGTACCATACATATGGTCAATCACAAAGAAGGACCCGTTAAACTTATCCAATGTTTGCAAGACATCATTCGTTCGTTCGTTCATTAATGCATGTATTCATCATCTTTCACTCGTTCGTTTGTTCATTAATACATGCATTCGTCATCGTGTTCCTCTTTCGTTATCTTTCTCTTTACGTTACATAATACTTCGTTCGTTTGTTCATTAATACGTAAAGTCATGGAAAGATATTCATTCATTATTATAAGGAACACACACACACATCACACATACGTCATCATACATAGCATCATACGTACATCGTCATACATAACATCATACATGCATCATCATACATCATCATACATAACCTCGTACATTCATCGTCTACATCATCAATCACCACTAGGCACTTATCCCCGTATCCTTCCCAAATCCGGGCCTTGCTAGGCGTCATCTTGAGTGCAAAAGCACTAACTGTCCCTCCAAGACAGCAGGGGCTCATACTAGGACCTTATATAACATATCTAGTCCCTAATCATACCTTAGACGTCTAACACAACATTATACCCAAATGGGTCATACATACATACATCAATAAACAAGTTTATATGTGTTCCAGCCCCAAAACCATTTAAAACAAGTAAATGAGGGGTCCTAGAACTCACCTGTGCTTGAAAAGCAGCTTCTCAATCAAGCCTTAAAGACGCGGGTCGCACTACACTGCCTGCAGATAAGTTAACACTCAAAAGAGTTAATTTCTGCCTAATTTCGCTACTAAGTTCGCAGGTAGTTTCGCCCGTAAATTCGCCCGCAGTTTCGCCGGGCAAATTAGCAGTTTCGCTGCTAGTTTCGCTGGGCAGCAATCTGCCAGTTTCGCTGGACAGATTCGCTACCTCGAGCGCCCAACTTTCGTTGGAATTCCCTAGTTTCGCAATATCTAAGGTCAACTTGGGCATTGGCATAGTCATCAGCGAAACTATAGTTTCGCTCAGGCGAATATGTAGTTTCGCTGTAGCGAAACTGTAACTTCGCTGTAAATCCCTCCAGTTTCGCTGGACGAACTTACAGTTTCGCTGGACGAGACCTTAAATTCGCAGAACGAGCTGAAATTTACGAATCAGCTCGTTTTAGCCCAAAAATCCAATCCTTTCCACCCAAACCCTTGGATTATCATCCAGGAAGCTATATCTAAGCTCATTACACGTTTTCTTACCCTAAAACGTGTGTTTTGGGGTGATTTTTGCCACTTAAAACCCCAAAAACCCCAAACTCGGGTTTTCCACCAAATGTGGCAATTTAGATACGTTTCTTACCTTGATTCTTGTAGTTTTGGAGTCCACAAACACCAGCCTTCGATTCTTGACCACCCGAGCTTCGATCCGGCACTTTCTCTCTCTACACTTTCTCTCTCTACACTTTCTCTCTCTAGAATGGGCGTTTGAGTGAAAATGAGAGTTGCTCAGCTGATCCATCTATTTATATGCCAGGCGTTCCCGGGACCCCGAACTCGTTAATCTCATGACCCGGAGGGTTAACTCGGTGTAATACCCGCAACCATTTTATATTCATTAAATGGTTTTCATCCGAGCCCATCACTACCATTTGACTCGATCGGAAAATTTTCCGGGCGTTACAAGTCCACCCCCCTTATTTAGGTTTCGTCCCCGAAACCTGTTATTCTTCGAACAGATGTGGGTAATGCTGTCTCATCTCTTCTTCAGTCTCCCACGTAGACTCAGATCCCTTCCTGTGCTTCCACTGTACGCGCACAAGAGGAACCACCTTCTTTCTTAGCCGTTTCTCTTTTCTATCAATGATCGCCACTGGTTGCTCCACATAGTTGAGCCGTTCGTCTACTTCGATATCCTCCAGCGGAACAACCATATCTTCATCGGCTAAACATTTCCTCGGATGAGATACGTGGAAGGTCGGGTGAATTCCACTCAGCTCATCTGGTAGCTCCAGCCTATAGGCCACCTCTCCCACGCGGGCGATAATTCGAAAAGGGCCTATATACCGCGGGCTCAGTTTACCCCGCTTTCGGAACCTAATGATTCCTTTCCAAGGCGAGACCTTTAACATGACTCGATCACCGACCTTGAACTCTATCGGTCTTCGCCTCTTGTCAGCATACGACTTTTGTCTGTCTTTTGCCGCCTTCATGAAGGCTTTGATCTTTTCTAACTTTTCAGTCGTTGCTTCTACTACCTCGACACCTCCCAGTTCCTTCTGCCCAATATCTCCCCAACATACGGGCGTCCTACATTTCCTACCGTATAACATCTCGTAGGGTGGCATGCCAATGCTGGCGTGATAACTGTTGTTGTACGAGAATTCTGCTAATGGCAGGTGATCATCCCAACTTCCTCCAAAATCGATCACGCACGCCCGAAGCATGTCTTCGAGTGTTTGGATCGTCCTCTCAGACTGACCGTCTGTCTGAGGATGATATGCCGTGCTAATATGTAGCCTCGTCCCCATTGCATCATGAAATCTCTTCCAAAACTTGGAGGTAAACCGGGTGTCACGGTCAGACACAATGGACACCGGTACGCCATGACGAGCTACTATTTCTTTAATGAATAGATCCGCCAATCTTTCAGATGAATACGTCTCGCGGATCGGTAGGAAGTGGGCACTCTTCGTCAATCGATCAACTATCACCCATATAGCATCATACCCTTTCGGGGTACGTGGTAGTTTCGTGATAAAGTCCATGGTGATGTGCTCCCACTTCCACTCGGGTATATCCAATGGTTGGATCTTCCCGTACGGTTTCTGGTGCTCTGCCTTTACCTGTGAACAAGTCAGGCACTTACTCACATATTCCACCACATCCCGCTTCATGCCCGGCCACCAATAGTCTTTCTTCATGTCTTGGTACATTTTGGTAGCACCGGGGTGAATGGAATATCGAGTCTTATGAGCCTCATCCATGATCTTTCCACGTAGATCCCCGTATCGAGGAATCCACGCTCGCCCAAATCGGGTCTTAACACCAAGAGTGTTCTCACCCAGTTCTGTAACTAGACCTCTCATCCTTTCGGAGTTTAGACGATCTTCCTTCAAAGCCTCGTCTTGGAACTCCTTAACCTGTGTCATCACGTCAGAGGTCATAATCAGCTGGCAAGCCTTCACCCGAATCGGCTCGGGCCTTTCCTTCCGGCTAAGGGCATCAGCCACCACATTGGCTTTGCCCGGGTGGTAATGGATTTCACAATCATAATCTTTTATCAGCTCCAACCACCGTCTCTGCCTTATGTTTAGATCCTTCTGCTTGAAGAAGTACTTCAAGCTCTTGTGGTCCGTGAAGATGGTACACTTCGTCCCGTATAGATAGTGTCGCCAGATCTTCAACGCGAAAACCATCGCAGCTAGTTCTAGATCGTGCGTGGGATAATTGACTTCGTGGGTCTTCAGTTGTCGAGACGCATAGGCTATGACCTTTCCGCGTTGCATCAATACACAACCTAGCCCAGAATAGGATGCATCCGAATAGACCACCAAGTCTTCATTTCCTTCGGGCAATGTCAAGACAGGAGCCTGTGTCAGTCTCATCTTCAATTCCTCAAAAGCATTCTCCTGTTCTCGGCCCCACACGAACTTTACGTCCTTGCGAGTCAATTTTGTCAAAGGTGAGGCTACCTTGGAGAAGTCTTGAATAAATCTCCTATAGTAGCCCGCCAGCCCTAAGAAGCTGCGAATCTCGGTTGGCGTCTTCGGTGACTTCCATTGCATCACAGCCTCAACCTTTGCTGGGTCCACCATTATTCCTTCTGCATTCACCACGTGACCCAGAAATTGCACCTCGCGTAACCAAAAGGCGCACTTGGAGAACTTGGCGTACAATTTCTCCCTTCTTAACGTTTCCAATACTTCCCGAATGTGGTCGGCATGCTCTGTCTCGCTTTTTGAATAAATCAGAATATCATCGATGAACACAATCACTGATTTATCTAACATTGGCCGACACACTCGGTTCATCAAATCCATAAAAGTAGCCGGCGCATTGGTCAACCCAAAAGACATGACAAGAAACTCGTAGTGACCATAGCGCGTACGAAAGGCTGTTTTAGGGATATCCTGCTCCTTCACCTTCAGTTGATGGTAGCCCGATCGAAGATCTATCCTGGAAAACCAACTGGCACCCTGAAGTTGATCAAACAAGTCATCGATCCTTGGTAAGGGGTATCTGTTCTTCACCGTCAGCTTATTCAGCTCGCGGTAGTCAATGCACATCCTCATACTACCATCCTTCTTTTTCACGTACAATACCGGAGCACCCCAAGGTGAGATACTCGGTCGGATAAACCCCTTATCTAGCAGCTCCTGCAACTGCTCCATCAACTCTTTCATCTCCGTTGGAGCCAAGCGATATGGTGCTTTTGCGATAGGTTGGGCACCCGGTATCAGGTCGATCTGGAACTCGATCTCTCGGTCAGGTGGCAAACCCGATAAGTCTTCGGGAAACACATCTGGAAAGTCACACACCACTGGTACATCGCATAGCTGTGGTGTTGGCGTCTCTACATTCTTTACATAACATAAGTAGGCGCTACATCCGCGCCTCATACACTTTCTCGCCACCGCCATCGAGATCACCTTTGGAATCGTCGTAACTCGATCGCCATATATTGTCACCAGACTTCCGTCGGTCGCCGTCAGTCTAATCATCTTTTTTCGGCACACAATATTCGCTTCGTAGGTTGCTAACCAGTCCATTCCTAACACTACATCGAATCCTCCTAGAGGCATCACATGTAACATGGCAGCAAACCTATGGCCCTCTAATTCTATGGTACAGCCCTCTATCACATCCGTAACCCTAGTGGACTTACCAATAGCGGTTTCTACGTCAAAGGACTTATCAAGGCATTTACTCCTAACAGGCAGTTTAGCACAGAAGGTAGTAGAAATAAAACTCCTACTGGCACCCGAATCAAATAATACAGAGGCTAAAATTTGGTTTATTAGGAACGTACCGGACACAACGTCAGGGTCCGTTCTAGCCTCCTCCTGCGTCATAGTGAACGCCCTAGCCTTTGCCCTCGGTGCTTCTCCTCCCGTCTTCTTCTCCCCCGAGCCCTCAGCCCTCGGCTTCTTGCAGTCTCTGCTCATATGACCACTTTCCCCAGAGTTAAAACACTTGCCCATCTGGCAATCCTTGGCCATATGCCCAGTCCTCCCACACTTGAAGCAGATGTTGGATCCCCACTTGCACTCCCCCGAGTGCTCTTTCCCACACTGTCCACACTTTCTCAACCCTGCTCCCTTCACGACCACTCGGCGGTCGTCTACCCTTGCCTTCTTGTTACTTGTCGAGGTATCACCTCGACCAAATCTCTTTCCCTGCCAACCCTTCTCTCCGCCTGCCTTCTTTCCACCCTCAGCCTTCACCAACGCAGCTCGCTCATCGTATAACCTTCCAGCCAAATCCACCGCCGACCTGAAAGTACTCGGTCGAGCGGAAATCAAGTGCCAACGAATTTCGGCTGGCAACCCCTGAATATACCGGTTGATCTTTCGGGACACCGCCGTCACCTGCTCGGGCACCAACCGCGCCATGTCGTTGAACTTGGCGGTGTATTGTTGGTGGGTCTTCGTCCCTGCCTCCAGCTGCAGAAACTCTCTCTCCACTCAGTCCATTTCCCGTTGAGGACTAAATTCCTCGATCACCATCCTCTTCAGTTCTGACCATTTCATTTTCCCAATGGCCCTACTACCCTCAGCCTGGACAATATTGTCCCACCAGCACAACGCCGTCCCCGTAAACGAGTGGGTAGCAAACTTCACCTTTTTATCCTCCTGGCAATCGCTGATATCGAGGACCGCCTCCATTTCCCTCACCCATTGGTGAGCATCCGCAGCCGTACCCGAACCATTAAAAGTCGGGGGCTTGCACCTCATAAATTTCCCGTAGTCACAACCCCGGGCTGTCTCCCGTACCTGTTCTTCCTCCTCCTCCTCCTCTTCATCATCAGAAAGAACCGTTTCCGGCTCTTGTTGCTGCTGTCTACCTGAGGATCGATTCGTCCCTCGCCGCTCATCTTCGCGTACAACCTTTATCACCTCGGACACTATAGACGGCAAAATCGTCTTCATGACCTGGTGCACCTCCTCGACCACTGCCTCTTTCACCGAGGCCCTCAAATTATCACTCTCATCCACTCCCTCCGGAGGAGTAGTATTAGGTTCTTCAGGAACCTTCTTCTCTAGTCTAGGTCTTCCTCTTGTGGCTCGTGGTTCCGCACCACTTCCGCCACCGCCTCCACCAAGTGGGGCTTTAGATGATCTACCACCGACCATCTTCTATCACACACTGAAAGGTTCAAATACCAACACGGTCATTCAAGGAAATAGCTCAGTTTATGTTAAGCACAGTAAGTTGCTAATTACAGTGGCCAGTTGTGATTAGTCACTTACTCCACTCTTCGCACCCCAAGCATTACCCTTCCTGACTACATCAGTATCTAAATCTAACAGCACACATAACCACATTACACGCGCACATAACTTTGATTAACTTTAAGAAAATACCTGATGGCACGCAGCTACTCAGATGGCATTCATCCCCTTTCTGTCCCATTTCTCAGTTTAAGTTTTAGGTTTATTTTGAAGATTTACCCGTTTTACTTAAACTTTGCTCTGATACCAACTTGTAAGGCCCCGCTCGCCGGGCGCCCTACTGTTGGTGGTTCATCGCACATAAAACATACATAATGTATTTAATCATAAAACAACGCAGCGGAATTAATAAAATATACATTCTCATTCATTCATAAAAGTCATTACATCATTGACACGATTACAAAATACAGCTTTCTCTACTTTGTCTATCTTCTCTATGATTGCTGAGGATTCATATAAAAGAGATTATTTAGGTAATCCCAGGTTTCATATGTTTCCTCAGCAACCCTAAGATCATACAGCGACCTCTAGAGAAGATATTATGTTCAAAATATAAAAATATATTTTTATCATAAAGAATATTCCTTAAGTAATTCCGTACATCGGAACCCTTAAGGAACACTCTTGACAGTCTCATGCAACATACTTTGTTGCATGTACTATGCACACGCATCTCCAGTGCGTGGCGAACTTATCAAAATCTAGAGGAGATTTCTTAAGTAATCCCGTTTATGGGAATCCTCAAGAAATCTCATAATGGCATGCAACGTGATGAGTTGCGTGCGTTATGGACCCACAACGCATGACGTTGCAGCATTATCAAATGGAGAATGCCATCCCAAAATAGCTGAGTAGCCGCCTCGTGCCATCCCCAGCAACGCTACCTGCCAACTGGAAACACATAAAAAGTCAGCGTTGCTGAGTGAGTTCTAGTTTTATAATAATCATACTTTGTTCATATTAAAAAAAACCGTTCATCCTTTACACGTGATCATACATCGTACATACATATAGATAATATCTTTATTATCTCTTTCGTTCATTCGTTACATTCTTATCGTTTCGTTCTCATATGGATCCTGTCAGGCTTTACCCACTTCATGGCACGTAGCGATGATTACTGTGGTCGAATGACAAGGATCCCGTTACATCTTTTCTTGCACATTGAATATCTTTTGTACCACTACCATCTGCTATACCCCGAACGTTATTAGCTACCGGGCCGAAGTCATTAAATGAACAGCAAAACGTATGCCACGGTACTAGAGGTAAGCGGTAGGGGTACCATACATATGGTCAATCACAAGAAGGACCCGTTAAACTTATCCAATGTTTGCAAGACATCATTCGTTCGTTCGTTCATTAATGCATGTATTCATCATCTTTCACTCGTTCGTTCGTTCATTAATACATGCATTCGTCATCGTGTTCCTCTTTCGTTATCTTTCTCTTTACGTTACATAATACTTCGTTCGTTCGTTCATTAATACGTAAAGTCATGGAAAGATATTCATTCATTATTATAAGGAACACACACACACATCACACATACGTCATCATACATAGCATCATACGTACATCGTCATACATAACATCATACATGCATCATCATACATCATCATACATAACCTCGTACATTCATCGTCTACATCATCAATCACCACTAGGCACTTATCCCCGTATCCTTCCCAAATCCGGGACTTGCTAGGCGTCATCTTGAGTGCAAAAGCACTAACTGTCCCTCCACGACAGCAGGGGCTCATACTAGGACCTTATATAACATATCTAGTCCCCAATCATACCTTACACGTCTAACACAACATTATACCCAAATGGGTCATACATACATACATCAATAAACAAGTTTATATGTGTTCCAGCCCCAAAACCATTTAAAACAAGTAAATGAGGGGTCCTAGAACTCACCTGTGCTTGACAAGCAGCTTCTCAATCAAGCCTTAAAGACGCGGGTCGCACTACACTGCCTGCAGATAAGTTAACACTCAAAAGAGTTAATTTCTGCCTAATTTCGCTACTAAGTTCGCAGGTAGTTTCGCCCGTAAATTCGCCCGCAGTTTCGCCGGGCGAATTAGCAGTTTCACTGCTAGTTTCGCTGGGCAGCAATCTGCCAGTTTCGCTGGACAGATTCGCTACCTCGAGCCCCCAACTTTCGTTGGAATTCCCTAGTTTCGCAATATCTAAGGTCAACTTGGGCATTGGCATAGTCATCAGCGAAACTATAGTTTCGCTCAGGCGAATATGTAGTTTCGCTGTAGCGAAACTGTAACTTCGCTGTAAATCCCTCCAGTTTCGCTGGACGAACTTACAGTTTCGCTGGACGAGACCTTAAATTCGCAGAACGAGCTGAAATTTACGAATCAGCTCGTTTTAGCCCAAAAATCCAATCCTTTCCACCCAAACCCTTGGATTATCATCCAGGAAGCTATATCTAAGCTCATTACACGTTTTCTTACCCTAAAACGTGTGTTTTGGGGTGATTTTTGCCACTTAAAACCCCAAAAACCCCAAACTCGGGTTTTCCACCAAATGTGGCAATTTAGATACGTTTCTTACCTTGATTCTTGTAGTTTTGGAGTCCACAAACACCAGCCTTCGATTCTTGACCACCCGAGCTTCGATCCGGCACTTTCTCTCTCTACACTTTCTCTCTCTAGAATGGGCGTTTGAGTGAAAATGAGAGTTGCTCAGCTGATCCATCTATTTATATGCCAGGCGTTCCCGGGACCCCGAACTCGTTAATCTCGTGACCCGGAGGGTTAACTCGGTGTAATACCCGCAACCATTTTATATTCATTAAATGGTTTTCATCCGAGCCCATCACTACCATTTGACTCGATCGGAAAATTTTCCGGGCGTTACAGTTCGTCCAGAGAGTACCTTCCAACTTCATAGAACGTTTCAGATCATTCCTACTTCATTCTTAACGTTTTCTAATCGTTAGGTTTGATCCGGATAACGTTCTCCCTGATTGGATCACCAATCAAATAGGATTCCGCACTATTTGATCTGGTTTCACGTTTGAATCAGTTAGTACTCCGTCCGTACACGGTCCTAACATGCTATAGTAAACAAATGCTGACAGAATTTACTCTTCCGTATTTGCTACAGTAAACAAATGTTGATTGTTTTAATCTTCCGCATTTACTACAGTAGTCGACCTCATTTGTTTTACTACTCGCATTTACTGCAGTAGTCGACCGCATTTGTTTTTAACACTTGTAAAATTTAAAAAGGACATTGAAAGGGCTATTTAAACAGATCGTTATAGTTCATTTAATACTTTTAAAATTTGAGAGACTCTATAGTGCGACGAGCAAAAACACCATTCCTACTGTTCTTCATCCATCATTAAATTCATCACCATCATTCAAATTTCAGTGTTCATCAAACCTCATAGTGCCTACATTTCAATTCTATACCATTGTAGTATCGAAACAAGGTGATACTCAGATGCATTCGATGAACACATCACAAAATTTTGAACCCTAGAACTGAAATAATTTCAGAACAACCACAAACTAAGGATTGATAGACATTTTCGAGTTAAATGACACATATAATTTTGAAAATCGACACAAACAAATGATTTTCAAAACCCTAATTAAACTTTGGATGAACAGGGGATCTTTGAAACTGAAAATGTTGACCTCAAAACTTATGTTTGAAAAGAAAAATAGAGTTTAATCAGAAAACAAACATCAAATAATATATAAAGCATAATAAAATGGTTATACATTGCAAAATCAAGATTAGGTCAATTTCTACGAAACAGTACCTTTGATTGCTTAATTTTGACCATTAAAGTCAAAACTGAAATAATCAACTTGATTTTACCAATGAAATTGATAAGTTATTATTCATATCTAACACATATGCATCTTATGCAGAATCGGATGGCTAACCTTACATGGAGCAAGCTCCATAGCGTCAATGGTTTTCTTGACCCTGATGCTCCTGAGGCAGAAGGTTTAAGAGACATGATCAGATTCATCTTGACTACTAGAGTGACACATGCTATTACTATCAGACTAATTATCTATAAGAACTTCATTAGATCTTTCTGGGAAACTGTTGAAGTAACAGACATAGATGGTGTAAGGACTCTGTCAGGAAGAATCACTGAAGATCACACTCTAGTTATCACTGAGCAAACTATGAGACAGTGTCTACAGTTTGGGGATGATGCTGATACTCCATTAAAGTTGGATGATGAAGAGATTATGACCTTCTTTGCCAACATTGGCTATGAAAGAGGATATGAGGAGAAGCAAATTGTTACAGGCCTGGTGGACCTACAATGGAGGTTCCTGATTCATATCTTCAAACATTGCTTGACCAAAAGGAAGGCTGGTTGGAATGATATCCCCGTATCCACATTATCAGCCATATGTGCTCTGTGCACAAACCAACCATTTAACATGTCAGCCTATGTTTTCAATGGTTTGGTGTCTAACATCCAAGAGGGTAGAAGACACATGTTCGTGATGTATCCCAGATTTCTTCAATGCTTTATCAATAAAGCATTCCCAGACATAGTGCCTGTAGGACAAGTGATGGATATTCCTCACGACAATGCTAAGTCCTACAAGTACTTAAAGAAGAGAGATCCAAGGAATTTTTATAGTGGGACTTTCTTTCCTCTACCACCATGGATGCTTCAACAAATCAACCCAAATGAGAATATAGAGGAACAAGAACATGAGGCTATTGTGAATGAGCCTGTTTCAGAAGAAGAGCAAGCTACTCCAAGTCAACATAATGTTAATGAGCAAGCTAGCATGTCTGAAGAAGGATAGAGGCCAGTGTCACCACAAGTTGATTTAGTTGGTGATCTTCATAACCAGATTGATCTAATGATGAAACTAACATTAAGAACGAGTTGGAATCGATCAGGAACGAACTATGAACTTGGATGGGCGACTTAGGACGCTTTGGACGGCTAGGGTATGAAAGTATTTGAAGTGTTATGTTTTTCCACGAATTATGTGGTATTTATAGGTTTTCAGTGTCCATTCATATGACTGAACCATTAGCATGGTTTAGTCGTGTGACTGACTCATGCGGTTGACTCATACGCATGACTGAAGGTTCAGTCGTGCGACTGAATCAGTCTTATATCTCAGTCATGCGACTGATCCAGTCTCCTGGTTCAGTCGTGCGACCGGTCTATAAGTATGGTTCATTCATGCGTATGGGCCATAAGTATGGTCCATTAGAATGAATAACCACATAACTAAGTTAAACACATTTCTAAGTCATTATTGACTTAGAACTATGTACAAAAACTTCAAACCTATATATTAAGTTCATACATATAGATTACATTCAATACAATGATAATATGATATAATCAATCACAAATAAACATCAAAATGCATTTCATATAACAATGAATCATCATATTACATCAGATTACATCAGTGTAAGACATGAAAGACTTTACATTTTAGATCATAAATTAGGTACATAAAGATGTATCAACAAACTCCCCCGGACCTAGTTTAGCCTATTGTCTAACATTATTCAAGTGCTCTTGAAACTTCTTGTACTTCTCTTCTCTTGTGACTCCAACATGTATCTCAAACGCAAACCAGAGTCTTATAACATGTTGAAACTGTAGAGCTTGTACAATATCCTGCGAGTCATAGAATAGTGGACACTTGTAGAGTGTGTAAACATCTTCTGCAGATAAGTTGGTTAGCCACATCGGGTCAAATACCCGAGTAGTCTCTATTTTGCCCTATTTATGCAAAACTATGACCGCTTCTCCTGTTCGCTAGTCATAATACCACCATTTGAAATGTGGAGTGAAGTCCTGAGGCATCTCCCGTAGTGGGATCTTAGACATTGTGCGAGGGGGACTCCACTTCAGCATTACTTTCGGCCTTCCAGAGATAGGATCAACTTCGGTCTTATGTATGAACCTCTTAGGTTGTTGAGGCCTAAAGTTGACCCATCTGGTGTGGTATTCCTTCTTGAGTGTTGTGTCGAACCAACCCAACATCTTCCTTGGGTTGGCGTACAAAAGATCTAAAAAGGCTAGCCTGTTCAGCTCAAAACCGGGAAGAGTCTTCAGATCATGAGGATAGCTCAAGTACTCAATCCCCTTCTCCCTCTTGACAGCATATACGTCCCGGTTTTCAAAATATACCCAACTTATGATCTTGCCCGACACCTTCTAATGCTTCTTTACTCAGTATAGTTTGGTGTAGGTGTTCAACTTTGGAGGAACTCGTTGGGCTTTCATCTCAGCTAAACAAGTTGTCCACTCAGCCTTCTTAAGATCAATATCTCCTTCTCAGTCTCATCCAATTTCTCAAAAGTAGCATTGCTAAAGGTTTCACCCAAGTTGGGGATAACATTGCCCTCTTGGTCAGTGTACTGAGGATAATATTCAGACGTTATATCTTTTATCTCAATCTCATCCACGCCTTGAAGCTCTTTATCAGTAATAACATCGATCTCGGGAGCGTCTTTGACGAGCTTGCCCGGATTTAATCTGAATATGTCTGCGACCTGCTCGTTAGTTAGGTTGTGAATGATTTCTCCTTCCCTAGGAGTGTAGCTCACAGATTGTCTTACGATCTCTTGCAAATCAAGAATCATAGTGAGCTGAGTCTTGATTTGCTAAAGGGGGTGATGTCATAGTCATCTGTCTGTTGAGCTTCATCTGTTTGATTAAATGTTCAACACATAAAACATAATTCATTAATCAAGACATTTAAACAGTAATAATCATTAATTACATTAATGTAATACATAATTCAAGTACAAAAGTTTTAAATACATAAACGTCTAATCATTACTTTTGCCTTGATCGGACGGCTCTTCAGCTTGAGGAGCTGAGGAAGAGGGTCTCTGTTCTTGATTCCTTTTAGTGCGCCTCTCCCTAGCAGATGGATTTGAGGCTGATGCAGAGGCATCTCCTTCCTGATCATACTCATCATCATCATCTCCTTCCTTATCTTTCCCACTTCCTCCCGCCTCAACCTTATCATCATCATCATCCGATTCATCATCACAAGAATCATCATCATCATCATCTCTATCATCACCATCACCCTTTATCTTCAAGGGCTCACCCTTTGTCCCTTTCATCCTTAACATCAGTTTCTTGTTCTTCTTCTACACCTCCTCGATCCTCTTAACCGATTCCATCAATAGCTCATTCTGTGCAGTAAGGGCACGGTGAGCTCTAGCCAACGCTCTCTCGTGAGCAACATCCCTCTCTGTCAGTTGGGCTATCAGTTTGCCCTAAGCAGCATTGACTGCCATCAACTGATTCATCTAGTTAGCTCTAAGATCATCTGTCATGAGTAGCTTGAGCACCAGTCTATTGAGGCTAGCCAACTGCTCCTCTAACCTAATAGTGGGTAAAGAAGATCCCCGTTGAGGTGTAACTAAAGTGGAAGGTCCCTGTTGGGGTATAGTAGGTGTGGTGGTGGATGTGGTATAGATAGGAGTGGGGATGGAAGTGGGTTTTGATGGAATTGATGTATGGGTAGTAGTGGCGGTAGTGGTGGTAGTGGTGGTGGCAGTAGTGGTGTAGGAGTGGTGGTAGGAGTGGTGATAGGAGTGGTGGTAGTAGCGGTGGTAGGAGTGGTGGTAGTAGCTGTGGTGGTAGAGGTAGTAATCAAAACAATCCTTCGCCTCTTGCCCTTCTTACCATAAGGCTGGGCCATCCTCTTCCTCCTCGAGCCCTTGGCAATTGGGGCTCCCCCTGGGCTAATTGGCTGGTCGGGTGTATAAGTAGGATCAGTGACATCAGTATCACCACCCTCAGAATCATCCTGGCGTCCCCCAACCGCCTCTTTACCCTTTTCGGTAGCCACGACTCGGCTACCGACTGTCCTCGTCAGAGGCTCATCATCTGACTCATCCTCCTCTTCATCTAGCAGGAAGTCCCGATGGATGGCAACCTGCTCAGATCCACCGGGAGCTGATGAACTACTGTGTGGAGGTGGTGGAGACGTAGTAGACGTGTCAGTGGCTCATGGATGACTAGAGCCAGCGTCTCCACCACCCTGACCATCATCATGGTCGTCATCATCGTCGTAGTCATCAGCTGGAACAACAATGGGCTCAATATCCGAATCACTGTTGTCATGACGCCACTTCTTTCGAGAGGGAGCCACATAGTCCTCGTTGGCTAGATGACCGAAAAGTCTCCTAACCGGGGGCTTCGCCTGCTTTCCCCGGTACACCTTCATCCTACCCAGTGTGGTCTCATCCATCACCTCTAAACACACCGCGTCATCCTTCTCCTTGGGCAACTGAGGAAGCTTCTCGTCTATAATCATCTGTAAAAACCTCGGATACATGCAGAAGCCTTCCTTGCCCTTCGCCTCGATGTTCTCTGTTAGATACGTGAAGAACATACGAGAGAAACTGAACGAGTGGTTCAATACCAGTGCAACGTATGCGTTCTGGATTTGGTCGGACATCTCATCAAATCCTCCACGCCTGGAGGAAATGCACTTAAGGATCACATGTGCCAGATACTTAAACTGGGGGCACATGTTTCTCTAGTTTAGCTTATCGGCATTGTTATCAACGGTGTACTTGATCCTTAGGAAACATCCCCGAACAGTCAGGGGATGTAGCTTGGTTGGGTAGGCTCCGTCCTCACCCAGATCCAAGACTCTCCGTAAGTCGTCCTCCCCGAAGTCGATGTCTTGACCGAAGATAGAACTTCAGATGCGATATGGCTCAACTGACCTATCGACTGTGGCATTCTCCCAGAATGCCTGCTGAATAGACCTGTACGGTGTGCAGGGAGTCAATATGGCTCTATAAATCCTTGATCTATGCAGAAAAGCAATGATCCCGGCGAACTCAAAAGCGTTCCGGGATGTAGCATCTAGACGAGCACAAATGTTTTGCTTGGTGCTCATCGTCCATCTCTTAGACATGTTGCTGCAACACAAGAAATGAATACGTTAGATCCGTTCATAAAAAAGAACAATTGAATATGAACAGATTATGACCAACTGGTTCAATCGTATGATTAAACCATGCGACTGAGCTCAGTCGTACGATTGAGCCTACAACTGAACTTAGTCGTATGCTATGTCGTGCGGTTGAGTCAGTCGTGCGACTGAGTCACCGATTGATTCAATCGTGTGATTGAACCGTGCGTCTGGCTCAATCGTGCGACTGAAGTTCATCAGCCTATCCATTCGCATCTGCACTGTTCGAGTCCAAAAATCTGAATCTTTGTCAAAACATGCAATTACACTTCGAGTTTAGATTCATTAGGTTCGTAGGGACTCGATATAACACTTAATGTCATTTAAATCAACATTTATGTCCATTTAAGTGTTCTATTTTAGGGTTTTAGTCACGGTTCTTGTTTTTAACAATTTCGGACATTTTTTGGTCATTTAATCTCCTTATTAGTTCCGATTTCATTCTCAAAGTACCTGTAGATGAACAATAAATGGTCAGAAACTCAATCGGAGAGGTAATCACACTAAGAAAAATTTGGGTAGAGTGGCTGGGTAGTTAGGCGGTTTTTGTGAGTTTTTGAAGTCAAGTAGGGTTTACGACCGACTGAGCCCCTTTTTATACTAATCTGTGTTTCAGTCGTGCGACTGGACCTATACGCATGATTCATTCGTGCGACTGAGATTCATTCGTACGACTGAGTTTCAGTCGTACGACTGACTTAAACTTCTTCAGCCAGTCTTACGATTGGTTCATACTTATGATCCAATTAAATACTTTGCCCCATACTCATGGTCCAGTCGTGTGATTGGCTCATACTTATGGTCCATTTATGCGATTGGTCCATACTTATGGTCCAATAGTATGATTGGTCCATACTTAAGATCCAATCGTGCGATTGGCTCATTCTTATGAATTTGACTTCACTTTTCCCAACCTTTCAAAACTTGAATTTTATATAAGACATTATAACCATTGATCATCTCAGACATGATCCTTTTAACTGAAAACTTTTGATCACCTCAGACGTGATCCTTTTAATCAAATCTGTTTGATCATCTCAGACGTGATCCTTTTACTTGAAAACCATTTGATCACCTCAAACGTAATCCTTTTAACTTTAAGACCTTGTGATCACCTCAGATGTGATCCTTTTAACATTCCAGAAATAGGGTTTTATTAGATTAACGTTAGGTTTAATTTGTGACATTCACAGATTTCCTCTTGTTACATAGTCCGACGACGACTCGATACAGACATAACTAAAACTAATAGAAACTTTAACCAAACTGAATTAAGACAATCTTTTTGTATTTTTATGTGAGGTGGGTTGAAAACATTTTAACTTTCCTTAAAAGATTTCTCCCCCTGAGCCAAACAGCATCAAGCATTTACATCTTATCTAGAAAGACTCTTATGGAATCATACAGGCATAAACATAATCATTTGGGACCTTTTATGTTTATGTAAATACAAAGAACTTTATATTTACCAATCATAGAATCTTATTCATCTAAGAGTCAAGAGCACTAACAGGAAATCATACTAGAGCTGTTAAGTGGTACACATTGAATTTGACCATCGGGGAATGCTGCCACGATGATTGTCAGTATATTTGTCCACCTAAATCCATACACAAATTTTTGACATACATTGGTGATTATTTATGGTTTATTATTTCAACAAGCATATATGGATCCCAACATATATGATAATCAACTTTCCTCAGAAGATTTTTGAGCGGTCTACGGGTTTTGACAAGAAGAAACTATTCTAAGAGCTTTCAAAGAGATGCCAAGCCTCAGGTCAGTGCCATCGCATAGCAGATAGGCGCAAACAACAATGAATTCTAGAATATTTAGATTGTGCTTATCCTCAGGTTAGTGCCATCGCACAGCAGAGGGGCACACAACCTATCTTCTTTTTAGAGCAATTTTATTATACATATAACGCACCAACAACATCAGTCATTAGCTTGATTGCGTTTCATATTTTTTTCATTTTCCTCATTTTTATGGTCGTCCGCACACATTTGTGGCGTTCATTTTGCTCTTCACCCCTTATTGGAAATACGTTGATTGTGTTAACCAGAGATAAGATAGAAACCCACAGCTTGTTGAATGATTTAGTTTTAAAGCCAATGAAGTCTACTTGTCTATTGTGTTGAATCTACCGACACATCATATAATGGACTAGCACCCCTAGATCTACTTTCTCTATGTAATCACAGTAGCAAACTAGCTTACTATCATATTTCCACTCATTAGGCTGTGACTTCTTAGACTTATAAATTTCTGTAACTTTGAATATAGCATTTTAGAACATTTTAGATCTTTTGGTGTCCCAAACAATTCTATGCATGTGTACAATCATTTTCCATTATCTAGAATCGATTTCATAGATTTGATGCCTTTGCTTTTCAGCTTAACTACCCACCCCTGTTTTTTTTAGTAATTAAATACTAACTACTGAAACTAAAACTATTCTCCCCCTAAAATTCTAAAACCGAAAAGCTTTTTATGTTTTTGAATTTTTAAAGATAGAAAAACTAAAAGAAAATAAAGAAAAAATAAAAATAAAACATAGAGTCGGACTATGAGCTTGATTCATCTAGAATCACATCATCTTTCTTTTTAACGCCATTTACCTCTAATAGATACTGAAATCGAGGTTTATCAAAAGCTTTTGTGTAGAGGTCGGGGCGTTGGAAATCGGTGTTTATTTTAACGACATCGGTTAATTGTTTTTCAAAACAGTCAAGTATGAAGTGATATTTAATACCAATGTGTTTAGTTTTGGGGTGTTGGACCAGATTTTAGTGACAGCAATAGCAGCAGAATTATCAACAAAAATAGGGGTGTCAGAAAATTGCAAACCATAGTCTCGCATTTGCTGTTGAATCCAGATGATTTGTGAACAGCAACTTGCAGCGGCAACGTATTCAGCTTCACATGTCGATAGAGCAACCGATGTCTGCTTCTTACACTGCCAGGTGACTAATCGTCTTCCAAAGAACTGACATCCCGTAGATGTTGACTTGTAATTCATCTTGCAACCTCCATAATCCGAGTCACTATACGCTGTAAGCTCAAAGTCATCATTATAAGGATACCACAACCCAAGTGTTGGAGAACCCTTCAGATAACGAAATATCCTTTTTAACCCAGTCAGATGATTTACTTTTGGTTTTGCCTGATATCTAGAACAGAGACACGTGGCATACATAATATCAGGACGAGAAGCTGTGAGGTACATGAGAGATCTGATCATTCCTAGATACATAGTGGCATCAACCAGATCACCATTTTCGTCGGGTGCCACATCATGGTTTGTGGCAAGTGGAGTAACTGCAACTGTTGAATTTTCCATGTTAAACCGATTAAGGATATCTCCAACATACTTGGTCTGATGCAGATTCGAATGACACTCATTTTCAAACTGTTGCTTGATCTACTTGTAAACCGAGAAAGAACTTCATCTCTCCCATGGCACTCATTTCAAACTCAGCTTTCATCACAGATTCGAATTCTTTACATAATGCTTCGTTCTTAGAACCGAAGATTATGTCATCCACATAAATCTGCACCAGTAGTAAATCATCATCCTTTTTCATGATGAATAACATGCAGTCAATTACACCTCTGCGAAAGCCATGTTTCAGCAGATGAGTGGAGAGTTTCTCATACCAGGCTCGAGGGGCTTGATGGAGCCCGTACAAAGCCTTGTCTAGTCTATAAACTCTATCCCGATGATAAGGATCCTCTAATCCTTCGGGTTGACTGACGTACACTGTTTCACGGATCTCACCATGAAGGAATGCACTTTTTCACATCCAATTGATAAACTTTGATCTGCATAAAGGATGCATAGGCTAGGAAGATTCGTATCACTTCCATCCTGGCCACTGGTGCAAACACTTAATTGTAGTCATCTCCTTCGACTTGCCTGAACCCTTGAACTACAAGCCTAGCCTTGTTTCTGATTATGACCCCTTGGTCATCCTTCTTACACCGAAGAACTCATTTAGTCCTAATCACCTTTGCACCTTTTGGTATGTCCACAAGAGTCCAGACTTCTAACTTATTGAATTGAAGGAGTTCTTCTTGCATAGCACTTACCCATGCCTCATCTTTTAAAGCCTCTCTTACATACTTTAGCTCAACTTGAGACACGAAACATCGATAAACACCATCGTGTAGATATCCCTTTTCCATGACTGCCGCATAATCAGCTGAGTATAGCTGATTTCTTGTCTGAACGCCCGATAGAATATCCCCGATGATGTTGTCCAGGGGATGATGCATATTAACTCGAGTTCCGTGAGTGGTGGGTACTGCTACTTTATTATCCAGATTCTGAATCCCAGGTTCAGTTTTTGTGGCTGTTGGAGTATGGGGTTCAGAAGTTCAAGTTACATCATGATCAGATGTTGGTGTACTCTCAGTAATGGGAACCTGTTCCTCCTGGTTTGCACTCTCATTTCAATAGCCTCATCATCGGAGGAAGAATCACTTACCTCAAGCTCTTCCCCTGAAGGGATAGAAGTATCTTCTAATGACACAGATGATGTCGAGTCTCGTGTAGGAGTGTTCAGAACATCGTACATCATTTGAGCAACTAACTCATCATCAGAATGAGAAGGAGGTAGATTGAAGGATTTAAAGAATCCATCATAGTCGAAGAAAAAGGAAGGTCCTTTTCCTGCAGGGGGGTGGTGTATCTTTGTACATCAACATTGCATGACACTTCTACCTGACCAGTTGAGTTATTGTAAACCCTTTTGTCTGGTATACTGTATCCAAGGAAGATACCTTCTTCTACCTTCTCGCAGAACTTTCCAGTATGATTTTTCTTTAGCAGCATGCAGGGTGTGCCAAAAGGTTCCTAATACTCTAAATTGGGTTTAAGTTGTTAGAGCAACTCATAACAAGTTTTTCCATGACGTTTGACTACCAAGACCTGATTTAGAGTGTAACATGCATTAGCCAATGCCTCATTCCAGAATTGAACTGACAGTTTTGAGTCAGCTAGCATTGTTCTTGCTATTTCTATCAAGCTCCTATTCTTCCGTTCAGCAACGCCATTCATCTGTGGAGTGTAGGCAGAAGTAAATTGATGAACAATCCCTTTCTCATGATAGAATGCCTCCATCCACTAATTCTTGAATTCTGTACCGTTGTCTGAACGTATTTTTCTAACTTTTAGCTTGTAGAGTGACTCCAATGTGGTAACAAGATGTTTGAATGATTCAAATGTCTCTGATTTAGCTTTCAGAAACATCCCCCAAGAGAATGTTGAGTAATCATCTGTCACCATAAAGCAGTACCAATCCCCAGCTATACTCTTTGTGCTGACTGGGCCAAACAGATCCATATGTAGAAGCTCGAGAGGAATGTCGATAGAATTAATTTTCTTTGACTTGTGAGACTTCTTTGTATGTTTCCCTTTCTTGCATGCTATGCAGAAGTCTGGAAGCTAAAAGTTCCTGACAGTAACTCCATCCCCAGATTATTCTGAACCAAATGATTCATCTTCCTAGGATTGATGTGTCAAATTCTCCTGTGCCAAGAAACTGAATCTCTTTCTGTTGCTTTTGACAAGAAGCACTAAGCAGTAGACTCAGTTGTGGAGGATTTGATAGGTCCAAGACTTACAGATCGTTATATCTTAAAGCCGACATTAGAACCTGCTCCTCCGGGATGACATACTCCTTCTTCAGTATGTAGCACTTCTTGTTGTCAAACACAACCTTGAATCCCTTATCACAGATTTGGGAGACAGAAAGCAAGTTGTTTTGCAATTGCTGAACGTAGTTGACCTTGTCAAACTTCACTTTCTCGTTTCCCTCCTTTTGCAATTGCTGAATGTACCTTGAATCCCTTATCCCAGTGAATGATATGTGTCCCCCTTTAATTTACTTGATGTTGAAAAGGAGGGACGAATTCCCGTTCATGTGCCTGGAAGCCCCACTATCAATAATCCAGGTATTATTGATAGCGTTGTAGTGGACACCCTGCACATACAAAGGAAATGATTAGTTCAGGTTTGGGACCCAAGCCTTAACTGGCTTGGGTGTCCTAGGGGTATCATACATCATGAACTCAACCCACTAACCTTCAGAGGATGAGGGCACATCTTTCTTCTTCTTGTCATCACTATCAGACACATTACTTGATTTTTCCTTCCATAAACCAGTTTTGTGTAAGGTCTGTTTGTGGTAAACAGACGACTGGCTTATGGTTTGAACTTTCGGTTCACTAATAACCCTAGGTTTAACCTTAGGTGGCACAGCTGCGCTTTGAGCTTGTCTATGTTGACTTCAGCGTTTTGGAGGAGTATTAGATCTAATTTTAGAAAATCTTGGTTTTTCATCATCAAAAAGTTCAATTTTCTTTTTAGGTGTCTGATAGTAACGACAATTTGGAGAAATATATCCTCGTTTTCCACAACTGTAGCAGGATCTCCCTTCAACGGTATGAGGAAGGTTTTGATGTTGGGTTGAGTTGGTCGGGGGCTAGGTAGTTTCTCTTCCTTTTTAGATGTTTCGCCTTCTTTAACAAACTTAATTGTTTTGACATTTTGAACATCTTTTGCTTTCATTTTATTAGGATTTTGATAATTTACACGTTTAGGGTTCATTAATTTAGACTGTTTAGGTTCTAAAATAGACATTTGTGAACCTAACCCTAAGTTAACCTTTTTAATTTTATCATCCAAATCCTCAACAGACATCTTATCTTTAGATATCGAAGTAGTAGCCTTCTGTTCAGTGACAGACTGCATAGTTTTACCTGTAGAATCTGGATCACTGACCAGTTTTATGGACACCACATGATCCTTTACTGGGTTATTATTGATTGGTCTGCACTTAGTATTTAAAAGGATTGCATGTGGTAGCGGTACTACCTTATCCCAGTCCTTCCCCGCCATTTCGTTCTTTCACTAAGTTTTGAACTATATGAGAGGAACTTGCTAAACTGTACAGTTTTTGTTTTAACGATTCAACTTCAACTTGCAAAACTGTTTTTTCCTTTTTAGTTTCTTCCAAAGTGGTTAAGTAGAACTTAATGTCATTTGGTTGATTTAAGGCAACAACCTCGGTTTCCCTTAGTTGTTTCCCTAAAGTTCTAACTTTTCTTTGAGTTGCACTCATTTTGTTTTAAAACACGATTTGCTTCAGTGTAGAGTTGTAAATCAGTTACTAGATTATCATTGTGTTCTAATAACATAGAAAATTTTAAATCAATGCTTTCTTTAAATTTATTACATTTAGCACAAGCATGTTTCTCAAATAATTCGTCTTTAGAGTATACCTGTGTAAAACCAGACGAATCAGCCATCAATGCAATGTTAGACTCTTCAGTAACTGGAGATTCTGAGTTTGCAGCATTTAGCTCCTCTTCAACAAGATGATCAACGACATCCATAGCTTCTTCAATATCTGAACGTGCATGCTCAGCTACGATGTCACCTTCACTTGCAGATCCATCATCCAAGGTATCAACTAATACAACATTTGATTCTCCCTCAGATACAAATCGGAAGGACCAGTCTTGTCCTTCATCTCCCTGACCAACCAAAGCCTTAGATTCTTTACTTGATCATGCTCCAGCCTTCTCTTTATCTTGACGGTTGAATGTAGGAAAAGGATTTCCATTCCCAGTCTTCTTTGGCTTTACGCACTCACGTTTGAAGTGCCCCTTTTCTCCACAATTGAAGCATGTGACCTTGGTTTTATCAAATCCAAAAGTAGTATCCTTAGTAGCAACCAAGTTCTGCCCCGTCTTCTTTACAAACTTCTTAGCCCGTCTAACAGCACTGGCTAAGGCCCACATGATGTCCCTCCGCTCCAACATAGTTTCATCAACTTGCTCGTAGTCCTCGTCAGCAAGATGACAATTTCCAATTTTCCCAGCTACTAATCCATCATAATATTGAACAACAACAGCTAGAAGATCCATATGCTCTTTAGCAACTTCCACGGTGACATTTCCGAGATTCTCGATCTTCAGCTTGGTTGTATTTGCCTCAAGAACAATGTATTGGGTTCCAGATGACCCTGATGTTTCGCTTCCTAAGGAACTACTTTAGGAAGGAGCTAAAGAGTTAGATACAAATGCCGTTTGTAGCGGTGCGCCTGATGAGAAGGAGTTAGAACCGAATTGTACAATGCAGGATACTAAGCGTAGGATCGTTTCTTTGACTTGTATTTCTGACGCAGTTCTTTCTCCCTTAACTTCAGGATGAAATCATTTATGTCTAATGTAGCAAGAATGTCATTTTGTCTCAGATTAGACACAAACGGATCCCATTTGTCTAGCAGACCATCAGCAAAACTTGAGACTTTATCTTCCATTGATGTGGTCACACCATGAGTGTGCAACTCACTCATTAAGTAATAGAATCTATCAATTATGTCATCTAAGCTCTCTTTTCCTATCGGTGAAAAATTGTCAAATTCCTTTTTAGGAGCTTTAGCCTTCAGTGCCTTCAGAGTTGCATTCCCCTCATATCGTTTTTTTAAGGCCTCCCATAACTTCTTCGACCGCTTGTTCTCTAAGAACTGATGGAAGATGTCCTTAGGTATAGACTGAGTCAACAAGGCATATGCTTTCTTTTCAGCATTATGCAGAGTCTTCTAGGATTCACTCATTCCTCCCAAAGTCAATTTTACCCCATTAGCACTGACTGGTACCATGTAACCAGTCTCAATAGATGTCCAAAGTTTTGGGTCAACTCCATTCAAATAGATTTCGAACCGATGTTTCCACTATGGGTATTCATCCAACGTTAACAGTTTTGGCGGTTTGTTGTGGTTCCCGATCTTATTTTCCAGAAGTAGAAGATTCTGGATACGCGAGTCCTTTCCAGCAGTGAATGTAGAAAATCGATCTTCCATTACTTTGAACTTGATGAACTTAAACAAGACAGATTGACTTATGCGATTGAACAAGACGACTGGGTCAATCGTGCGATTGAAGGATGCGAATGACTTCAATCGTGCGAATGGATTCAATCATGCGAATGAACAGGACGTTTGAGGTCAACCGACTGGAATAACTCAACCATGCAAATGAATTGTGTGAATGAGTCCAATTGTGCGATTGAACTATACGAATGAGATTCAGTCGTGCGATTGAGCTAATCGTGCGACTGAGGCTGCTGTTGCGGGAAAAAATTGAATTTTTGAACACTTTGACACAAAAAGACAAATTTTTACGAACCCTAATCTGTCGTGTAGTAAAAGGTTGAAACTTTAACACAGAGACTCGTTAAAAACACGTTTTGAAGCCAAAAAGTGGATCTTTTGATTGAAAACGTTGATTTTAACACCAACAGCAATTGAATCGACGCAAAATCACGAGCCTAAGCTCTGATACCACTTGTTAGGACCATTTTCGTATGGAGTACTAACGGATTCTGTGTGAGCCCAGATCAAATAGCACGGAATTCTATTTGATTGGCGATCCAATTAGTGAGAACGAACAACCTGATCAATCTAACGATGAAACAAACGTTAAGAACAAGTTGGAATTGATTAGGAACGAACTATGAACTTGGATGGGCGACTTAGGATGCTCTGGACGGCTAGGGTATGAAAGTATTCGAAGTGGTATGTTTTTCCACGAATTATGTGGTATTTATAGGTTTTCAGAGTCCATTCGTACGACTGAACCATTTGTATGGTTCAGTCGTGCGACTGACTCATGCGGTTTACTCATATGCACGACTGAAGGTTTAGTCGTGCGACTGAATCAGTCTTATATCTCATTCATACGACTGATCCAATCTCCTGGTTCAGTCGTACGACTAGTCCATAAGTATGGTTCATTCATGCGTATGGGCCATAAGTATGGTCCATTAGCATGAATAACCACATGACTAAGTTGAACACATTTCTAAGTCATTATTGACTTAGAACTATGTACAATAACTTCAAACCTATATATTAAGTTCATACATGTGAATCACATTCAATACAACGATAACATGATATAATCAATCATAAATAAACATCAAAATGCATTTTATATATCATTGAATCATCACATTACATCAGATTATATCAGTGTAAGATATGAAAGACTTTATATTCAAGATCATAAACTAGGTACATAAAGATGTATCAACAGTTCATGTAGCAGATATAGCCTCACCTTTGTACTTACACTACCTCATCTCCTCAAAGATCACCAATCCCATTTCCACAATCACAACCAATCATCTCACCCCATATTTCACCCATTCACTCACCCCATATTTCTCCAATTCATCACTCACCTATATCTCCCATTCCATCATCTCCCTCTACTGCTGCTTATGCTGAGTTTGGTGGTTCTGCCAGCTCCTCAGATGAATCCAAATCATCATCTGATGATAAGGATGATCAGATGCCAATGCCTGTAAAGCAAGTGACTTCAGAAGCAGCTCCCTTTAAGAGTTTTGCTGAATCATAGATCGATAAACCAGATGAGAAAGATGAAATGATCTCTGAGCTTCTAAAGAAAGTAGGCAAGATGGAAAATCTCCTCAAAAGAAGATCTTATATCATTCAAGACAGACTTCTGGAGATGGATGAAAAGGAAAAGGAGTTAAAAGAAATAAAAAGAAAGTATGAGGAGGAGAAGAAAGTAAAGAAAAAGAGATAGAGAAACTAAAGGAAGCTCTTCAGCATTCCAAGGATGAAGTAAGTGGTCATTTAGACACTTTGACCATCCAGACAATTGCTATGGAAGAACAAGAATGGCTGATTGAAGAGCAAGCTGTTACAATCATTGACCTGCAAAATCAGATAGCATCTCTAAACAAGAGAGTATATGAGTTAGAGATATTGGTCAGGATTAAACAAGAGGCTGAAAAAGAACAATGTGATCAGGGTGATAACAAAGAAAAGAAAAGAAAAAGGGAAAGTGATAAAGATGACAGTGATAAAGGTTCATCAAGGGAGAGTGATGATGACTCCCCACATGCTAAAAAGATGAAGTTCACTGTGTCTGAAAAGGAGGCTAAGACTAGTGGAACTAAACATGATGAATCCAGCTTGGAAATAGTGGTGTACATAAGCAAACAAGCAGAAGCTCACACTGAAGAGGCAGAATTCAGTGATATGATTACAGCTCTTAACTTCTTTACTGTAGAGGAATTCATTATTGATGATGACTTTTAGGATTTCATAGTCAATCAGAGGGAAGGTACTGAACCAATAGTGGTTATTCCTCGATCTCCTGTCCCAATTGAGAAGGAATTGAGTCTACAAATTGTACCTGTTGTGTCCCTATCTGATGAACAAAAGGAGCTGATCAGAAAGTTATGTGAAGAACAACAGCAAAAAGAATCAGCAGCTGGTGTAGTAGCTGACCAGAAAAAGCAGAAACTGAACCACTGCCTAAAGAAGCTGAATAGGCTGAATTCTCTTCTGATCCAACAGTGCAAACTTACTCCAGAAAGAGGAAATCCAACAGTGCAAACTTACTCCAGAAAGAGGAAATACTTAGCTGAAAAGGCAAAGGGAAAAAGACCAATTGAAGAAGAAGAACCGGTCAAGAAAAAGCAAAAGGATGATCCCGTAGCCTTGCAGCCATTGCTGAATTCCTAGAAGAACATGAAAAGGCTGAAGCTCAACTGAAAAAGAAGGCTGAAATTATTGATCTAGAAGAAGGAGAGATAGAGGGTGGCTATATGGTTGATGAACCAATAGCTAGGGAAAGCCCTGAACAGGAGAAGCCATCAGTACATGAGAAGGTAGAGAAAGCCAAGTCAGATGATCTAATGGTGAAAGCCATATTTTTGATTGACCACAGATATGATCCTGATGAAGTATTTGGGTTTACTTATGAGGGGATGATAGCAGAAGAAGAAAAGCTAAACAAACTGTTGGACCCTACATATGAGACTGAGTATGAAAAGACTCATTCACCCAAGGCTCCTGTGTTAAAATCATCTTCAACAGCCAAGCAGACTGCATCTTCTCAATCACTGTATCCTGATCCTTATAGTATGACTGATAGGGAAATGAAGGACTATCTCTCTGAACAAGGATTCACTAAAAGAAAGCTAGGGAATATGAAGACAAATTCTTTAAGGGCTGGTATCCTTAGAATGATCAATGAGAAGAAAGATAGGCTGAAGAAAATGGAAGAAGAAATAACCAGACAACAGCCCAGATCCAGAGTTTTAGCACAAGACATGCAGCTCACCCATAGAGATCATGACCCTTTGGCACCTATTTTGCATAGATATCCTGACTGATAGGGAAATGAAGGACTATTTTGCATAAAACTATTAGCACCAATAAAAGATAAAAACAAGTTTTAACTTAACAAACATCGTTGTGTTTTCATAGTAACATTTGGTTAGAATTTTTAACTAACTTTAAACAATTATAAGTCCCTCATTCTTAATGAAATTGAGTGATTCTTTTTCTTATAATCAACTTTACCGAGTTATCTTTTGAATCCCACTAACCTCGTTTTAAAATAATAATATTTAGACCTCCAAACAACCGACACAAAATGAGTGCGCAGCGGATTCGGATTCTATGAGACTTTATTTTATGTCTTACATTTGAGATACTGCTTTAATAAATTTATGAAAATACCAAATTTGGTGGGTACTCTTTCAATATATGTAACTAGGTTATGTAAAAAGAACATGCTTTAATAAATTTATTTGTTTTACTAAAAAGTTATCACAAGATGACTTACTATTTAAAAATTTTACAATTATGGACCAAAGTTTTACTTTACTGTCTAAATATGAAATGAGACGTTTAAAATGACCTAGGAACTATATGGGCACTAATATAAGATCAACAAGTGACATTAACACTATAATTATCAACAATGGTTAGTTCAGTAGATATGTGTTGTGTAGACATAGTTCGGATCCTTATTATGTTTTACAATTGTACAACTTGGGTAGGACCATCGGACTTGACATTTGCCTTGTGCATGTGGATAATTATACTCATTACCGTAAGGTGAGTTGTCGCGGTCCCATTTTACTTTTTTTAACATTTTTACAAGAGGATGAACATGCTAAACATGATTTATCATTTTACTAACATTTCAAGGCTCATTATATATACTTGGTATGTTTAGTTCTAAATGATTAAAGTATATGAGGTAATAAATTAGTATCACACCTTAAGTCTCCGTATTCATTCACAACCGGTAAATCCTAGAAGAAGCCAATGGATAAGATTGAGTAGTACTATTCCGAAAACCTCATTCAAGGTTAGACGTGCCAACCAACGCTATACGAAGATAATTGAATCAATATTTATATTTTAGATTGTAATCTATGTATTAAATGTTAACCAGGGTAAAATATAATGTCAGATGGGTTTACATGTGGACTCATGTAATTTATACATCATTTACTTTATATCCGCATATTACATTCAATTGTGTACTCATCATCTATTATAGTAGAACTGTTTGAGCATGTTTTTCAGGTTTTAACATTAGAAAATTATGTTGATTGTAAAGAGCTAGACTTGTGTGTGGCTAGATGTAAATGTGAAGACATTACATTTCGTGTTTGTTTTTGTTGTCTTAGCGGTTTTGTTTGAGAAGGGGTGTTTTTGTCCATCTTTTCATTTAACGTGTAGATGACCAAGGAATAAGCTTTCATCTAACTAGTAGGAGTAAATGTGCATGTCATTGCAAGGGTTTTCATGTGACCGGGAAAAGTATAACGTTTAGTCATAAATACTACTTATGTCAAGACATAATAAAACAACACAAGCGCCTCACAAATTATAAGAAAGATAAACCAATGTAATCAAATGGTTTGAAATAGTTTTGATGACTTTTATGTTTGTGCTCCAACATAAGATAGCTGCAAGTTTATTTTCAGGATTTAAAAACAACAAGAGAATAACAAAAGAAAGATAAAAAAAATTCATAAAACAATCAAAGACTTAAAATTTACAAGGACCTAAGACAAATATAAGGTTAAGAAATAGATGACGTATAAGGTGGAAAGTGAAAACGAAAAAAAACCAATGAAATTAGTTAAAAGAAAAAAAGCACAACAAAAACCGATGTTGATTGGGAGTCAAATCCGGTCTTTTGTAAGGAAAACACGTTTTGCTTGGATCGAATGTAGTGGGCATTTTAAGGCGCTAAACATGCTTAGATGAACACAAGTGAGACTTCAAACACCATTAGAAATAGTTAGTAGGGGCTCCAAAACTATAGAGCTTCAAACACTTACCTCACACAAACACGCATTTTCCTATATTATTGCAATAGGGGTTCTAACCACTATAACTAATTTAAAAGAGACTTTAGTTAAATGATTTATATACATAACATTTAGGTGGTATTTTCACTAAACTATCATTACACATAGTATTAGTCTTTTAAAACCCCCTATATAACACAAATGTTTAAAGAGCATGGAAAAACGAAAAAAAAGGAATTGCACATATCTTGTGACAGGTCTTCATAGGCAACATCACACCAACTTAAAAATTGTAGTATATGCAAATCTTAATAAATTTTTATTTCTCAAACCGTGGTGACTTATATTATTGCATTTACATTATTTTCCTCATCTTCATTCTCATATTTATACTTTATATTAAAAATATTTTTTTATTCTCTTTTAATTAAATAATATTTTTTATATCTTTATCATTATTTTTTCTCTTTACACCACTTACAACAACATTTAAGAATATTAAAAATATTATATGGGTTGTACCGTATTTTCTCAGATACGAGAAATCACGGTACAATCCTTATAAATTTTTACTCCGGTTCATTCACAATAAATTACAATCATTTCATATAATATATGGCATACACTTAAATAAAAAAATATGAAACCTATCATGAATGTTCTTATACACGTAGTCAATGGGCTGAGATCTGTGTGTTCAAATTCAAATAGGCCCGAACGAACAACTTTTTGAACATTTGCCACCGTGATCCGACTCGGATTAAACTAGTGCTGGCCTCGTACGTAACCTACCATGGCGATTCGCTCACTGCTCACCCGTCACCGCCCACTTAGGTACGCCTCTTTGTCTCACCCCGTGCATTTCTATCTGAAATCTTCCATACCCACAACCAAGCTTTTGCAGTTTACACGAAATTCCCACCAATGGATTCGCTTTTCTAAGGGGCATTTCGTCGAGCACCTCATCAGCATCCTCATTCCACGATTTCACCTCCTATAGGGAAGATGATGACATCGACCTCAAAAGCAAGTTACTTTCCCTCGTGTATCCTCGACGAAGCGCCACGAGTGTGCTGCAAAATTGGGTCGAGGAAGGCCGAAAAGTATCTATTTACGATCTCAGAGAGATTTCAAAACAGCTTCTGCAACGTAGGCGTTACAAACACGCTCTCGAGGTTTGCTCTTGTTACAATCCTCCTCATATGTCATTATGAAACCCCTTTGATCAATTGAGGTCACAAGTGTGAAAATGAAGTTTGTAATGTATTTTTTGATAGGTAATGAAGTGGATGGAGGCTCAAGATCGGTTCCAGATATCAGAAGCTGATCATGCTCTCAGGTTAGAATTGAGCATCAAAGCTAGTACTTTACAAGAAGCAGAAGATTACTTCAACAAATTACCAAGCATTGCTTCGCAAAAAGCTTCGTATCTGCGTCTTCTCAGTTCATATGTTAAAGAAAAAGCCACTGCAAAAGCCGAATCCCTTATGATTAAGATGAATAGTTATGGTGCCAATGTCACTCCACATTCATTTAACTCAATGATGAAGCTTTACATGGCCACATCACAGTTTGACTTGGTATTATCCATCATATCACGAATGAAGCAAACTAAAATACCAAGAAATGTGCTTTCTTATAATCTTTGGATGAGTGCATCTTATGAGCTTTATGGCGTCAAATATGTAGAGATGGTTTACAACGAGATGGTAAATGACAAGAATGTAAAAATCGGGTGGAGCTCTCTTTGTACATTGGCTAACATCTACATGAAATCGGGACTTATTGAGAAGGCAACTTTAGCACTTAGAGACGCGGAGAAGAAACTATCGTCATTTAACCAATTTGGTTACTTTTTCCTGATTACAAATTATGCAGCTTTGAAAAACAAAGATGGAGTTATTCGCGTTTGGGAGGTTTGTAAAAGGGTAGACCGAAAACTTACATGCGCAAACTATATGTGTATTATGTTATGCTTAGTAAAACTTGGGGATGTTAAAGAAGCTGAGAAGATCTTTGTGGATTGGGAGTCTCAGTGTATACGATACGACATTAGAGTGAGTAATATTCTCCTTGGTTCTTATGTTAGGGATAATTTGATGGAAAAAGCCGAGGCATTACATTTTCAAACATTGGAAAAGGGGGGGTGTCCAAATTACAAAACATGGGAGATACTTATGGAGGGATATATTAGAAACCAAATATGGATAAAGCGGTTTTTGCAATGAAGAACGGGTTTAAGATGTTAAAGCATTGTGATTGGAGGCCGTCGCCTGTGATTATAGAGTCTATATTAGAGTATTTGGACCAAAGTGGAAATTTGGAAGATGGGAAGTGGTTTTTGAAGGTTCTTAGAGATTTTAGTCTTGCTAATTTGCATGTATACCGAGTTTAATCAAGATGCATGTAGCTAAAGGTAAACCCATCGGTGAAATTATAAAGTTGATGCAGGATGATGAGATAGATATGGATGATGAAACGATGACTCTTGTTGATGCTTCAAAATTTGGTACATCGTCGTAGCTTCTTAAAAGAAAACAAGGCAAATGGGTTGTGATTCAGGTATTATCCTTTCTCTTTATTTATACTTGTTACAAGGTGTTTAGTTTCATCTTTTTGAAGGTTTACATAATTAAATTAATACAATCGTATGATATGTGTTTTGATAAGCAACATTAACTAGTGGAATGACTCATTAACTTATATGTTAATTTTACAATTGAATGAACAGTGCATTCAGCTGCATGGCATACAACCCCTCTGCGCCCAATACGGCCTTTAGATGTGTGTCCGCCTTCATCTTCTTTATTTTTCTTCATTTGCCTCTTTGCGTGGGTTTCTCTATTGAATCTCTGCCGACTTATGGCTCCTGTTGGCCAGAACCCTCTATAGTCTATACGAGGTTGTTGGTGGCGATGGTGGTAGACCTCTTTGTGTGGTATCTCTGCTCCGTCAATCCACCCCATTTGTTAGGGTTTTCCCTGCTAACAAACTGGTGGTTCCACCCCTAAAAATGGCTGATGGAGGGAGGTGTTAAAGTGTTCGCCTCTGTCTGCTACTTGCTATGGCGAAACCCCTTCCCACCATCACCACCTCTCACCGCTGTCGACTTATCGAAGCCCTAATAGCCTACGGTCCTTTAAAATCGGGTATTTAGCATGTTGGCTTTGTTCAACTTTGATTTGATTTTAGATTGTGTTTTGTGTTCCTACTATGTGTTTTTGATTGATATGGTTTGAGTATATTTCAAAAAGACATGTTACTGTTTTGCCTTTGAGTTATGATTAAACAATTCATGTTTCAAATACTATATGCAACGAGCTTTGTTGGTATCTCTTTGTAGAGATCTTTGATGATATTAAAATATGTACCATAACAATATTTCACATTTCCATTTGATACAACATGGCCTCTGTTTCTAATGGGTCTGTGGCGAATTCATCGCTCTGACCAAAGGGTGGAGTAGGGCGTTGCTTTGGTGTGGTGGGGTTTGTGGACGGTAGGTGTTTGCCTATGCCCTCTGCAGCCATGGTCGAGCTTGCGCTCGAAAGTGTTATTCATGATGTTAGTGTTTTGATTTTGTAATTTTTTAAGCCTCCATGAACATTAAATTGTTGGTCTCATATGTTCGTCTCAAAACTATGATGAGAACTGAGAAGGTGGGCTGCCTCCCGCCAACACAACTTGCGCCTGGGTTCCAGGTCACCTTGATCTAAGGTTAGTGTTTTTGATGGGTTGTGACGAGTTCATGAGTCCGAATAGAAGTTGGATGAGGACGTGACAGCCGTGGTCAACTCATTGCTTTGCCAACTCTGAGCATGCTCTTTCATCAGATTGCTTGCGTGTGTGTTTGGTCGGAATTCTTACGAGATTCGTCAAGGTGATTTCTTCATTCCCAGGTGGTTGTCCTTTGAAATTACTGTCTTTGTTGTTTGCTGATTTTTATATTAATTTGTTGTTAATTCTTCTTTTAGTGTGTTTTGTGTCTGATTTGTCGCATGTGGCTGTATTTGGATTTTGCATTGCTCAATTTAGGTGTGGAATAGGGTTTTCTTACCTTTTTGACAGTCGCATATTGTTTTGTTTTGTTTAGCGAGCCACTTGAGTGATTTTGTTCATTTCTATGCTTGTTTGAAGGGTTAAAATTGAAGCTACATAATGTACTGTGCAATTACCTGGCCTTATTCACCTAGAAGTAAGGTTTAGGTTTGGATATTTAGGTGTTCGATATAATTGTTTTTTCCATCTTCATTTTCATAACTGACTAATTGAGTATTCCTTTGCTAGAATTTGTAGCTTTGTATAATCTTCTCCCTAAATTTCTTTAATAAATTGTTGTTATACAGATTACGATACTAATGAGAAATTGCAACTGATGATGTTATTTCTAATGTTGCTTAAATTGTTTTGCAATTGTTGTATGGTTATATCATTTAAGCATAAATCATGTATTGTCCAATTTAAAAAAAACATATATGGATGTGATCAGATAGTTCTAGAGAAAAAAAATAAAAGAATGTGGAATAGTTGATGATTTCATTTTTTTTCTTTCTTTTTTTTCTTTAGGAACCCATATTTAGTTCTTTGGTTATTGTAAAAACATCACTACATATTAAAGATTATTCAATGTCAAACAAAACCAAGCATATCCAAACATTAGCTTTTCAATATGTTTTTATCTCAAAGAATTGACTCCAAACACCAGTATGTCACATCAATTTTAGGTCAATCTACTACAATTATGCTACATAGAATTTATATTGGATTAAAAACCCTGTTTTATAAGTCTACTAGTTGGCTGAAAACAACATTAATATTGTTTGGTTAAAGGCACTATGGGGATTAATACTGAACCCATCTACGAACAATATGAATTATTGTGTGCAGCAGCTACTTTTAATGTCTATAAAACAATTATAAGTCTACCAGTTGGCTGAAAACAACATTAATATTGGACAACGGTAAAAGTTTGATCAGAAGTCTTTAACTTAATTGGGTCTCATTTTTTCTTTTAAATCCGATGAAGTTTCTCTATTCTGAATCAAGACACTTAAACGTCAAAAGCTCACACATTTCTCCTAATTTTGACAAACCATTGCTAAGTAGTGACTTGATTGCAGAGGTTTATGGGTTTTTACTTATGTTAGTTTACTTTGTACATGTTGAATGAAAAATTCTCATCTGATAGCAATAACATAATTACATTTACAAGAAGTGCATCAAAAGTTAATACGGTTATCGTAATAATAGAGGGTTAACGATTGAACCTTATCCTATATATATATATATATATATATATATATATATATATATATATATATATATATATATATTAATGAACCTTATCTATATATATATATATATATATATATATATATATATATATATATATATATATATATATATAATATCATGGGTATGTAATAATCTTAAACCCAATATATATATATATATATACATATAATATATATAATATATTAAATATTATAGATATATATATATATAAAATATATTAATGTTTATATAAAAAATAATAAATATTTATATATATATTATAATATATATATAAAAATATTAAATGTTTATATAAAAATATATTAAATATTTATATAATATATATATATCTTATTATATATATATATAATATATATTATATATATATATATATATTATATTATATATACATATCTATATATATATATATATTTTATGAAATACATCCAACCCCTGGGCGGTTTATGAAATACAGCACAATCCTGTGCTGTTTATGAAATACAGCACACCCGCGTGCGTGCTGTTTTATGAAATGCAGCACAAACCCTGTGCTTTTATGAAATACAGCACAACCCTGTGCTGTTTTATAAAAATACAGCACAACCCTGTGCTGTTTTATAAAATACAGCACAAAAACGTTAAAATGCAGTACAATTTCACCTATTTTTTTATAAAAAAATATAGCAATACTATACTCAATTTAAAAAGAAAAAAATGCTGGATTTTATGGTGTAATTTTTTTAAAAATAATCTAGCATGAAAAAGATATAAACGTTTAAAAAAATGGGGGAGGAACTCCAAAAAGTTACAAAGTGGTTACATACCCAAAATACCCTTTTATTTTTTTATTTGCAACTTTATCATCTTAGACATTGATTAAGAAATGGAAGGCTAAGATCATTTCTTACATTTTTTAGGAAAAATTTATTTCTTAATAAAATATATATATATATATATATATATATAAAGGAAGGTTCCCCTAAAAAATATTTTTCCCTAAGTAGGCTAAGAAGTAATCTTAGCCTTTTAATTATCTAATTAAGGGCTAAGATCAGAGTGTAGAAAAAATAAGTAATCAAGGGTAATTGGGTATTTTATTATATTACCCACAATTGTTGACTTTTTTAAATTTCCCCTATTTTTTTAAATGCTAATAACTTTTTCATACGACATTATTTTTTAAATAAATTACACCATAAAATCAAGTATTTTTTTCTCTTAATTTGAGTATAGTATACTATAGTTTTTTACAAAAAAAATCAAATTATGTGAAATTGTGCTACATTTTTAACGTTTTTGTGCTGCATTTTATAAAACAACACAAAGCTGTGCTGTATTTCATAAAACAGCACAAAGCTTTGCTGTATTTCATAAAACAGCACAAAGCTGTGCTGTATTCATAAAACAGCACAAAGCTGTGCTGTATTTCATAAAACAGCACCACAAAAGTTGTGCTGTATTTCATAAAACAGCACAAAGCTGTGCTGTATTTCATAAAACAGCACAAAGCTGTGCTGTATTTCATAAAACAGCACAAAGCTGTGCTGTATTTCATAAAACAGCACAAAAGCTGTGCTGTATTTCATAAAACAGCACAAAGCTGTGCTGTATTTCATAAAACAGCACAAAGCTGTGGACCAAAAGAACCAATGAGCCAAGATCAGGAAAACCTCTAAGTCCCACATGACATCACAACAACAGCTGAAGACTCCCATCAGCTGTTCTGACAAAGTCTGAAGAATCAACAGCTAAAGTTCAAAGAACGAAGTACAACAGCTGAAGATCCCAAAGTACTGAAGACAAGTACTGAAGTCTAAAGTACTGATAAACACAAGTACTGAAGACTTCAAGTACTGAAGACAAGTGCTGAAGATCAAAGTCTGAAGAACTGAAGAACTGAGAACAACTGCTGATGCACAAAGTCTGAAGACAACGACTGAAGACATCAGCTGATGACAAATACTGAAGTCATCAGCTGATGAAAACATCTGAAGACCAAAGTCTGAAGACCAAAGTGCTGAAGTTTCAGAGTTTGTCACAACAGCTGAAGAAGTCTTCTTCAGTTGTTGTGATGGTTTTTCATTTTCAGTAGTTTATTTCATTTCAGTAGTTGTACAACAACTGAAGAGCATGTTCTTCAGTTGTTATAGTATCAGTAGTTATAAACGACTGAAGAGTTTGTTCTTCAGTCGTTGTAGGATTTCAGTAGTTTACTTTTGTCAGCACTTAGGAACTTTTGTAAGAAGATGTCAGCTGTTGACATCTTCAGTAGTTTTATATTTTGACAACTGTAATTTAAATATTCAGTGATGTCAGAAAGGACATCACCACCATGCTCTTGCGCCTATATAAGGATGGCAAGCCATACAGTTTTAAATGCCGAAACGTGCGACCAATAGATCATTTATTGTTTCGCAGAACTCCTCTCTCTCTATGTTTATGCTTTAATTGCAATATCTTTTATGTTCTTGCTTTAATTGCTAATTAATGTGCTAAATCGCTGCAAAACATAATCTAATGATCAACACGAGAGGCTGAGATCCTGTCAAATGGTATCAGAGCAGGTTAATCATTGATCGATCTTACCGTTGATCATTTGAAACTGCTCTTTGATCTCTCAGTTTGATCGAATTAGCAATTTGCAAGAGTTAGTCATAGAGAGTGAGTTTCTGCTGTTTCCGGCCAAAATCTGAGGTCTTTTGGTGGTTTTGAGTTACGATTGTCGTGTTTAAACTGTTCTTGACCAATCCCTGAGATGACAACACGACCAATGATCCAACATACTGGTTCCGCAACCAAGCCTCCGATGCTGGTTAGGAATGAGTATAACATATGGCAAAGACGTATGCTGCACCACTTGGCTGTCAACAGTGCTGGTTGTTGGAAGTCAGTGGTGCATGGGCCATACAAGCCTATGGTGAACGTCCCGGAATCTAATGAACAGGTTGCGAAGAAAACCTGAACAGTATTCGAGAAGATCTAAAGCTGTTTGAAATTGATGCTAGAGCCCATGGAATTTTAGCCATGGCCATTCCAACGAGATATATTCAGGGCTCTTGCATCATGAGTCTGCTCATGACCTATGGGTTGCTCTAAAGGACCAATTGGAGGAACTGATTCGGTCTTAGCAAACATAGGGAAATCCTTGCCCAACAATATGAGACTTTCTCATATAGAAAGGGTGAGACTCTGACCCAGCAATTTGAGCGATTCTCTTGTTTAATCTCTGAGCTGAAGATGGTTAAACAAGAGTACTCCAAAAGCCAGATGAACAACAGGTTCCTCAGGTCATTGCCTGAGAGATGGGACACATATATACATTGTCCTACGCTCTAGTGCTGACCTTGACACTCTATCTCTCACCCAACTTCATGGGAAACTACTCACTTTTGAGGAGAGAGGTAGAGCAAAAGAGGAAGTTGTCATCTTCTGGCACAATGCTGATGACTTTGTCCAAGGTAATGCTGCTTGATAAGTCATGAGTCAGAATATGCTTCATCAGAAAGTTCTTATGATGAGTTATGATTCTCTACAAACTCAGAACAAGCTTTTGTTGGTGTAAGTAGTTCAGGAGGAGGTGGTGACAACTTGTGTTTTCTGATGGAGGATTTGAAGGGCATTCCAGATGATGATCTGGAAGAGATGGATATTTTGAACCAAATGGCAATGATAAATATCCGCTCTCAGAAGTTCTACAAAAGAACTGGTAGGAAATTCCCAGGACTCTCTGGCAAAACCAAAGTTGGTTTTGACAAGAGCAAGTTGAGGTGTCACAAGTGCCCAAGGCTTGGACACTTTGCAAGAGAGTGTAGATCATCTGGATCTAACTCATCTGCACCCTTTGTGACTTTTCCCAGCAATAGCTCACAGCACAAAGGGCAAACTTCCTACAGTTCTCCCCATCCATCTCAAGCACAAGCACCACCTACTTATTTTGTGCCACAGGGGTCATATGCCTTATCCTTACCCCTGTACTACATGCCTCAGCCTGGTCAACTCAAGCCCCCCGGCTCAACCACCTCATGCTCTTCCAGAGCATTCATCTCCCAATCTCATCACCATACACAACCTCAACAACAAAGCTTTTTCACCCCAAGCTGTGTGACTGGAATAGTCTACCAGAAGAGCTATCTGGTCAGGAACCACTACTCCAAGGTGCTGGTCACATGGTGGTGATCAACCTTTGGAAATCTTGCTCTGATGGCCCTTGATTCTGCTGAAGGGTCATCACCAATGCCTCATCTCAGGTATACTGAGGCAAAAGCCAAGCTTTGTTCAGAGTCATGCATAGCAGCATTTGCTCTATTAGAGAAGCAAATGTAGCTTTAATAGATAAAAATCTTGAGCTGAGCATACTATTTCCCAAAAGAAAAGCTGATTTGAGGTTGTCCCAAAAGATAAAAATGATGAGATTTACAAGCTCAACTGCCAAATCAAAGATAGTAAAGCTAGGGAAGATGTACTTCTAGAGAAGTACAAGGACCTCAAGGAAACTCTTGCAACCACCCAAGTTGAGTGTGATCGATGGGTGCAATCTTGCAAGGGTTTTGAAATGCTTCTTAGCAAGCAAACAGCTTCCAATGTGAAGTTTGGCATTGGTTATAATCACACTGCTCCTCCAACAGACTTCATTTCAAGAGCAGAGTAGAAGTTGATCTGATGGGGAGAGCAATAAACAATCCTTCTCATCATGGATTGCTATCCTCTGAATCAGCATCATCAGAGATAGACTATCACATGACAAAAGGCTGATCAACTCAGAAGTTGTCACTAGAAGTACTGAAGGTACTGGAGAGCAAGTGACAACATCTGAAGTTCAAACTCAAATACTGTTAGCACTAAAGAGAAGAAAACTAACAGTAGGAAAGGTTTGAAGAAGCTAAAGAGGATACAGGAAGCAGGCACTAGGAAGAAACTGCTAGTACTGATGACAAACAGCTGAAGAATAAGTCTTTAGTAGTTAAATCCTCTCAGCTGATGATCAGCATAAGATGAAGAAAAAGCCATGTGAGATATGTGGCTTGTTCAATCATCTACTGATGATTGCTGGTACAAAAGGGGTTCCAAAACTCAAACAGAAGGAGCAAATTACTGAGAGCATCAATAAAATGAAGAATGAGTTTGAAACCAGTTGTTACTGGCAACATCCAAGCCTGAAATCCCTAGGGCCAAAGTTAAATCCAAGAAGGTAGGGATTACTCAGGCCAACAGCTGAGGTTGCTCAGAAAAAGATGGGTACAACATAGGAACTATCACAGCAAACTCCAAATGTCTGAAGAGCTGAAAGCCTATCACAGAATCAGACACAATTGGTGATGATGGTTCAGCAGCTAGTGGGAAGAGTCAACCACTTAGATGCTCCTATGTTGAAACCACAGAAAAGGAAGTCCAAGCCAAAGGGTTCCTCTTCTGTACCATCTTTCTCACCTCAAGCTGTCACTCACAACACACCTGTTAGTGCTACACCTGTAGCTGAGAACAGACCAAAGCAGCAGGTTTGGTCTCCAAGACTAACTAACACATGGTTGTGTTTGCAGGGTTCTTCAACATGCCATAGAAGCATCTGGTATGTAGACAGTGGAGGGCCATGGATATGACTGGAAGCAGCTCCTTCTAATGACTACTCTCAAGGAAAGAAGGGATTTGTTTGTTTTGGCAATGATGCCAGGGTTACATCGTCGGAAAAGGCTTTGTTTCCACGGGGGAATAAGTTTGATGATGTTAACCATGTGGAGAATCTCAAGTACAACCTCTTGAGTGTCAGTCAAATGTGTGACAAAGGTCATATTGCCCTTTTCACAAGCCAGAACTGTAGGATTCTGTCATCCAAAGTTCTGAGTTGATTGACAAGGCATTGGATGAACACACTCTCCTGAAGGCCAACAGGACAGGAAGAGTGTATGCCTAGATCTTCCAAAAAGATGGATCTAAAAGGCCATCCTTGCCTATTCTCTCAAGGCATCTCTCAAGAGTCTACATTTGGCATAGAAGGCTGGGTCATGTTAATTTCAAGAACAGGAATCAGCTTATAAGCCATGGTTTAGTAAGAGGATGCCTCTGAAGGAGTTCAAGTGTGAAGATGACTGCACTGCTTGCTGAAAGGAAAACAACACAAAGTTCATTCCCTTCAATAGAAGAACCTAAGTCCACTGCTGCTTACAACTTCTGCACCATGGATCTCTTTGGTCCTGTCAGAGTATGAGCATGGCAAAGAAGAAATACTGCCTGGTAATTGTGGATGATTACTCCAGGTTTGTATGGACTTTCTTCTTGCCTCCAAGGATGAGCAGCAAAGACAATAATGAACTTTGTGTACAAGTAGAAAAGCAGTATCCCTAAAGGTCAAGTGTACAGGAAGTGTGAGAAAGTGACAATGGACAGAATTTAGAAACCACACACTTGATGACTTCTACCTGTCCAAGGGAATTAGAAGGCAGTTAGCATTCCAAGAACTCCTGAACAGAATGGAGTGGTGGAGAGAAGAAAACAGGACCTCTCATTGAAGCAGCAAGGTCAATGTTGGCTGACTCAGGGCTGCCACTGACCTTTGGGCTGAAGCTGTCAATACAGCTTGCTGTACAGAATAGAGCCTTAGTAAATAAGAGGTTGATGAAGACTCCCTATGAAGTTTTCATCATTTGGCCCCTCTTATTTCATTCTTTAGAGCCTTTGGGTGTCCTTGTTTCATTCTCAACACTAGCAACCCACTCCATAAGTTTGCTAGTAAGGTGGATGCAGGGTACTTTGTTGGTTATTCATCAACTTGCAAAGCATACAGAGTCTTCAACTGTAGAACCAAAGGGGTTGAAGAAACTTTGCATGTTAAGTTCAATGAATCTCCAAAGGACAAGATTCCACAAAACCCTGTGGAGCGTTTGATCTGGACATACTGTAATATGTTCCTTATCAACCTCCATCTGTTGAGCCTGTCAACAGATCTCCATCTGGTGGTACTGAGGATGATGAAGTCAGTACTCACCTCTTCAAGTTCAGTGACAACCTGCCTAATTCCACTGAACCTGATGCTCCTGTAGCCTCAGCAGCTCCATCCACTACAAATGCTGATGAGATTTCTGCTTGCTCTACTTCATTTGAGCTGCCATCCTCTACATGGTTTCAGGAATCTCCATCACCATCTGTTGTGCTGATGGGTCTACAAACACTTGCACAGATATATAGTTTATCAAGAGCTCAAGAATCACCCCACTTCACAAATCATTGGTGATATTCATGCTGGAGTTTTCAACAGGAATCAATTGTCAACTTCTGCTTCATGCTCTCTTCATCAGTCAGCAAGACCAAAGAACTATCAATTGCTTTAAGAGACAATGGATGGGTGGAAGCTATGCAGCTTGAGCTACTTCAATTCAAGAAAACAGCAAGTGTGGGAGCTTGTTCCATTACCCAAAGTAAGTGTGCTATAGGCACCAAGTGGGTATTCAGGAACAAAACAGATGAGAAGGGCCAAATTGTCAAGAACAAGGCCAGACTGGTTGTTCAAGGGTTTGCACAGGAGGAAGGAATCGATTATGATGAGACCTTGCACCTGTGGCCAGATAGAAGCAATTAGACTGTTCTTAGCTTATGCTGCCTTTCACAGTCTCAAGGTTTATCAAATGGATGTCAAAAGTGCTTCCTATATGGAAAAATCAAAGAAGAGGTTTATGTGTGTCAACCACCAGGCTTTGAGGACAATAAACATCCTGATTGGGTGTTGTAACAGCTTGATAAGGCCTTTATGGGTGAAGCAGCACCTAGAGCCTGGTATGAGACACTCTAACCTTTCTCTAGAGAACAAGTTCACTAGAGGCACCATTGATAAAACTTATCATCAAGAATGTGGGAAAACATAAGCTCCTTGTTCAGATTTATGTTGATGATATCATCTTTGCATCTGATCCAAAGTTGTGTGATGAATTTACAAAGCTTTGAAGCTGAGATTGAAATGGTGCTATGGAGAATTACAGTACTTTCTGGGCTTGCAAATCAAACAACGGATGATGGAATCTTCATCCATCAGTCCAAGTATACCAAAGAGTTGCTGAATAAGTTGATTTACAATCCGGTAAGCCCTGTTCTACTCCCTGAGCAGCATCACACAACAGATGTTGATCAGAAAGGTAAAGCGGTTGATGAAAACCCTTACAGATGTATGATTGGGTCCTTGATGTACCTTACAGCTTTCTAGACCAGAATCATGTTTTCAACATGGCTTGTGCTAGATTTCAGGATGCACCTAAAGAATCCCATTTGATTGTAGTCAAAAAGGATCTTAGATATCTGCAAGGTACCCAATCATTAGGACTTTGGTATTCAGCTGGGCATTCATGCAAATTAGTTGCTTCTCTGATAGTGACTATGCAGGATGCAAAGTCACCAGAAAATCCACTCTTCTGGTGGTTGCCATTCTAGGCAATTGTTTAGTTTCTTGGCAGAGTAAGAAACAAACATCAATTGCTACATCCACTGCTGAAGCTGAGTATATTGTGCTGCAAGTTGTACCTCTCAAATACTCTGGCTTCAGAACCAACTTCTGGATTATGGCATTACTGAGACTAAAGATCCATTATTAATGGATAGTGCTTCAGCTCTTTGTATTGTAAGAATCCAGTCAAGCACTCCAGACCAGCTATTGAGATGAGATCAGACATTTTATCAGGGAGGCTATGAGAAGGTCTGATTGATCCTAAGTTTGTGCTAGTGCTGATGAGCTTGCAGACATTTTACTAAGCCTTTAGATAGTGCCACATTCCAAAATTGGTACTAAGGCTTGGTATGCTGCAGCTTGAATGATTTGACCTAGGCTGGTGCTCTTAGTTCACAACTACTGAAGAGCAAAGGTCAAATATAATTACTGATGAGTAATTTAGTCTTCAGCTCTTTCACAACTACTGAAGACTAAACTGACTCAAAGTACTGATGTACATTATTATTGAAGAAACAATGATGTAGTGAAGTGGATACAACTACTGATGTATGACCTTCAATAAATAAGTACTGAAGAACAAATTTTGCTCACAAGTACTGATGTGTAATTTACACAAATACTGAAGACAAAATTTGTTCACCAGCTCTGAAGAATTTTATCAGCACTTGTGAACATCTGATCCAAGAGCTGAAGGCATATTCCCAAGAGCTGAAGGGTCATGAAACATCTGAAAGTCAGCCAAGAGCTGATGAGTAAATGTGGAGGCTAGTATGAAAACAACTGATGACGGAGGAAACAGCTGATGAGTAATTTCTCAACAGCTGATAACAACAGCTGATGTTTCATACACAAAACTGAAGACAAAACCATGTCTTCAGTAGTTCAAACTACTGACATCAGTAGTTCACAAACTACTGAAGGCTAACACCAAGTCCTCAGTTGTTTACAACAACTGAAGCAATACCATGTCTTCAGTAGTCACAACTACTGATCTCAGTAGTTCACAACTACTGAAGGCTAAAAACCAAGTCTTCAGTTGTTACAATGTCTGAAGAAGAATACTAGGTCATCAGTAGTTTATAACTACTGAAGACTGACAGTAACTCTTCAGACGTTTAACATCTGAAGGACAACCAAGGGTCTCAGTAGTTTCAACTACTGAAGGCTAACACCAAGTCCTCAGATGTTACAACCACTGAAGGTTAAAAACACGTCATCAGCGTTACAACAACTGATCACTAACACCAAAACCTTCAGTAGTTTCTCTTCAACCTTTGCCCCACCCTATAAATACCCCACTTCAGAGCATTTACTCCTCACTTGACCTAATCCTTACAAACCTCTGAAATTACATACATTAATGGAACATGCAACTGAAACCTCGACACAACTGTGTCGCCCATCTCACCAAATCGCCATTATGGCCCAAGTTTCAAATGCCGTCGACCCTGATGACAGATTCTCATACCAAACGGCATTCTCATCAACCCCACCATATACACCGACTCCTTGACGGAGTTTTGGACAAATGTGACCGTCCAAACCGGAGAGCATGATGGCGAGGTCTCTCTCCGGTCCTCCGTCAACGGCAAACCCGTGGTTATCACTCCAGCTATATACGCCAAACCTAAAGCTGGAAGATACCACCTAACCAACCTCCTACCCCAAAGGTACCTTGATCTCTCCTTCACATCTCTTATGACTATCAGGGTAACCTCTCCGCCTCTACCTTGTTGAGAAACAAATTCCTGACCCCAACGACTGATTTTCACATGGTGAATGTATGTCTGGCTCCCAAGACCTCTTCGTGGGGACCAGATGTCCACAAGGTGGCAACAGGTATTGTATTCTATCCTTGAGAAACAACCACTAAATTTTACTGATATTTTATTTTTGGACTCAAGGACATGGCCACAAAATCTTTTCTAACCGTTGGCTTGTATCCACGGTTCATAATGGCCATGATCGAAATACCAGCTTCAGGCTGAGGGAATAGTTGGCACTGGGGTCCCTGCCATGGCTGTTCAAGCCGAGGTATACTCCAGGCACAACACCGACCAAACACTCAAACAGGCTGGCCGGCTGCGAAAACCCACGCAGCTGGAACCACAGCCTCCACCTCCAAATCCAGAGTCCCCACCAAGCCAAAAAGCCAAAAAGAAGCCCACAAAGGCTACTCAGGGAGATGAGTCCCTGAGGATGCCCCTGCCACACAAAGGCAGGATGTGCCTGCTGGTTCGATTCTCCCAGCTGGTACCACGACTCCACCACACACAACCGCACAGGCTTCCTCTAACAGGAGCTGATGCAAACCAATTTTGGGGCAACCACATTACTGGGGTCTTCCTCACTTGAGGAGGCTGCCATTGAAGAGCACAGTCCTCCCCATGTGCATATGCTTCTAGCCCACATACAGAGGAGACCACCCCACTAAGCCCAACATTGGTATAGCCAAAGTGCTGACTGATCTGAGCACTCCACCCTCTCCCCAGAAAACCTATTACCACTGGGGAGACTCCACACGAAGAGGGGGGTGGGCACAAGTGCTGATCAGAGCCCACAGCACAGAGAATCAGTTCACTCTCCCAGTGTGGCTAGGGGAGAGAGAACAATTGGTGAGGCTGCCACTTCCCCTGCATCACATCTGAGCAGGGTTGAAGTGGTAACATCTCTAAGACCTCACCAGAGGCAAATGGCCGATGATGGATCCAATCGGAGGCCAGAAGTCCCAGTACCAAGAACAAGGGGCACATGTCATTACTGAGCCACACTCAGGACATGTTCATCCTGACAATGTCAGGAGGTCAGGTGATTCAGCTTATGCTTATGATGACTGAGCTTCTTTGATGTAGTTGCTCAAAACACTATCCTTGAGGATGAGATAAGCAGACTCAAAGAGCTGCTTGCTCAGATGACTCAGGATAGAAGTCCATCTGCCACCACTACCCCACAGATGGCAACTCACCTGAAGGTCTCACATACACTGAGCCACTTCCACAAACTCAGCCACCAGCCCCTGCTTTGGCACTAGCTCTCAGGGACAGAACCCCCCTGAGCAGTGGATGCATCCTCCAGAAAGCCCTACCTTCATCACACCTATGCTTAAAGATATAGTTACCCAAACCCTTGATGAGAGGCTTCCCCATACATAACAACCCATGGTGGAGGTTGCCATATCTAAGGCTCTTGCTGATAGTCAAACCCCAACCAATGCACCCAAAAAGGGGGAGACATCAGTGCAAGACAGAGGAAGAGGGGGGTGAGGAGGAGAAAGAGGCAGAAAAAGAGGTGTGGTAGAGAGGGAGTTGGCTGAGGAGACAAGTAGGGTGAGGGAGAAGGGGAAGAGGAAAGTGAGGGAGGTAGAGCAGATAGGAGTGGCTGAAATCCAAAAGGATTTCAGTTTCACTGATAAGAATAAGGGAAGAGGAAAGAAGGTGGGATCCTGATCTAGAGCCCTTGTCAAGGAGGCTATGCTGAACATAACCGTTCAATGAACAAAGTCATTGAACAGCGTTCAGGCAAGGCTTTGACAAGGACACTGCTTTGCTAGATCAAGAGATCAGGAACATGGAGAGGAAATAGATGATTGAATACCGATGGATACTCATAGCCAAGAAGAAAGACAAAAACTTGAGGCTATGAGTAGGTTCATTCGAAGTATCTGGGCAGCCAGTCCTTGATGTTAAGGCATGGACCAGGGACAGACTCTTGGCAATAACCACCAAGATCTGTTCGGCTGGTGATTTTACCAAAGGACTGGTTTGCTGAGGCCCTATATGAAGCCGGTGCTGGGAACAGGACACTGCTAGTCAAGCTAACCAAACCAGCCCTTATCTCTAGGCTGCTAGCAGTGCCTGCCAACATTCCCACACCAACAACCAAACCACAACCCACAAAACCAACCCCTTCACCATCAAAACCCGCAGCCAATGATCCACCCTTGAGAAGAAGAGAAGGTGCTGAGGCTGCAAGATGAAGAAGAGGATGATGAGGAGGATAGCCTGCACTCTCAGCAGTTATACCTCTACCCAAAGCAAACCACAACCATCAATCCCACCTCACAGCAGGACACTGTGAAGGTTAAGTTAGAAGAGGAGGAGCAGCAAAGAAACATGATGAGGAAATGCTGAAAAGCATTGACAAATGTTATGCTGCTTCGACCTCTATAATAAACATGCAGAAAGAGGCTCTGAGATTATTCACCTTGAAACAAACTTTTCAATATGAAAGGATAAGGTGAGAACTTGGCCTGACCCAAGGGTGGCTCACAGGATAGTCAAGAAGGACATGCCTGTGAGGTACAAGAGCCAATTAAAGAGAATTGTAGATGAAGAGATCTCTGTGCTCTTGTAATACCACCCTGGGAAATAGTAGAGGAATTCGAGAAAGCTTATAGAGCCGGCCAATCACCCTTTCAATGCTAGATATAGGGTGATTAGAAGGGTCTGGTCTATAAGAAGCTTGAGAATTTCCAGAGAAATGAGCTCAACCTGTTGTTGGAGGGTAAACATCTGATGAGTTTGCATATAGGCAAATCACAAAATTGAGCTCAAAATGGAAAACAGGTCAAGTTCATCTCAGAGCTGTACGGTCGGGAGGGATTATTTGATGGTGTGCCTGAAGACCTGTCCAAAGAAGAACAATGATCTTTCTTCAGGCCTACACCCGAGAATCCTACCGACTTGTACATGGGAGGTAGATCTCATGGATGGGGTAACAGCTCTGTGTCCAATTCCCCAAGATAGAGCTCCCATTCATACTTAGCCAAACAAACACTTGAGACTACCTCTCCGGCCAGTGCTAATCTGGGTCAACTCCTAATGATCTAGGAGGAAATAGACCAATCTTTATGCCACAATAAGTGGGACATCCAATAATTAGAGGTTTGGCTGCATTGGTTCAGGGGAGTTTGTTGGACCAAAAGAACCATGAGCCAAGATCAGGAAAACCTCTAAGTCCCACATGACATCACAACAACAGCTGAAGACTCCCATCAGCTGTTCTGACAAAGTCTGAAGAATCAACAGCTGAAGTTCAAAGAACTGAAGTACAACAGCTGAAGATCCCAAAGTACTGAAGACAAGTACTGAAGTCTAAAGTACTGATAAACAAAGTACTGAAGACTTCAAGTACTGAAGACAAGTGCTGAAGATCAAAGTCTGAAGAACTGAAGAACTGATGAACAACTGCTGATGCACAAAGTCTGAAGACAACGACTGAAGACATAGTGATGACAACTACTGAAGTCATCAGCTGATGAAACATCTGAAGACCAAAGTCTGAAGACCAAGTGCTGAAGTTTCAGAGTTTGTCACAACAGCTGAAGAAGTCTTCTTCAGTTGTTGTGATGGTTTTCCTTTTCAGTAGTTTATTCATTTCAGTAGTTGTACAACAATGAAGAGCATGTTCTTCAGTTGTTATAGTATCAGTAGTTATAAACGACTGAAGAGTTTGTTCTTCAGTCGTTGTAGGATTTCAGTAGTTTACTTTTGTCAGCACTTAGGAACTTTTGTAAGAAGATGTCAGCTGTTGACATCTTCAGTAGTTTTATATTTTGACAACTGTAATTTAAATATTCAGTGATGTCAGAAAAGGACATCACCACCATGCTCTTGCCGCCTATATAAGGATGGCAAACCATACAGTTTTAAATGCCGAAACGTGCGACCAATAGATCATTTATTGTTCGCAGAACTCCTCTCTCTCTATGTTTATGCTTTAATTGCAATATCTTTATGTCTTGCTTTAATTGCTAATTAATGTGCTAAATCCGCTGCAAACATAATCTAATTGATCAACACAGAGGCTGAGATCCTGTCAAAGCTGTGCTGTATTTCATAAAACAGCACAAAGCTGTGCTGTATTTCATAAAACAGCACAAAGCTGTGCTGTATTTCATAACAGCACAAAGCTGTGCTGTACTGTTAGATTGACATTAGATCGAACAGTTGGTGTGCACTAACCGTGAGCTTGCGAACAGTAACGAAATCAATCTGAATCTTCTTCCTGTACTCCAAATCTGACTTGTTACATCATTGAATCGAGAACATAATAATCAGAACATAATAATCGAGACTCAAATTCATAATCAGAACATAATAATCGATCAATCGATGAACTAGAGCCTCTGATTTGTTACATCATTGAATCGATGCAATGGTGGAGCTGTGGTTACCTGGTGGTGTCGAAGAGAGTGCCGCCGGAGAGGACGACGGAGAAGGAGTCGTGGGCGGCGATGGATGTGGCGGAGAGATCGGAGATGTATATAGCAAGAGCAACGGCGGTGGCTTCTTCCGATTGGAAGAGGATTTTAGGCGCCATTGTGTTCATCAGATATCAGTTGTGAGTTTGTGATGAACACACTATTAACAGTCCAAAAATGAAGAAGAAAGGGGGTAGGTAGTATGATGATATGATTTATTTAATAAAACAGCACATTACATTCGAATTTGTGCTGCATTTTGATAAAATACAAAAGGGACTAATGAGTGTGTTTTATGACCATAATGCCCTTTAACCCTAATTTGAAGAGTGCCACATGTAATCTCCTTATTCCTTCTTAGCCTACTTAGGCAACTAATTATTTTCAGTTGAACCTCTACCTATATATATATCTACATATATTATATATATAGGGTGGTTCCTTATAAAACCATAATTTACTAAAAAACTATGAAAACCAAATCTAAACCATGATCTATATGATCAATGGTTGACATACATAGTGGCGTTTTAGTAAATAATCCAAAATTTAAGTTGATTATATTAATGACATAAGGGTAAATCTGGAAAATATTTAGTTTAGTTTTGGAAATAATCATCAAAATTCCTACATTCACTCTTCTCTTTCCTCTCTCATAAATTACACTTATAAAAATCCAAGAATTACTTTATTTTCATTATCTTCCTATACATCAATAATTGACTTCATCTTTATTTATTTTTTAAATAATCCAATCGTAACCTCATGCAATCATATGCTAACTGGCTTACATATACGTAAACACATAATTAGTTTTCTTAAACAAGTCTAATCGTAAATCTTCAGACAAACTAAAACCACGTTTATACATCTTGTACATATATGCAACAATTATCAATTAGGTGCATGTAACTATAATGCATAACTAGTACAAAATAATTTATTAAACTCATTAGTTTACATATATGTAAACATGGTTTCGTGTATGTAACCTGATATCATTATGAAACAATAGCACATATGTGGACGTGGTTCCGTATATGTAACTTCATGTTTTTACATAATGATAACATAATATGTAGACATGCTTACCTATATGTAACTTGATTACATACACGTAACAATCATTAAAAAAAAAGCGAGAACTTAAGTTTAAAGAAATTTAAGAGTTACATATATGTAAACATAAGTTAAGCTTCCATAGGTACGTATAGATAACTTGATTACATATACGTAACAATCTAAAAACTAGAGCACAATCATTCGGTAAAATTTCAAACAACCTAACTTAAATTGATTAATATCGATTAAAATCATCTTAAATCTGGATGCAAGCAAACAACACTATTGATCTTCTAATGCCGATCAACTTAAATTTATTGATGTGTTTTTGTCGATGAAATCATTCCTTGTTAATGTTGCATCATCTCGATGATGGTTTCTTGTTCATCCGATCTATGGTTTCTAATTTTGCTTCATCTTGTTTTGATAGCCGTCCTCCATCCATCATCGTTGATTGTTGCTTTGGGAGAAAAGTCAATCACCACTATATAAATGATGGAATGGATTAAAATATTTAAAAATTTCTTATGTAAAAAGGATTGTGTCTTTGAATCATGATGAAAAAATGGTGAAGAATCAATTGATGAAGATGAAAAAAATCGATGCCTTTTTAAATTAGTCTAATTTGTTTAACAATGGAGTAAAATAAGGGATTGTAGTCAACAATGACTTTTTACTATAAATAAGTTACATAGATAATTACTAA